>JBAMCK010000674.1:0-336133 GCA_037075185.1 Drosophila pseudotalamancana
ATATGCCGCCGATTCAGTTACGTATTGCTCGTATACATTGTAAGTGTAGAAAATTTCTGCTGCTTTCTTTTGTTGCCTTATTCGTTTGCATTGCCTCGAGTGAGTCTGCATGTGTGTATGTGTATGCGTGTTTTCGTGTGTGTGTGTGTGTGTGTATTGTCCGAGTATTTGAAAAGGGGTGGCCAATCCCCAAGAGGGTGGAGTCCGAAATTCGAGTGCGAACGTATATTGCTATTTTTCCGTTTTGGTCAACCAATCATACACATCTATGTATATCCAGACATCTATGTTCACTAAATTGAAACGATAACGGTAAATGTCGTTATATAGCCACCGACTGTTCAGCCATTAGGATATACGAATCATCAAATCATGTTTAATAAATAAAACCCCATTCTTTGCCTGCTCGCATATAACTTAAAACTTTATTCATTGTTTTCTCCAATGTTTCTCAACTGTGTTGTTGGGATGGGGATGAGGATGGGGTGTAGGGATGTGTTTGTGCGTGGGGGGTGCGCACCGTTCGTTGTCAGACGGCAAAACGGAAACGAGAAATTTTCATTCAACGTTTTTCTTGGTTGCATTTGATTTTTATTGTGCCATTGCTCCTTGTGTGTACATGAATGTGTGTGTGTGTTTGTACACACACGTTAGAGGTGTACTTTCTAGTTCAATTGAATAAGTGGAAAAGTTCATTTTCACTGATAGAACTAATGTATCATACAAGTCGTTCATTTGAGTTACATTTTCAGTTGTTCCTTTTAGAATATAGTATAATTGGTTTTTGATTTTAGATTAAATTAAATAATCATAGCTTTAAAACATTGTTGAAAAAACAATAGTCTGGAATCAAGTTCAATTGCTCAGTTCCACTAGTTACAAGGAACCAAGTCTGAACGATTCGGTACAACTCTGGTGCAGCATACACACATACATGTATACATGCAAGTGCGCGACAATGACGAGACGGCGGAGCGACGACCGATTGTCTGCGCTCTGTGCTTGCATGCTTTTGCCGGCACTTACACATACACACACACACATACTCACTCGCATGCACATAAGTGCGGCAGTCATGCATATTGCACTTTGTTTATAACAAATTGCTTGTATATTCACTTACTCATTAACGCCACCCACACATATGCATGCAGACACTTGCATACAGAGTCTCGCTTCTCTCGCATACGCACACACACAAACGCTAACACATACATACATATATGTATATACATACGCTCTCACTAACTCATGCTTTCTCTTTCTCTCTTCATGGCTTTGGTGCCTGCTTCTAATTTGCATTATTATTACAGCGCGACGCATCACCGGCACAACACCAACAACAACAATTATTATTATTGTGAGTTGGGCGCAGCGTGCGCTGCTGCTGCACAGCGTCACAGCCAAAACAAAGCAACAACAATAGTTCACACTCACACATGCAAACATCTGCACAGCTGCTTACGCACATAGATAAACAACAGAACATCGCATAAAAGAACATACGCATATTGCATTTGCATTATTCAACATAAAAACTAACCAAAAAAAAACACACATAAATATACACACAATCACACAAAAACATAAAAAAAAAAAAAAAAAAAAAAATACCAATCAATGGCAGATTTAATGCGTTTGGGTAATGTGGACGTTGTCATACAGAAAGATAAACTCGGCTCGCCAACGGGCGGCTCCGATGACGGAAACCTAGCAGCGTTGGGCGGAATAACGGGTCTCGGCGCCATGATGGCCGCTGGTGGCATTGATTTGGCCGATCTGGCACAGGAATTGGATCAGGATGAATTCGATGGACCGCATATGCTGAATGGTGAGTGAACCACTTAATGAATTACTCACGTTGTGGATTTTATTGACACACACACACATACATACATATCTAAATCTACTATCCCATATCTACATGCATATGTACTTTGCCATTACATAGAAATAGAACTGGTTCACAAGGCGAAGTTGTGGCTTTGCGTTGTTCTTCGCCACCTAATTGTAAACATATGGCATCATGCACACATAGAAATATGTACATGTATAAAGATTGCCCTGCCTATAAGCATACACATATGCAAATATAAGTATGTGCATGTGTGTGTGTGCTTACATTAGGTGAATCATCAGCTGTTGTGAACGCAGCCTTGTGACTGCCTTCTAGACTGTCGCGGCCCAAGGTGCAATGCACGGCTACTGTGTTTAAATGCGTCATGCGTCACAAATTTAAGAAAAGCTTCACAATTATTGCGTCTGCGTAACTGCTCGTGAGTCGTGAGTCATGCGCCTGCGCTCTCTCCCTCTCTCTTTGGCTTAAATGCATGTGTTGTTAATTTTAGTTCAATTTGACGAATCACTTTTAATGTTCATTTGCGAACATTTGTCAACTAAACAAACATTTTCGTTAATTTAGTATCTATGAATGTTTAATATTATGTAATTAATATTTTTGATGACCAACTTTACTTCATCGTTCACTTATTAATAAGTAGAAATGAGTCGTTCAATTGAACGAAACTTCCCGACTCTATGACTTGTCTGACCTTTTGCTAAGTGTGCGTGTGTGTGTGTGTCGCTTATCGCATTTGTATTTGATAGCCGATAAATGCATTTGTTGACAATTGATCGCTGTCAACATTTTGTATGCAGTGCTGCCAACTGTGTTGACAAAATGGCCGCTGCCTGCAGTTCATATGCATTTTAACATGTGTTATCGGCTGGCACATACACAAACACACCCACCCACACATAGGCATTCTTTTTTATCACCTATAAATATGTATACTGCATATATGTACATGGCGCTGCTTGCGGTCTTATAATAAATAAATGAATATATTATGTATATTTATATTTCATTGCATCCCGGAATTTTTGACCATTTATCGGTTGATTTGTTTTGATCGCATATTATGTGATATAAATATACATTAAATAGTAACTTCTGTCTTTGTCAGCAAATGTGCACATTGCATATATTTATCGATAATTATCGATCAGTTATGAACATTTGATTTGCAATAAAATTTTTATTCTATTTCGTTAATCGCAAGCAGAAAAAGAAACATTAATGACAAATCGATTATGGTCTGTTATCGATAGACGTTGTTGTGTCGGCATTTATCGTTCAACCAATACTTCTGAGGAAAAAAAATGTTCCCTTTAACACTAAAATGTAATAAATGTATGATTCTTGAGTTTTATCTTATCGATACACTGCAATGGGAATTTAAACGGAAACCCTATCAGGGTTTATACATCCATCTCTTTTTCACTAGATATATATAGAGCTCAATCGTTCGATATTAAATGTATTTTAGGGTATTTTGGATTTGGTGTGCCGCAAGAAATCGATTGTCTTTTTTGATTTGTCCTAATTATATTTTTTTCTTTGCATCTCGTACGCGTGTTGTGTAATGCTATTTATTTGGCACATTTTTCAACATTATTTGCTTTCAGGCGAACGACCTGCGATAATTGCTCCGCCGGAGAGCGAATGGTATCATGGACGTCTCGATCGCTATTCGGCGGAGGCTCGTCTCCGAGGCAGTGGCAAATTGGGCAGCTATCTGGGTGGGTATTCCATTCTTTTATTATGTCAAAAATATATTAGGATAGATATATATTATAATATTCGATTTATTTAATTTTAAAGTGCGCGAAAGTGATCGCAAGCCCGGTTCCTATGTGCTTAGCTATTGTGGACGCACGGGCATCAATCATTTCCGGTAAGTATTCCAATTAAAAGTGACAATCCCATGAAGTATGTATATATATTCTTGATCAGGCTGAGTCGATTTAGTATTAACGTGTGGATCTCAGCGACCATTAAAGCTAGAGACTTGAAGTTTTGTATGCAGGTTCTCCTATAGCACGCACTTCTCGTGTTTGTTCACGAGAATCGATAACTCCTTTCGGTTGCTTGTTATCGATAATATGTTGTAGTACATCGTAGGAGCGAGAGTCATTAAACTTACTATATATAAATTAAGCTACTAGAGACACACATTTTGAATACTTCACGGCCATACTGGACGGCGTTCAGGGTAATTCCCAGTCCAGTAGAATTTTCTTACTTGTTACAAATGGGATTGGAGTGAATATTAATCGATAACTTGCCTAACTTTTTACTTTTCTTTTTAAGGATAACGGCTGTCTGTGGTGACTTTTACATTGGCGGACGTCAGTTCATTTCGTTGAGCGATCTGGTCGGGTATTATACATCATGCAGCGATCTGCTGAAGCGCGAACGGCTGGTCATACCCGTTGCGCCGCCGGAACCGGTAAATGATAAAAAGCGCGTGGTGGCCATTTTGCCGTACACGAAAATGCCGGAAACGGACGAGCTGAGCTTCCAAAAGGGCGACATATTCTTTGTCCACAACGACATGGGCGACGGCTGGCTGTGGGTGACCGCGCATCGTACCGGCGAACAGGGCATGATCTTTCGTGAACTGGTCGACGATCTGGATGTCTCCATTGATCCCAATACTGTGTTTCCCTGGTTCCATCCCAATTGCACCAAAAACGAGGCGGTGGACATGCTCGTCAAAGGTGAGTGCTCTATGCGATGAAATAATCGAGGCATCGATAACTATCAAATCAATGATGGAAGTAACAGATAACTAGTTAAGTTAACCGAATTCTAATCAAGTCAATTAAATAATATTGATACCTTTTATCGATATCGATAAATATCGATTAGCATAATCGATTAAATGTCGATGTCGATGTCGATGTCGTACACTTTCTCTTTAGCCAATTTCATGCACATTCCAGAACTATTATTGTTATTGATATCATTGACTACATTCTACCCGATTTCCAGCTGGTCCTGGCAGCTTTCTGGTGCGGCCCAGCGATAACTCGCCCGGTGACTATTCGCTCTTCTTTCACATCAACAATCAAATACAAAGATTTCGGATTGAGAAGAAGGGCGTACGCTATCTGATGGGTGGTCGAACGTTCGAGTGCCTCGATGCGGTAATCAATCGTTATCGCAAGGAACAAATTGTTGAAGGACATTCACTCAATCATCCCGTTGTGAACGGCACTCAGCCGGAGTTCAATCAACAGTACGTCGTAGAGAAGGCTGCCGAAAAGATTTACGCAACATTGCGCGAATGTCGCGACCAGATCGGTCTAAAAAAGATCAAGGGTATCAAGCACCATGGCCATCTCAACAAGAAGTCGGACAAGACGACCAAATGGAAGCAACTGTACTTCGCGCTCATCAACGATGGCACCGAAACGCAGCTCTGCTTCTATGACAATCCCAAAAAGACTAAACCCAAAGGTCTGATCGATTTATCGTGCGCCTATCTGTATCAGTGCCATGACTCGCTCTGGGAGCGACCCTATTGCTTTCAAATTGTGGAACGAGCTTTGCCCTGTTTGGCGACCGTTACCTATCTGTGTGCTCCCAGCCAGGAGAGCTACGTGGAGTGGATAAATGCGCTGAAGGCCCAATGTGATTCGCAGCTGAGTCGCGCTCAGAAGAAGGTTTCGCGTCTGCGCGAGCTGCGTTGCCTTAATTTGCATGTATTAGAGGCGCACCGATTGCCATTCAAGCTGGTTCCACATCCCTATTGTAGTATTTCCCTCAACCAGGTCAAGGTGGGGAAGACTCGGGTGAAGATCGCGCCGGAGCCTGTTTGGGAGGAGGAGTTTGTGCTTGAGTGAGTTTTTCTTTATATTATTTTTAGTGCGTGTTTTAATTCCGTCGGTTCACTTCAATAGCTTTAATCTGTTTGCTCCATTTCAATTATTTCTGTTCTATTTCGTGTTGTTCCATATTATAATTTCACTCTCTTCACCAATTTGTCTCTTTAACCATGTCAATTCGTTCCGCTGGATTTTTACTCATGTTTCACATTCCACACACCGCTTGCCATTACAGCGATGTTCCCCCAGACGTTGTCTCCCTGACTATAACGGTCGTCTCCCGTGGCAAACGCGGCAAGGACTCCGAGGTAGCCGAGCTGACGATCGATTTGGCCAGCTTGAAGAACGGCCAGGAGACGGAAGACTGGTACAAGCTGACGGGAATGACGCCGATGGGCGAGTGGGGATCGTTGCGACTGCGGATGCGCTATCTGGACGATCTGATCATGCCGTGCGAGGAGTACAGTCCGCTGCAGCAGCTGCTGCTCGAGCCGGAACTGTACGCCGTGAAGGCGCTGGCCGAGCTCTGCCATAACGATCGCGTGCCATTGGCGACGGCCTTGTTGCGTGTCTTTCGGCACGAGAAACGCGAAACGGAATTGATACGCATCCTCTGCCAGGCCGAGGTGGCACGCGAGAACGAAACAACGACCCTGTTCCGTGGTGCTTCGCTGGCCACCACTCTCATGGATTTGTATATGCGAACCGAGTGCAGCGGCTTTCTCCAGTCAGCGGTCAGCGAGACCGTGCAGCGAATACTGGAGAGCAAGCAGTCGGCGGAACTGAATCCAACCAAAATGGATGTCAACGATGATGCGTGCACAAATGCTGAATTCCTATTGCAAATCCTTGACCTGGTTACCCAATCCATTTTCACATCTCCGGACGCCTGTCCGCGTAATGTGCGCTACATTTGCAACTGCCTGCAGAAGGCGGTGGTTGCCAAATGGCCAACGGAACGTTTGGTGCGCACGCGCGTCGTCTCCGGTTTCATATTCCTGCGTCTCCTCTGTCCGGCTCTGCTCAATCCCCGACAATTTGGCCTGGTCAGCGAGACGCCTCCAACAGCCGCCACCCGATCCCTCATCATGGTGGCCAAGTGCTTGCAGAATCTCGCAAATCTTATCGAGTTTGGGGGCAAGGTAGGTCATTTGTTATTGCCTATTGATTGATTCATTGATTGACAGCTTATTGATTGAGTGAACATGTCAATAGATACGAACCAGTTCATGAACATTTGTATTACTGACTTATAACAAAGGTCACCAGTTTATTTATGCTTATAATTACTCAACTACTACTATTTAAATTCACAATACTGAACGATTAATCGATTTATCGGTCTATCGCTTGGCAGGAACAATACATGGAGGTGGTGAATCCGTTTATACTCAAGAACAAGGAGCGCATGATTGTCTTCTTGGATCAGTTGTCGCTGGTCAGCGATCCAAATCCACCGCTGGGCATGTTTGTCGAGACGAATAGCAATCACAACGCACAGGATACGGGTAAGTGCAACCTCATCGATAACAGGATGTAGCGATAGTTCGATAACATGTATTAATTACCCTTAACAGGTCGAGAATTAGCCACATTGCATCACATTTGCGTCTCGTATTTGCCAGATCTGCAGGAACTATCGAATATACTTTCGATCAAAAAGTTGGTGACTGTAACCGATATGTTATCGAAGCACAAATTAAAGTATCGCGAGATGATCAGCTAAGAAGATGAAAATGAAGAAACAACAACAGTCAGTTTATATATATAGTATATACATTTTTATATAGATATTTACATATATATATATATATATATATATATATATATACAGTTGAAAGCCCAAAAAAATCATCAAATTTACATAGATGCATATTGTGAGAATAGTTCCAAAATAGTTTAGTCAAAGCTTTTCTCAATCAGTGGGTTGTTCCCCTTTCTTTATGTTCTCTTTCACATTTCGATTATATTATATATAGCGAGCATATAGCGTATATATAGGATGTGTCTTTTTTTATTTTTATATATATACATTATACAATATTATAAAATCAGCTAAAACAAAAAATATTTTAGCAATTAGTCAGGTCAAAAAAATGTGTTCAACGGAAACGAACAAAAAAGAAAGAAAAGTATATATACATAATTTTTTTGCAAAAGTCTTGAATAAAAAGAAAATGAAAAGACATGAAGAAAAACAAAAAACAACAAAAGCAAAAAAACACGCGTGGCCATTAAATGAAAACAAAAGTAAAAGTAAAAGTAAAAGTAAACTTAATGAAAAACCCAAATAATGCAATATTATATAAAAGGAAATACTTTTCGTCTTAAACCTTAATTTTAGCTTAAACTTATATAAACTTATAAAATGATATATTATTAAAAAGAACTCAATATTTTAAAGCACATACACACACAGAAGGAAAAGTAAATTATGCGATATTATCCAACTATTAACAATCTCGATTATGTATTACTATTATTATGTATATTAACGCTAAGCAAACGCATTTTCAACTAACCTTTTTTTTATATATATATATATACACACACCCACACCAACACCCACACATTTATATATATAATATTTTTATTTGTATTTCGTTTTTGTATTTGTTTTTTTTTGTATCTTGTATGCAGGCACAACTTGACTTGTTTCTTCTTTCTCTCTCTCTATCGCTCTGCCTAAGTCTCTCTCTCTCTCTCTCTCTAACGACAATTGCAAAGATAATAACAAGAAAAAACATAGTTGAACCTTTTGAGAAACGTTTTTAGTTCATATTGTAATTTGTAACGCATCAAAATGAGCAAAACAAAAAATAGTTATCTATATATATATACATGTATAGTATGTATACAGCATCTGCATCCTAGTCAAAAGAAAAGCAAACAAAACAAAAATAAAGAAAACTTACGAAAAATAATAAAAACGAATACACTTTGTTTTATTTCTGTTAACTTGACCAATAGCTTTTAAAATTCAAATTTAAAATGAATTGCTGGCGCCATATCGATTTAATCGTTATCGATATAACGATTGTGAGCTTTGAATTTCGATACTTAAGTAAGTATGGACACATGGACTTGGAAAATAGACAATTTGTTTATATATGTGAGAAATATGTTATTTATACATAAAAAGTAGATATGAAGCTATATAAAGACGGCAGAGCATGAAAAGTGGGTCGCGTTTCAATTATGCCTTGCAAATAACTTAGGCACAGGGTGTATCTGGAAGACGAACAGTGTGTACACCCTGAACGGAAGCTAAACTGTTGCGGAGCTGCTGAGCAGCATTAACATTTACATTTGCTTACTTAAGTGATCGGTGATCAATTGCTGAGGAAGTATGGCTTTAATTCCGCCGGTGACACGCCTAACCGGCTCCATAATACGGATTCTGGGCTGCAACCCAGGCCCAATGACTCTGCAGGGCACCAACACCTATCTCCTGGGCAATGGCAAAAAGTGAGCACAAATTCTCATTGCTGGGGTATCCAAAGTTCAGTTCATTGAGATTTGAGATCTATGCAGGCGCATTCTTATAGACACCGGCGATGAGAACGTGCCCCAGTACATTGAGCACCTGAATAGCGTGCTTCGGCAGGAGCAGGCCTCCATAGAGACTATTATACTGACCCATTGGCATCACGATCACGTTGGAGGCGTCAAGGACATTGTGGGCAGCAGGCTGGCCGACAAGGGTGCGTGCCGTCTGTCCAAATAGTCATTCATTGATACCGTATCAGCTGTCTTCTTCCTCTAATTAAAGTGCTCCTCAATGCAGATTGCCAGGTGTTCAAGTTTCCGCGCAGCTCCAGCGACAGCCCCGACGACCGTTGCCCAGAGATTCCCGATCACATAAAGGTGCAGAGTATGGAGGACCGTCAGGAGTTTGCCGTCGATGGGGCCAAGGTGCGCATTGTACATACGCCGGGCCATACAACAGATCACGTAATCCTCACCACGGACGAGGGAACGCTCTTCAGCGGCGACTGCATATTGGGTGAATCTCAACTGCCGCCAGTCCCTAGTCCACAGCTAGATAATTGCCTTCTTTCCTTCCAGGTGAGGGCACCGCCGTCTTTGAGGATCTGTTTGATTATATGCGCAGTCTGGACAAAATCTTGCAAATCCGTCCGGACCGCATCTATCCCGGCCATGGCAATGTGATTGACGAGCCCGTGGGCAAGATTGAGTACTACATCAATCATCGCAATCAGCGCGAACAGCAGATACTACAGTTCTTTGTCCAGCGTCCCGGCCAGCGCTGGCAGCCTTTGGATGTCGTTAAGGATGTCTACAAGGACACGCCCGAGCAGCTGTGGCCAGCTGCCGCCTACAACGTGGGCCACCACCTGAGCAAGTTGGTCAAGGAGCACAAACTGCGCCTCAGCGAGCAGAACGATGAGAAGTTCTACGAGTATCAGCCGAACAGCGCGCTCTAAGCGACGCTTAACATACAGTTAACATGTTGCCTTACTTCTGTTAACAATTTAACGTCTGTTAACATTGCTTATGTAAACTATATGTCTTTTATTAATCAAAAAGTTGAATATTAACTAATAATATGTTGTATAGATGCAGACTTCTGTTATCCAGATTCTTCTTAGCAGCTTAACAGCTGTAAACAACATTCGTAGAGTAGACAGATAGCCACTTTAACAGGATGTTAAACAAACAAATGTTACATTTTGAACGTATTATGTACTAGTTTATATTTATTCTATACATTAGCATTTACATAAGCAGACTAAAAGCTACAGTGTAGAGCATTCGGAGTCGTCTATTTGCGCTTGCCTTTACCCTTGGCCCCTTTGCTTCCCTTTTCGCGTCGGTTTTTGGCCACGATGGAGCGCTTGTCCTTCTTCTCGCGAGGATCGACAACGCGATAGCGCCCCTTGACGCCAGCTGGACGTCGGGCACGGCGGGAGGCTGTGTGCTTCTTGGCCACCACATAGGTGATCTCCTTCTTCTTCTCCTGGGCCTTCTTGTAGACCTTCTTCAGCTGCTTGGCCTTCTCCTGGGATGTGGCATCGGCGTTCTCCATAATCTTCTCGGCCATCTTTTTAGCCTTGGCCAGCCGCTTGGTGGCGCGACGCTTCTTCCGGGCCTTCGCCTCCATCACCTTCTTGATGGGTCGCACATTCAGCTCCTGCACCTTGCGCTGATACTCCTCGGTCAGCTCCTTGGGCACCGGCTGCGGCTTGGTCATATGCTCCGCCTCGTCTTGTTCGAACCAAACGGGCAGATTCTCATCGTTGAACGCATAACGATTCCATGCGGCATCCACCAATTCGCGTCGCGTCTTCTTGCCACGCACGAGCAGGGCACCGAGTGCCAGCTCCTCCTCGCTTAGACGCACCTTCTTTGCCTTGGGTGCTGGAACGAGGCAGAGGATGATAATTAGCAGGGAGTTGGATTGTATTGCACGAATGGATTATGTAGGAAATTTCCCAGAATGAATCCGAAGTATACTAAATTGACCCAAATTAATTGATGCAGGGTATAAAAAACTACTGCGAACCTAAGCCAACCTAATTTTCATTCCCTCTCTTTCTTTACACTGTTTGCTTTTAAGCTACAGAGCTTTCCAACTGCAAAACCGAAACCTTATAACTCCCTTTCTTCCTCTCTCTCTCTCTCTCTCTATCGGTCTCCATTTCTTTTAAGATTGATCTTTGATCTGTACTCTAATGTGCTGTTCGTTAGTACAGGGTGTATACTCTTTAGAATACTCTTCTATCCAGTTGAGCTCCCCTTCTCACTCTTTTCCATTATCCTAAACAAAAACATCTCAGCGGCTTAGCTACACAGGGTGTTCCAAACCTTCTCGTCTAGTCTAGCTCTCCCTCTCTCTCTTTCTCTCTACTGCCTTTATCAGCCCTTCATTCGCATTTTCATTTTCCACTTCTCTCGCCTCACCTTTGGCCATGTCTCCTGCTACATGATCGGCATCCACTTCCTCCTCGGAATCGGAGTCCGATGACTCGGAGCTGCTTTCCTCCTTATTTCCATCGTGCCGGGCACGACGTTTGGCCTTCTTGCCAAGAGCCAGGGTGCCGGGCTCCTCGGTTGGACGATTCTCGCCGAGTACGGCCACACCTTTGGCTTTGTAGGCCTTGGCCAGGTTGTCCAGATCGAAGTTCTCCTCGTCGTCGTCGTCCTCATTGCCGATATTCTGTAGATTGTCCTTCTCATACCAGAGCGCCACTCGCTGCTGTCGCCGGGTGTCCTTGTCACGGAAATCTCCGGATTTGATGAGCGGATGCTCGCCGCGCTGCTTCTTCTTCTTGCCCGACTTCGAATCTGGCTGCTCCTCGTTGTCGCTGAGACCGAGTCCCTGTTCATCGTAGTCGCTCTCGCTTTCCTCGTCTGCACTGACCTCGGGTTCGTCGTCGTTCTCATAGTTGGCGTCGTCGTCCAGACGTTTGTCATCCTTGTCGTATTTCTTGTACTTGGGCAACTTTGCTCGCTCTACGGGTTCACCTTCGACATCGAAATCGGGCTGGACGTCGAGCATCTCGTTCAGTTCGTTGACGCTGTCGATGCCCTTCAGATCAAAGATCTCGTGCTCGGTCTCCTCGACTGGACCGTCGTCCCCTTTGATGACCATATTGAGGTTCATTTTCTCGTGCAGCTTCGCCTTCGATTTGAGCGTCTTTTTGCGTTTGCGTTTCAGATCCTTTTGCTCCTCATCCGCCAGCGTTTCGATTTGCTGTTGGAGCTCCGCGTCCTCCATATCCTCGATTTGTTCTTGGGTGAGCGGTTGAGGTGCCTGCGGTTCTGCTTCGGTCTCCTCGATCACGCCTTCTGCTTCCGTTTTGTAGAGCTCCTCCTTGATGTGCTTCCACCAGAGCAGCAGACCCTTGATATCCTTGCGGCCCAGCACCTTGAGATCCTTGCAGCATTCCAGTATCTCGCTGGTGGTCCTCTTGTGCTTGGCAATGCGCTCATCATCGATGCGAATGGATCCGATGCCCTGGAGTGCAGCCAATGCGTTCTCCGCCTGCATGAATTGCGATGCAGCCAAGTCGTTGCGAAGCGCGATATCCTGTTCCGTGTAGCCCTCGGCCTTGATGCGCTTCTGTTTCTCGGGATGCAGCAGGCTGTTCTTCTGCTTGCCCTCCAAGTCCAGCTCCTCGAACACATATTTGGCGTCCAGTAGACGCGGGTCGATGCGATCCGGGGCCAAATAGCCCTGGCATACGACGAAGATTTCAGCGGACTCCTTACGCGACGCACTCGGCTTGGTAGCGTGCACCTTCTTGAACAGCTGCTTGAGCACCCAGAGCAGCGCATTGTAATCCTTCGAGCGGAAAACCTTTGTCACAAACCAGCCGCCGCTTCGAAGGAAATGTGTGCCCAACTTGAGGGCGTTGAGTGTGAGGCATATTTGCTGATATGCGTCGAACAGCCAATTGCGACCCACGTTTGGGGCACCGTCGTGCAGCACCACATCGGCCTTCCATGATTGCAGCTCTTTGGTCAGAGATTGGCGACACTTCTCGGTTGTGATATCCTCGACGAGGCCGATGCAGCCGGGTATGGTGCGGATGGGAAACAGATCCACACCAATCACAATGCTGGAGACGGGCATATTCTGTTTGGCCACCTGCATCCAGCCGCCAGGTGCGGCACACAGATCGATGCATACTTGCGACTGTTGCAGAAATCCAAATTTACGATTCAACTGGATAAGCTTGAAGGCGGCACGCGAACGAAAGCCCGTCTCCTTGGCCAACTGGTAGAACTTATCCTTGCGCGTCTTTCCAACTTTTGTTTTCTTTCCCATTTTGCTTGCGCCAAATCAAAATCAATTTAAAAGAGAAACAGAAACAGAACACGCCGCAAAAAGCGCGTTGCACGTGTTTGAAGTTTCTTTAAAAGGTGCTGGTGCTGCCAGATGCGCGCACAGCTGACAGTGCTGCCACTCTGCTTGCTTACAATCGATAGTCAGTGCGGGATCGATACTCGAGACTTGAAACTTTCATTGTTTTATATAATAATTAATAAACCAAATTGAATACAAATAAATATTAAAGTAACAATTAATAAATACAAATAAAAATACCTTAACTTAAAATAAAAATAAAAAGCGTATGGTTACGACATTATGGCAACAATATTTTACATTCAATATATTGCATACTCAATAGTTTTTTGCTTCCTGAAGAATAAAAAGCTATCAGTAAGTTAACAGCCTGATCAAAAAACTTAAGCTATATGACAAAATTGAATGCAGTAATGCTAGCGCGCTGTTCGACGATACTCTTGCCTATCGATACTTTTTCGATGCTCGCTGCACATCACTAAGCTCTAGCCGTGCGCCGCATATTGTTATTTATGTATTTAAGTTGTTTTTTGTATTAAAAAATTATATAAGTAACATGCTGCGCACTGTAATATGCGATTTGGCTCGCCTTCGGTTTGTATAGCAAATAATTTACTCAAGCACATGCGCTATTAACCTACATTTTCTACCACAAAAAAAAGGTTGGGTGCGAGCGCCTGTTCGGTTACACAAGTGCGCGAGAAGGGCCACTTAAGCCGGCCTCGTTTGAGGAATCCCTCTTGGTTCATCCGCCAGCAGCGAACGGTAAGGATCCTTTGTCATACTCTAGAAATACTTAATTTAATGTATCATCTGTTTTTGTTGTAGCAAACGGATGATTTGGTCACGGGTGAGAATCGCAGTTTTATCAAAGAGGTGGTCCATGATACCTACGGACCTCCGGCTCTAATAAAGGGCGTACAATCTTACGAACAGAAGCAGCTCATTAAGACACCAGCACCGGTCACGGAAGGCGAATCCTGGACGCCGAAAGTGCGTCGATGCGGTCTGATTGCCCGCAAGATTGGTCAATATCCACTTTGGCTAAAGAACGGGGAGCGTGTCCGCACCACCCTATTGCAGGTGGTGGACAATCATGTGGTCAAATATATACCGCCCGGAGAATACAAACCCGCCCAGCGGCCCAACGTTCATAATTTGAATAGATACGGCTGCGTACTTGTCGGTGCGGAGAGCACAAATCCCGCTCTATTGACCAAAGAGTATTGCGGAGTCTTCCGTGACTCGGGGGTTATGCCAACTAAGAACCTGGCGCGTTTCATTGTGTCGCCGCAGGCGGCCTTAGCGCCCGGCACGCCACTTAATGTCGGACACTTCAAAGTCGGCGAATTTGTCGATGTGCGCGGCAAGACGTAAGTCAAAAAAAAAAACATATTCTGTAGGTTTCATTTCGCTAAACCAATTCCAACTATTGCAGGGTAGATCACGGCTTTCAGGGTGTGGTCAAGCGGCATGGTTTTAAGGGCATGCCCGCCTCCCATGGTGTGACCAAGACGCATCGTCGTCCCGGCAACATTGGCGGCGGCGGTGAAAAGGGCCGCGTTTGGCCCGGAACCAAGATGCCTGGTCATATGGGCAATCGTTGGCGCATCATCAAGGGGCTGCGCATCTGGCGCATCAATACTAAATACAATGTGATGTGGGTGCAGGGCAGCTCGGTGCCCGGCTCCACAAATGGTCTGGTCTACATCTACGACACGATTCTGCCTCTCCGTAAGCCGAAGGATGCGCCACCTTTTCCCACACTGTACGAGGACAGCGCGGAAGACGCGCCGGAGGACATTTGGTATGATCAAGTGCACAATTTCAAGGATGAAACAATCAGCTATAAGCCAGAGTAAACCCCATTTAGCTCTAAGCCCGTTTTACATATTTTTCTGTTGTACTATATGTAAAGAACTCTGAAAATACCCTATATAAAGATATGAAAAACAAATTGGGTAGTTGTGTGTTACGACTGTATCTATATAGATGGCATTGGTCCTAAAGTTAAGTACAGTAGTCTATCAAATTAATAAGATTTGCACAATTACAAAACTCAATAAATTCCTCAATTTCTTAAGGGAGAAATTATTGATAAACGTTAAGATATGAAAGAAGTTGTGCTCCTGAATGTTATTATTAAAGATCTTTTCATTTTATGAGAAAATATTCAGAATCAAATTTAAGATTTCTTAAATTGTAACTTGGTTTCCCATCCCATAAAAGCAAAACGTCTTGTTTGTTAATTGTGTTCTTACACTCATTTAAAAGATTTTGTTTATTTTTATTTTTGTTTTTTTTTTTTTTTTCATTTATTTCTAATTACAATTTCCTCTAGAGTTTGGCAATAATCTAAAAGAAATGCCGGGTAAAACAATAGCTGATCAATGCTCAGTTCTCAATAAATAACATGCTTGGCTAATCTTTAGGCTGGTTGTTCGAAACAGACAAAAAATCATATATATATACATACATATATAAATACATATATATATCGATCTCCTAATATATGTGTGCATCGTGTAAAGATATATATATATAGGAAACACAAGACTCGTGGAAGTTATCACAGCAAAATGAAAAGAAAAAAGATATATATCTATATATATATATACATATATATGTATGTATAGGCCAGAACTCTCATGGTACATCCCTTACATATAGAGAGCTTTTCTGGTGGTTACCCCCACATGAAATTTTGACAATAAAGAGAAATTCATAAAAACAAAAAGCAATAATAAAAAAAATGCCCTAAACTAACTAATCGAGGGAGTTCTGTCCCACGCTTTGGATGTCCAGTTCGGTGCTTGAGATGCTCGGCGATATGGTTGTTGAATTGTTCGAGTTGTTGCCAGCCGCTCGATCCAAATTATAATATTGTACAATCCGTGCAGAGGGACGGTTCGAAACGATTTCCGTAATCTTGCCAACAACCCATTTGGTTAGCTTGATGACTGCAACATGGGCAGCAAATTGCAACATCATGGCGCCGAATCCCTTATAGAGTCCGCCCACACCCTCAGTCAACAAGGTGGTGCGATAGCAATCTATGGCTCCCTGATAATTGGTTAAAATGGGCACCACTGCGTATCCGTTGTCCAGATTGTCGATTATGGTGCGCGTGCCCTGCAACTGCAATCGATGCAAAATGGTCTCGAATGGGAAGAATAGCACCTCCGTGGTCACCATCGCAATTAGATTGGCATAGATTTCAGCATTCTGGTGCTCCAGGGAGTCATCGCGATATTTGGCGCCTCGCTGCTCCTGTTTGATGGTCAACCGACGTCGCATGATGCGCGACGAGACGCCGCGAATGACCAGGCCAAACAGATATTTAGTAATACCCATCGTGATGCTGGGTCCAATTAGTGCCCAGGCGGGCAACATGCGTCCCTTTTGCGGCGAGCTCCAAGAGAACAGGCGGAGACTGCCCTCGCGAAAGACGTCGAATAGGCCAGGCTTCTCGCTGGCAATATCACTCTGCACAGTCTCCACCAGCGAAGCGGCATAGAAGGGCACGACCAAGCCCATACTGATACTGTAAATATACATATATATGAATGGGCACCAATGATGCAGTGCATCCACTATTTACCATTTGAGAAGTATGTGCTGGCCGAACCGTTTGAGCGTTGTGCGGCTGTCCACATCCTTGGGCCACCTGGTGAACTTGCAGATGACATCGTCTACGGCTAGAGTCATGCCTCGGACCAGTAGACAACTGCCGAGTCCCTTCCACAACGTGGTCACTCCCTGGCGGCGATGAAGGTTAACAATGCTAGGCAACAATTGAAAGGGATGTAAATGATAGCGTTGCGAGGCATTATAAACCTGACATTGACGTCGCAGCACAATAAACGGATGGCTCAACAGATTCTCTGTTACGAGCGAAACCCATTGAACGCCAAAGACAAGATATTTTCGGAGCGATACGTCTGTTGGAAGCAAAGTGTGTCTTGTGAGTAAGACTTATTGGAATCACAAATGGTTCGTCGTTATAGCTAACCCTCCTCTTGACTGTCCAGATATTTGTCCAGTGCTTTCGACTGTTTTTCCAACGGCAGTGAAAGATCCCTCTCGGAATTCATGTACTTAAGATGCGTGACTGCATTCTGATCCGCATTTATGTTGTCCACAATTGCCTTGTCCCGATCATCAATGCTGCAAGCATTACAGTTTTTATATAATTTGGTACATGGCTTGCTGAATGGTGGAGCTAACCTACCTGTTAACCAGCTGCACGCCGGGATCACCGATTAGATGCGGCATTCTGTGAATGTTCTGGACCGCCTCTGCCTGTGCGTGCGCCTGCATCTGTTCGCCGTAACCGCGATTTGTTGTATGCCTTTGTTGTTGTTGTTGTGCAAATTTTTGGTTGGACGTAAAAGCGAGTTTAGGTTGCGATTTCAATCTTTTACTTACATTAGGTTTGGATAATTATTGATGTTCCCTGACATAATAGATGTTTGAATAGCCCTGCTAATGTTTGTTGCCTCCAAGTCCCTGCTTCAAATGTGTAAGGCCGCTGCTGCTGCTGCTTTACGTTCTTGCTTTTAAATACTAAATAACTTTGATTTCCATGTAGCTGTGTGAATATTCCAACTAGAGATGAGCGCGTGACCTCGGGAAGTGCACGCAGCAGAAAACTGAAGGCACACGCGAAAGGAACGGAAGCAATTAATATGTATAACCCTTTTTAAAAATATAAGTATGTCAAAAAAACGTATATAGTATTTGTAAGCTTAAGCTAAGACAAGTATTTGAAATAAGTGTACAACAAGTTAAGTGCTTATGCTTAGGCCTACTATTGAAACATAATATAGAAAAGTTATTACTGTTTCATATATATATACAGATATATTGCCTTATTTTGAAATATTTAATCAGAGATCAAAATTCTATTAGTTTTGTAGTGTATGTTATTAATATCCAATTAATAAACACTTTCAAATACAGTATCGATAATAGTGCACGCGCCCACCACAAATATCGTATTTTTTTTTTTTTGTTATCGACTGAACTCATCGAAACTGTTAGCGGCAATAAAATCAGCTGTTCGCGCATTTTGCATTTCAATTCGCAATTTAAACGTGCAAATGACAAAAACACTTAAAGCTAGTGGAATAATATGCCTAAAAGCAAGGGAATGTGATTTAGAGCGGACTCTATTGGGCGGGCAAAGTTTTCGGTAGGTAAAATGATCTTTAATTATCACATATAAAGCAATTATCGTTTTAGCTGGCGGAAATTATGCGTTGAGCCGAAAGTAAAATATTGTGGAGTTGCGTTAAACACGTACTGGGTGCTTACGCCGGAGGAGGAGCACATTGCATATGAAGCCCATGGGTCAGGCACACATCCAGCCAACAATTTTAGCGATTTGTTAAGCAATTATTTGCGTGCGGATTTCGATTTGGAGCTGCAACAATCCAAATGGATGCATGCGGATGAGAAGTTTGGCAAATTTGTGGGTAAGCCGGTGCGGATGTTGTCCCAGGAGCCGTTGGAGAACATAGTATGCTTTATGTGCAGCCAAAACAATAATATTAAACGGTATTCTTATTGCTTTGAGATTCCATTTAACATCCAACTAATTTTCCCAATTGACATCTTTCAGCATTTCGGCCATGATTCAATGGTTCTGCGCCGCTTATGGACACAAACTAGGACATTTTCATGGCCAAGATGAGTACACATTTCCCACACTCAAAGCGCTAGGAGACCGCAGCTGCAGCCAAATGGAAGCGGAGCTGCGTGCCGCCAAATTTGGTTACCGTGCCAAGTTTATAGCCCGTTCCCTCGCAC
Source organism: Drosophila pseudotalamancana (assembly GCA_037075185.1). Lineage (NCBI taxonomy): Eukaryota > Metazoa > Arthropoda > Insecta > Diptera > Drosophilidae > Drosophila > Drosophila pseudotalamancana. The sequence goes on from JBAMCK010000674.1 coordinate 19,319, forward strand.
AGATTGAGACACTCGGTGGGAATAGCTGGTTTGACCAACTACGGCAATTGCCCTACTCCGAGGCACGGGAGGCTCTCGTGCAGCTGCCTGGCATTGGCTACAAGGTGGCCGATTGTATTTGTCTCATGTCGCTGAACCATTTGGAAGCGGTGCCCGTCGACACGCACATCTTTAAGCTAGCCCAGCGCCATTATCTGCCCCACCTATCGAGCCAGAAGACCGTGACCACCAAAATTTACTCCGAGGTCTCGTTACACTTCCAACACCTGCACGGCCAGTATGCTGGCTGGGCGCAAACGGTGAGTAGAAGAGTATATAAAAATTAAGCTGTGAAAGATTCTAAAAATTAAAATCATTTAACAGCCTGTAGGAAAGAGAAAATCAAATATTATAATATAAATTTGTTATATTCGTATTTAAAAACTTTACTTTTTGTTTGCATACGATTTGTTTTCTTCTACAAAATGGAAAACTCTGACAATTTCACGAACTTTTCAGCTTTCTAATTTGTATGAAAGCCAACTTCGATGTATCGAAAGAGTTGAAATTATATATAATTTCTATTTAGAAATATAACAATTTTTGTTATTAAATAATTCATTTCCGTTCCTTGATATTGATCAAATTTGAGACTTGAAAATTTTAATAATTGAAGACAACAAATATTATGTTGCGGTTTCTATTGCAAGAAAATAATTTTATCGAAGATAATATTTTTTTTAATAGAACATACTTTATTCATTATCTGAATAATTATTTTTTCTGCTTTTATAGGTTCTTTTTTGTGCGGATTTACCACAATTTCAGCAAAAGTCGGAATTGGAAAAAAGTGGTTCTAAGCCCAAGAAGCGCAAAACATAATTGTATTTTATTTTTTTTATATTTTATAAGATTAGCTGTATCTATATAATTATATATATATATGTATATATAAAACTGGTAAAACTTTGCAAATCTTCGGTGTGAGTGGAGTGGATTTGCTTAGATTGATTGATTGATAGCTAGAGCTCAAGAAGCCATACTAAATTGGAAAGTACTTTTTAATGTTCCATAATAAACTTTTCCAACTAAAGACAAATTTAATATATATTATGAGATATAATAATTTGAATCCATTGAGCAGTTCGTGGACAATTCGTATTGCTCAATTATTTGTTTGTTCAGTCGTTCCAAGCAGAGAGAATCAGTTGATGAGCTTCACAGTGCAATAGACCGAACCAATTAATGAACAGCTTAATAGGCCTAATCAAGGAGTGTAGCTCTTGAATGATTAAACAAGTTCGCTTACTGAACACTGAATGGGTGAGCGGTGAATCCCAACAAAATAAAACACTTTTGTTTTCTTCTAAAATTAGTGAGGCTTGCATTTAAAAAGGGTTTTCCCTGCAATGAAAACTCACTTGATGTGGAAAACTTGAAGCGCCGCTGGAACTGATGAAAGGTGAACAGCTCCGAGGGCTGCAACGAAACTTGCTGGGATTGTGCCGCCACTTATTGTGTTGACCCGAATACGCGCTTCTCTAACTGAAACCTCAATGGCCTAAAAAGCTTTTAAGGCCCGACACAAACAACCTGCAAAAAAAGAAACGCAAGTGAATTTACGCCGGAAACAGGCTGGCAGTTAGCTAACCAAGTGCACCCCCACCACCCCCTCCCCATCGCTAAAGCCACTGCCATACGAGAAACTAAAAATCCGACTACAAGCCTCCGAAAGTATTTCGCCAACACTTCGCGAGAGATTAAACAGCTTTTCAGTGGTTTTTACTTTGCGCTAAATAAAAAGCAATTTACTTATACATTTTCCACAACAATTTTATGGTTAGCAAAAAAAATGAAAAGGTGGAAAGAAGGGGAGCCATTCAGTTCAGGCAAGTCGACTTTTGAATACCCTCGCCACGAATTGAAGTGTAGATAAAATAGCTTTGACTATGATCCATCGTATAGAATAAAGAATATATGGTATACCTTTGATTATGATCAATCTTTAAAGCATATGTAAAAAATTTGCAAATTTAAAAAAAAATCTAATTTTTATTTCACTACTGAAGAGATAGCTATATGATACGTTAATCAAATAATGAAAACTCTAGCTTATGTATAGTAAGAACTACGTAAGAGTATGTAATGTGTGTGTGGCATCTATATTAAGAGTAAAAATGTTCCCACCAAAACTTTGTCTGTATATATCGTTTAGATAGTTTTTTTTTACCTCTACGATCTATTATTCTGATACATCTATTAAAAAAAAACGTACCTAAGAAAAAAGAGATAGAAAAGATTCCGGTTATATTAATATATCTTCCGCTTTCTTGAATCTGTTGCCTATTGATGGAGAAAATTGGAATACCTACTTCTAGGGTGTTAAGGACGGGCAGACAAATGGAAGTCGCCGATTCACGTGGGCAGCTGTAAATAACGGTCTAACCTGAGCGTTGAGTAGAGATGAGAGCGTGTCATGTGCCATCGCTGTGCGCATCGATTGTTAAAGATGAGCGTATGACTTTTTTGCTAGCTTAGCTAAGCCGAAGCCAGATTCAAGGCTCTTGCTTATCCTTGATGGATATCTGACAAGCACGAGTTATGAATGTCCAACACTCGTTGGAATCGTTGCAAGTCGTGACACGAGCTCGCAATTCCGTTAAGCTTAACGAACTGAAGAAGCCGGAAATAGCTTATCAAACCAGATTTTCCCTTGAGGAGCGCCTCACGCGATCATCTCCAATGCTCGGAGCTCGGTTCGTGGTCTGTTGCAGCTCTTTGGGAGTTCCGCTGGGTGTCAGCTATAATTTAATTTAGACAACAGACAACCGCAGCCAAACGACCACACATACACACACAAACACACAAACACACACTCCCGCACTCACACAGACACCGATTGAGGTAACCGACTTGGACGTTGTTGAATGGGCGTCACATTTACGAACGACTTTTCATACCCTAAATTATTTATTAGACAGTTTAATTTTCAATTCACAACATTGCAAAATGCGTTGCAGCTAAAAACAAAAAGAAAGGTGAGTATAAATTTGTGTGTGTGTGTTTGTGTGTGTGTGTGGGCGTGTCTATAAACTGGAATAGCAAAGTAGTTGATGTTTACGTTGAAGGTGTTTAGTTAGGACACAGTTTTCAATTTCCATGCGTAATTACTTTTAATTACTTCAGATAATTAAACTGTGGATGTGTAATTACTCGAGTAATTGTTACTCATTTGACTGACTTTCTAACGAACTGACAGACAGACTGAATCATAGATGGATAGTTGGACTAAGTGTTTGACTGATCGACTGATTGATTGATTGATTACCTAACTGATCTGTTTAACTAACTGAATAACTTCTGACTGACTGCTAAACGAACAGAAGGCCTGACTAATTGATTGACTAGGAAATTAAGTGATTTTTAACTGAATGATTGTCTGATTCATTGACTGACTGACTGACTGATTGCTTATTTACATCTCAGCCTAGTTCGTTGATTGAATGATATACTGACTTATTCAATAGGATATTGACTGATTGATTGATGGACGAAATTATATGTCTCACCGGTTGATTGACTTACTGACGAATCGACTCTGCCGCCGTTCGACTAACTACCCGATTGATAGATTTACCCACCGATTGATTGAAGAACCGACTTTAAGATTGACCGACAGACTGCCTGCTAAAAAATTGGAGCAAAGCATACATTGAGCCTTTGCCTTGATAGGGATATCGAGTTTATATTCTGCCACAAGAGTAATGCTAACCCAGCACACAAAAGGCTTAGATACCCTGTAAAAAGTGTTGAGCACAATGAACTTCGCATGACCCTTGGCATTGCCCAAGTGACCGGGCTGTAAACTTTTTCGACAGGCACGCAAATAATGGCCATAAATACGAGCAACTGGGGGAAGGAGGAGTTGCCCACCTCCACAGTAGGACGGGATGGGAAGACGGAGCACCGGCCAGAAGAAGGTGTTGCTGCTCGCTGGTGCAGGTTACACATAAATTACTGCGTCACATGCAACGAGCTTTCGGCTGCTCAGCATTAACCGCGTAAAGCGCCAAAGTTTTGTGAGCGGCGGAAGTGGGTGGAAGGAAGGGGTAAAAGGGTAGGAAAGGAAGGGGAAGGCAGGAGAAGGTTGGTTATGCAGGGGAGGCAGAAGGGAAGGGATGGTTGGAGGAGGTAGAAGGAGCAGGAAAAACAGAACAAGTCGTGATGAGGTACATGGGATACGTGGAGAAAGGGAGGGAGGGCAGAGGAATGCTGGCGAAGGTAGGAGAAGGTCGGAAGGGAGGGGAAGGAAAAAACAACAAAACAACAAAACAAAGCAACGCATGATGAGGTAGGCGGAGAAGGTGGATGAGGCAGAGGAATGCTGAAGAAAGGGCAAGGTTTGGCAGAGGTGAGAGGAGCTCGAAAAAACAGTACAATTCATGACGAGCAAGGCGGAGACAGGAGATAGAGATGGAGGGGGGATGTCAGAACGGATTGAAAGTAGGGGAAATAAGAGGCTGTAGGAGGATGCAATAGGAGGGAGGAGCAGCCATGGGCAGGTAGCAGGCAAGGGCAGGGGATGGTGGGTAGAGGAGCAGGTGGGAGAGGGGGTTGGGAGACCGTGGAAGCGAGTTGCTTGGTTCAGAAAGTTGCAAGTTTGCATAACCAAAAATTGTTGTTAAGTTGCCAAAAAGTTGCCGCTAACCAAAAAGTTGCCGCAAGAGCTGTAAAGCGTTGGGTTTATTAAATGGCCAAAGCCTGAGCAAGAGCAAAAGCAGGAGCAAGAACAAGAAAAAGAGATGGAGCCGGAGCCGGAGCCGGAGTCGTTGCCGAAGCCACAGGGCTCAGAGCTCAGAGCTCAGAGCTCAAAGCTCGCAGGTGAAAAATGAAAATGAGCATCATCCAACGGCATTAAACAAAGGAAAAAGCGCAATTAATGGCGAGTTGTCTAATGGAAAAGCCAATTAAAAGTCAAATTGATGCATTTCCTACACATCTCTGACAACGGTTGCTAACTTTTGTAGGGGCTAAGCAAGAAGAAGCAGAAAAAGAGGTGAGTTACACCCAAAAATAGTTAAATCAGAGGCATATTTTAATTATATTATTAGCAGACAATTGTTCAATGATAAATTCGACTATGGCCCAAAGTGTGACTATAATTCATACATTTTGACCTTTGTCTGCTTACAGGGTATCTTCAAGTAGTTCACACCCGACTAGACAAATCATATCATAGCATTTACTCTCTCATTCTCTTCATAATTATGCGTTTCATAATCGTCTTAGCCGCAAAGCAAGCTTTCCAACAGGCTGCAACTATCCACCCTCTAGACTCCACTCCACTCTTAACCACAAGCCATGAACTCCACCCCCATTGCTGTTCAATTAGTAACTGTGCCTCCAATTGAGGGCATTGCAACTTATTAACCGCTAATGCGAATAATTTTTGGCCCATCGAGCATTTCGAAGAGGAGGATAAAAGAAAGATTTAGCGCAGAAGTGGAGCTGAGATGGGGAAATGGGCAGACGGGAAAATGTGGGCCTGTTGCTTGTCTGGGTTTAGGTCAAAGGGTTGTTGTCCCCTATTGTTTTGTACACACCCGTGCATGGGTGGCGAGCAGGCAATATGGACTGCTTCTGCTCCGCAAGGATTGCCCCTTGATTTAATTCAAATGCAATTTTCAGCAAGGAGACAATCTTTGCTTTGCACCATTTAACCCAATTTCCGCTAAAGTAGCAAGTCAATATTAACACACACACACACACACGTTTACCATTAGTGGTGTGTGTCACAGTGTTAAAAAATGTGTAAAAAAGCGACAACTTTGCATTGCTGTGGATCGCGCTCAATTTGCCTTAAGAGTGGCTGTTGTCACACTGTGTGTGTGTGTGTGTGTGTGAGTGTGTGTGAATCCCTTGTGGTTGTGCTGGCATTTAATTTTATGCACATGCGGTCCGCTTTTCTAATTTTCAATATTTCGCTCAATTGAACTTTTGCTCATTGCACACCTCAAAACCTAACCTCAAAATTCGAACTCTACGTGACGTATGCGCTATATTAATAAATAGAGATGTCAGTTTTACGGAATTTGATTTTTTTGTCTGTAAATCTCTTATTCAACTTAATTTTTTCTTTCCATAGATTGTCAACGAACAATAAATACATTTTTCTAGATTCCCAATGATTGAAGTGCTACTCACCGAAGAACTAGTTCGAATGAACGTACTATTAACTTGAGCTTGAGTGATTAGCTAACGCTCATCGAACGATTCATTTGGTTCAGTTTTTATTTAACAAAAGCTTCTGTTGAGCTGGTTAGTGCTTCCTTATCGAAAGTTCTTTTGAGCTTAGCAACTGAATAATGAACCAATACGATTTATGACTGACAAAAGAGTATGGATCGTATGAATGAATGAACTGCTAATGAACTCGTACACATAATGAACGTTATAGGCTTTGACTTGAGCTGAACTAGTTCATTAAAGTGAACTAGAAACGAAAGAGTATGAATCATATGAATATAAAAAACTGCTAATGAACTTTTATTTGCAATATATGTTAAAGGTTATGTGTGAAACTGAACTAGTTCATTAAATTGAATTCGGAATTCCATTTAGCTGTTCTTATTAAATATATCATATCTAATATCCCTTTTCTTGAGCGCATGGATATGTTTACATATATCTTCATATATGAATGTATATATCTATAAATATATCTTCCTCTCCTATAATAAGGAACAAAATGCAAAGCACATTAATGCATTTTTTACACGTTCAAAAATGTGCTTAAAGTAAATATTACGTATACGCATCGTTGTTTGCTTTCGCCTTAGCTGCCGTTGTAGTTGTTGATATTGTTGTTGTTTATGTTGCTTGTTGGCTTTTGGCCACTTGTCGCATATCTAAAGTGCCAGCAATTTATGATCGTTAAGCGTTAACAGCAACAACACCAGCAGCAACAACAACAAAAAGAAAACATATTTTGCGGGGCGTCGAACAACAACCGAAGGCAACAACAAACAAGAAACAACGAAAAAGGAATAACAAAACAGCAAGAAGCAGAACAATATGCAAAAGCATTAACAGTTGTGTGGCCACTGCATTGTGGGCGCTGGGCGCTGGGCGCTGGGCGCTAGGCGTGGCCCGTTGTTAGAGTGGTCTTTAGGGTGGCACCAAATCGTCGCCTCGTGTTGCTTAATTTTTGCACTTTAATGTTTTGACACAAGTCGCTTGTTAGACGCCACTTGACACCCGCTTTAGACACTCCCCCTCTCTCTTTCTCGCTCTCTTTTAGCCACTTATACACCCCTCTCTGTCGCTCTTTCGCTCACTCTTGCTGTTGTGTGCGCGCGCTCTAATGTAATTAACAGCTCGACGCGCCTCTTCAGACGATTTTGCATATTTTGCAAGCATAACCTACACACACACAGACATACACACGCACATTCAGAGTAGCTATCAAATGGCCGCTGGCATCAAAAAGTGCTACTCGCTGACGCTCGCTTAATCCATTTAATTATAACCAACAGCAGCTTGCAAGGGGATGTTTTACACCCCAACCCCACCCCCTTCTACACTCCACCCACTACTTAGCTTATGCTACTGCGCAGCACTTCATAATTCCATAAGTTTCTTTATGGCATACGTGTGCGCATTATCTGCTCCTATTATTAGCTCTAAAATGCAAAAAAGCGAAGAAGAAGAAAATGTAATTAACTATTTTATTGCACGATTTCTATCAGGAGTTTCCGTAAGAAAAATCCTTAACAGTTATTTTCATAAATTCTTTTTATTTGTTCATATAATAAAACTGAAGTAAAAACCAAAATATTGTTTCAAATTTTGTGAAAACTTTTAACAGAATTACAAAGCGGATTAAAATGAGACCAAGAGAGAGAGAGAGAGAGAGAGAATCAGTAAATAAGTCTTGGATAACATTTGTTTCACTGCAAACAAAACTTATTATCATAGGATTAAAAATCAAGGCATAAAAGTTTTATGTGCTTAGTTAAATGCTTGAGAAGAGCATAGAACGGCAATAACTGCGACTGTTCGATGTATCGTTTATTGGAGCCTCATGTAGCCTTATACATACTTACATACTTACATACTTACATACTTACATACTTACATACTTACATACTTACATACTTACATACTTACATACTTACATACTTACATACTTACATACTTACATAGTTACATACTTACATACTTACATATTTACATATTTACATACTTACATACTTACATACTTACATACTTACATACTTACATACTTACATACTTACATACTTACATACTTACATACTTACATACTTACATACTTACATACTTACATACTTACATACTTACATACTTACATACTTACATACTTACATACTTACATACTTACATACTTACATACTTACATACTTACATACTTACATACTTACATACTTACATACTTACATACTTACATACTTACATACTTACATACTTACATACTTACATACTTACATACTTACATACTTACATACTTACATACTTACATACTTACATACTTGCATACTTGCATACTTGCATGCTTTTCTGCTGAGTTGAAGTCATGAGAATCGAATAGAAGGCTTCAAACATTTTTTCAATTAGTTGTTAGCCTTATTTTTGGTCTTACAGCTGAGAATCAGCTCAATTATTCTAATCTATTTAGTTGAAATAACACTTGTGATTCTCAGCGTCAATTCCAGTTCCAGTTTCAGTTCCAGGTTGCGGAACCAGTTCTCTAGTGCACTTGGTGGCAGCTGACGTTCGCCTTGATTTGTGCTCAATTAACGGCACTTGAGGCTGTCGACGACATTACACAACATACCGAGAGGGAGGATGAGGCGGAGGGCGTGGTCAATGGAGGCTTGAGCATCGGGCTGACAGATTGCAGGACCACAAAACATGGCCAACAGCAGCAACAGCAACAGCAATAGCAATAGCAACAGGAACAAAAACAATGACAAAAAAAACCGTTTGACTCGAATTACAAATTTCGAATTAGGAATTAGAGACGAATTACATCAGCTCTCTCGTTCACTCCCACTTTAGCTCACTTCCACTCTCGCTGTCTCTTTCTATCTTTTTAGATAGGTTAGTAGACAAATCTGATGATGATGAAGCAGCAGCCGCTGCCGCCGTAGCCATCGGCGTCGCCAACAAATGGTTAACATGGCCAACAGATGTTGCTAATTGGTTTTTAATTTAAGGCCTCCAGAGCAATAAACGATGCCTCAGCTGCCTCTTCGAGTGTCCTTTTGCTTTTGTCCTTGCTGTTGTCCCTCGTTGCGTATACGCAATGTGCCAGCCAGGCTAAAAAACCAGCCAAAAGCCAAGCAACTGTTTTTGTTTTTGTTTTTGTTTTTATACCCTGTACACAATGCAAAGGGTCGTTCGGGGTATTTAAGGCTTAGCTTGTATTTGTGTAGCAGGCGGAAGGAGGCGTGGCCTAACCTACAAAAAGCTGGACTGTTGAAGAGTTGAAAAGTTAGTTCTGTGCAGCTGTATAAATCCGTAAATCTGGAAGTCTACAAGGGATACCGAGTTGATATTCGAAATAAACACTCTGGTATACCCTACGTAGTTGAAGTACAACACTTTTTCTCGAAATCTTATTTCACTTGCCTGTTAAAGTAACTAGATAAGAAATTCTATTTTGAATATCTACCCACACTTTTATTAAATTTGTTTTATGACAAAACTCTTATAGAGTTTGGGAAGCAGAAGCTTACCAATATGCGCAAATACCCACACGCAAGTACTGGAATAGGGTATTTGCTTGGCGAGCACACCCCGACTATCACCTACTTGTTGTTTTTGCGGCTGCTTGTGCTGCTTCTTCTGCGTTTCTTGCTGCCTGTGCCTTACGGCCGGACAGAATTGGCCGGTCGGGCTTTTTCAACTTTTGCGGCTATTGAATTTTCTTTGAAAGTTGAAATAATTTGTTAAGCGTTTAACTTGAGCCGAGCGCCCAAGCTGATCTTGCTCCAAAGGCTGCCATGTCCAGACTTTGCAACTACCACGAACTCTCATCCCCCTCGCACACAACCCCAACCCCAACCCCAACCCCAACCCCGCCTGCCAATTTTTAAAAGCTTAATCTTAAGAAGTTGTTTGCTGCTGTTTGATAATATAAATAAATACGCAATCTTAATGCCAAAATCAATATTCGAATCAAGACAACAAATATGTTTGTATTTGTGCTCAAAATGATTTGTGCGGAAAGCCAAAAGCCAAAAGCCAAAAGCTCTATTTAGTTCTAAAAGGAGCTTTTCTTGAAAGAAATTCAAGCTTGCAATCAAGAGTGACAAATATATAATTTATCTATATCCGATTGGTTGTCTACAAAAATAGTTTTTTAACAAATGTGTAAGCTTAAAGCGTTAGTAACGGTAGACTAATAAAAGCTTATTATACTATGAAAAGCTCATTAATTAATTGCTTGATTATGATTTCAAAGCTCAGCTCCCAACCTCAATCAATCAATTGCTCAGCTTCTAGATTTATCAATTGGTCTCTTAAGATTAATCAATTGCTTGATTCTAATCTTGGAATGTTCGATATAGATGGACTTAGTGTATGGGAAATTACGTACTCAACGGTTAAATTCAATTGAAATTTATCGGAGAAGCTTTGCGGGTCACGCAGCTGAAATAAAAGTCGCGATAAATCAAGAGCTCGAACAGAAGTCGCGATAAATCAAGAGTTGAACAAAAATTTTGGACAAAAATTTCCACATTTTTTCAAAGGCCGAAAAACTGAGTCGAAAAGTCGCAGAGACAGGGAAAACAGTTGGAGTGGGTCAATTAACTCGTGGCCAAGTGATAAAGCCACAAAGCAAGGCGGCAAAATAAAATATGAGACCGAATTTCACGGACTCTCGGGCCCAAAACAGCAAGAAGAAGAGCTAGCAGAGGGAAAAGGTGTTGTTCTTTAACATAATCAATTAATTTACCGAGCGCGTAAAATGTTGCGACGACTTTTGTCGTGTACTTCATAAACTTTTCCAGCCGCCGCTTTTCCCCCCGAACCATTTCATAAAAAAGGAGAAAAGCCCAAATAATTACTTAACGGGTTTTATGCTGTGCTCGCATTATGTAAACAGTTAGGCCCCAAAACCAGACCAAGGCAAATATTCAACGGCCGGCTGCTGCTCGTCAGCCCGGCCTTGGGCCACGTGCCACAAATCAGAAACGTGGCCCGAACCCCAAAGTCCGATGTCCGAAGTCCGAAGTCCAGAGACCCGAATCAACTCTTTATGACTTCTCTTTCTGGCTCACCCAGCAGCGTGGAGAGGGTATCTTGACTAAGTAATGGCGTTTGTTCCACTGTAAAATTGAATCCGAACATCTATATTCTATATTCTATATTCTATATTCTAAATTCTATATTCTATATTCTATATTCTATATTCTATATTCTATATTCTATATTCTATATTCTATATTCTATATTCTATATTCTATATTCTATATTCTATATTCTATATTCTATATTCTATATTCTATATTCTATATTCTATATTCTATATTCTATATTCTATATTCTATATTCTATATTCTATATTCTATATTCTATATTCTATATTCTATATTCTATATTCTATATTCTATATTCTATATTCTATATTCTATATTCTATATTCTATATTCTATATTCTATATTCTATATTCTATATTCTATATTCTATATTCTATATTCTATATTCTATATTCTATATTCTATGTTCTATATTAAAGGGTATTTTTGGCTACGGCAATACCCTGTTCCTTGCTGCATTCTTTTAATTTCTTTTACTTTGTTTGAGTGCGGATCGAGCAACTGCTTGACATTTAATTTCTGTTAATAATTATGTGAAAGGGCGTCGGATTTGTCTTTCTGCGGGTTTATTTCCCATCCAAGTTTTCCCCCACCCCAGATAGCCCCAGTTGTTGTTATATTTGGTTGTTAACTGGGATTATTTGTTGTTCCTCTTTTAAATAAATTCACACATTTTAATGTTTGACCCAATTAAAAAAATCTCCCCTGTTTGTTTTCTTTGCGCATTTCGCTTCTCGCTTTGCACTTCTCCCTTCTCGCTTCTCTCTCGTTTATTCTCGTTAATGTTATTGTTTATGATTGGGAATATTGCTGAACGTTCCTCTAATTGGTTTTCAAAAACAAAAATAATAACACTTCTAAATTAACTGTATCTAAACATGCATTAAAACAAACTTTAAATTTAAAAAAACATGTCTTCAAAGTTTTTTATATATTATGTTAGAAATTCTTTTTTTAACTTAGAACTTAAGTGTGAGTAGCGAGTAAAAATATAATTTTGTATAGTTAAAAGTGAACAAGGAGGACATGCAAGTATCTTATATCCATTATACCCATCATTTGTTAAATGTGTTTGAGAAAAGTCATGTTTGAGAAAGTCAAGTTCATAAAACACATAAAATGACAAATACGGACATAAATGACCATCGAGGATACAGAAATGATACTGAATATGGAGGACAAATTATAGTATGTTAAGTGCCATAGAGATAAGAAAGATGTAGATGTAGTTAAAGGGTATCAAAGTGATGGATAAGTGACCATTAAGGACATGACAGAAATTGAAATAAGCTTTTAGCAAAAATGGCTTACCTATTGGTTAATGGGACACTAGATAAACATAGTAAAAGAAATAAAAAAGGAAATATGACAATGATTAAAGTGAACATGGAGGACATGCAAGAAACAAGTTGTAGTTAAGAACAGAAATGAATGAGAGAAAATGCATTAAGTCAGCTTAAAAGTTGGTTGAATTAGCAAAGTCTTTCAACATACAGCATAAGCCGAAGAGTGAACATTGAGGACCACCGACCATAGTTGACCAAAACAGAACTCTAATTCGTAATCTGTTCGTTAAATTTGAAGAGATAAAAAACGGTATAAAAAAGTGAAAAAACTGCAGAGAAAAGTTGAAAATTTGCGTTTGAGTGTGAATTTGATACTGTACTTTGCTTAAATCTGAGTACAAAGATTGAGTGAGTGAAATCTGCAGCTGAAGTCAGTCAATCAAGCAATCAGTTCAGTCAGTTAGTCACTCAATCATTTTCATTGGCTTTCAATCACTTAGTTCCTTATTTGGCCAAGCCGTCAGCTTGACAGTTCATCAGTCAATCAATGGCAATTAATCGGTCAGCCGAGAATGAAAAAAATATCTGATTATCAATTAATCAATAGGCAAGTCAGTCAGTTAGCATGTGATTTCTAAACGCTTATTCACTTCATCTCAATCATTGCTTGTTCGGTATTTTGTTAAGTCAGTCAAGTTATTACATTTCATCTCAATCAATGTGTCAATCAGTTAATTATTCAATCGGACGTTAAGTGTGCCAATTCATTTCAAAATAAGTTCATTAGGCAGTCTCTCAATCAATCAATCGGGAACCTGCGATTGAATCGTAGCTTTTGCTATAGGTTTATTTGGTTAGCTTCTGAATTGGCTTAAAGCAATTGCCTAAAAATGCTTAAAGTCGTTTTGGCCATAATCACAGGCAATGTTTCGATGGCCAGAACATGGCCGAGCACACACACGCTCACACACACACACTCACAAGCACGGACAAACGGACAATTGCTGCTGGCATTGCGTGCCACGCCCCTTACGCCCCCCTCCCCCAGCCCACGGGGAGCGCTTGTCAAGAGTGTTTGGTAGTCATAGCCAGTCGGTCAGCCCTTTTGGCCATGCTACGTGGTGCACTTCTTGACCATCGCACACAAATTGTGGCATTGCCTTTTGTTTATGATTCCACGTACCCTCAAAGCCAAAGTGTGTGTGTGTGTGTGTTTGTGGACGAGTGTGTGTGTGTGTGTATGTGTGTGTGTGTGTGTTGGGGCTTAATCTCGATACATTGAATTTCCATTATATTTTAATGGAAATCACGCATCTGTTTATGGCTCTATCTATGGCTGAACGGCTGACACACATTTTTGTGTGCGGTTATTACACGAATTACACACACATATACACATACACACATACAGAAAGGGGGAGAGAGAGATAGAGAGTTTGTGTGTCCCTAATGTCCACACGTTTAGCAATGTCCAGATATTTCAGTGGACTACTTATGCCTCCCCCTTTCGCAAAATGACGCTATCAGCGGCTGGCTACGTGTACATCCTGGCCATGTCCTGGCCAAGTCCTGGTTATGTTTTCGGCCAACTCCCGGTTATGTTTTTGGCCAAGTCCAGGCCATGTCCCGGCCAGCAGCGACATTAATAGCTTTTGATCTCTAATGGATTTCGTGCTTTATTGCTCCAAATGCAGGCCAACATTTCGCAGCTCCTCATCATCGCCTGCAATTTGTAGTCATATTTACATGGCATATATCTCTGACTCGCTCTCTTTATCTCCATCTCTTTCTACTGCTTTGCCATTGTTTCTTCATCTTTCTTGCTTTAGTAACTCTTCATCAATTTTAATGTGCATTGCTTCTTAAGAATCTCCAAATTAACATAATTTCTACCTCTACCTCTTTCTCACACTTTCTCTCTCTCTTTTTCTAACTCATCACCATCACTAGTAATTGGCACTTTCATCACTTAAGTTCCACCTCTTAACTATGTCCACATTTACATAGAATCCTTATAGCTTCGTCTCTCTGTCTCTCTCTTATTGTGCTTCTCTTTATCTCTGTCTTTTTCTGTTTCTATCTCGTTTGTAGCTTCTCATCAACAGCTGTAATTGGCACTTGCTCCACTTAAGTTTCACCTCTTAACTATGACCACATTTACATAATCTTGCTCTCTACCACTCTCTTTCTCACTCTCTCTGTCCTTTCTGTCCATCTCTCTCTTTCAAATACAAAACCTGCCTAAGCTGGACAAACCGCACTACAACTACTACTACTACTTCCATTTCCGCATCCCTTTCGCTACAAAGCTCAGCACCACAAAAATAAGAGAACAAACTTTGATACCTCAGATTGCACAACTATCGAATACCCTGTAATAACAACAGCGAGGGCTTTTTATCGTTTTTATTAATGGTTTGTTATATTAATATTTGTGTCTGCATAAAATATTTTAGTAATTGTTTTTATTTTTCGACTGTTATATACCCTGTAAAACCACTGAATATCAAAAGTAAAGACCAATTTTAGCTTCATTCTATTTCGTTTTAAATAGTCTCTTTTTTGTATAAATTATCTGAAAGAAGGTAAAAGGCATTTAAAGAGTTTTCCACACCTTGTTCTGACTTCCGCATGCCCATTTTGAACTGCCTCATACCTCCTTCACAGCATCATAAGTCTGATTTAATAAATGCAATACTTTTTTTTTTTTGCTTATTAGGCTGTTCCTTAATTGTAGCGAAATAGTGAATTTCAAACTGTTACATTTTAGTAAATATTGAATTCTCATAATACTGTCAAGCAAGAACTTAACTATCTATTTATCTTCGTGGTTAGCCAATACAAAGCTGTTCAACTCTTAGATTTATTGATTTGCTATTTTCCATTGCATTACAAACGGTAAACGGTAAACGGTCAATTCGATAACACTTCTAGAAAACTTAGTGAAAATTTTACGAAACGATTTACGTCACAAAATGAAATTGCCATCAGCTAACGCTAAGTTAATAAAGAGGAAGACATTTTGGGTCCGTTTACTGAAGTTCTTCCAAGTATTTGGGGCAACAAATTGCGGCTAACAAAACACGTTTACCTATGCATATGCCCCACTACCCCAAAGGCGAATCAGAGTCGGAGTCGCGGCTGAAGGGTTGGGGCTCAAATTTCGCCCTAGACAAAACTTGTGTAACCGACTTTTGTCTCGACGGTTGGCAAGACAAAAAAAAAACCAACTAGAAGAAGATTGTGGGAACCGCATAGCGTAAAGGTTCAGCTTAAAGTACAACAATGATCGCCTATGAGTTACCCTCAAAAGTATACGAACTAAAATAGAGACTATATTTATATAGTACGCGACATGCTTAAACTTATAAAACATTCTGTTGAAATCGTTATTTATCGATAATGAGATGACCATATAGAAAATGACTTTATATATGTCGATTTCGAAGGTGGAAATACAATACAGAAATTGAGACTGCAAATGTTAGGTTTCTCTGTCTTATACCATAATGAAGTTACATATATTTTTGTAGCTTTCACTCTATTCATTTATAAAGAATTTTCTTAAATCGATATTTATCGATAATGAGAGTTGAGCAAACTTAGTTAATACCAAGTCCACTTTAAAATATTTGTAATATCTTGTCCTTTGTTATAATTTTCTTTGATCGACTATCGTATAAAAGTAATATACCCCATTTAATATCTGTTTGCCTATGGGTATAGGGTATAGGGTATAAAAAACAAAAGCCGCAGATCTGTGCGTTTTGCTGCGGTATTCAAATGAGTTTTTAAACATTGGAATTGCTTTTGACGCCTGATGTTGAATGCAAAATTATTTCTAGTGATTTGTGGGCGCGGTTCCGCCCAGCTTTTTGGTAATGCCCCCATCCCCATCCCCATCCCCATCCCCATCCATTGACCCCCTCTCCCCGACTCCCTAGTACTCAGACCTATTCCCGTTAGCTGGCGCTTTCATTTACTTGCGGCTCGAATGCTGATTTTTGTTCCTGATTCAATTTCAATTGTTGAGCTTCGTTTTTAGATGCCTTCAAATGCGGCGTTACGCCTCCAAAATGTGTCAATACACTGAACAAAAATGTGTGTGTTGAAACGTCTTCAAAATTTGCAATCAACTTTCTGATTACAACAAATGTGTTCACTGAGTTGAGATTAAACGAATCATTCAAATGAACTACTGTCTGCGAACTTGTTCAGTGATCAGTGAACGATTCAGTACACTCCCAATCGACCGACAGTCGGTTAGCAGTTCAATCTGTTATGAATGATTAGTTCTATTGAGCTGTTTATTAATGAGCAATTGATCAATTTTAATTGTATTGGTTAGTAAAAAGGGGAACCAGTGGATAAAATCCATTAAATTGAACTATAATTTCTTTTTTTCTCCTTAGAAGTTCAGCTCTCAATAGACCTAGGCGTGATTAGCTTGCCGGGCAATTAAACGGATCCAGTTCAGGCTTTTTAGCAGCTCTAATTTTGTATATAATAATATTTTATTTATTTTTTCTTAACTAATTTCCTTCATAGCTAGCTTCAAATTAAACTTAGTTTGTGTGCATTCGAACAGCTAGACTCTGTTTCACTTTAAGCCTTTTTTTTACAGTGTAGTCAGACTTTTGCACCTTCAACCCCCTTCCGACGTTTTTGTTGCCGCAACTGAAGTTCGAAATGCAAATTATTTTTATGCAAATGCCGGCAAAAGTATTTCAACTAGCGCAGCCGCCCTTCAAAACTGCCGCCCAATTCCATGAGCTAACCCCACACCCCATCCCCATCACCGTCCCCAGCCCCAGTCCCAGCCCCACCCCTAAAATTCATCGAGATTCGAAGCTGGCTTTTGGTTTCAGTTTCAGCTTTGGATTCGGATTCGGATTCATTTCTACATTTCGCACACCCTTTGCTTGTTTTTTGGAGTGAATGACATTGCTCGCAGCCTGTCGCTTGTCAATCAACTGAAATGGGTAGCAGCCCAGATACCCCTCTTTTCCTGAGTTCCCCATCTCTCCTACACCACTCTCTCTTTCTCTCTGACTGTCGTCTGCCTCCTCCCCTCTCTCGCTCGGTGGATAATCCTTTCGTTAAAATAGTTTTGAACAATTTTAGCTGAAATAACCGCGCGTTTCCTCCCTCTCTCTCGCAGACTCTCCCTTTCTCGCTCTGGTTTGGACATTTTTGGGGTCATTGGGTTGACGGACTTAGGTCATGGTTACGGTTCAATGCGAATGCCGTTTGGCTTTGTGCACGTAGAAACTGTTGCGCTTAACGGCACCTTTTTAGCCATTTGTCATGCATACAATGGACCACGTGCAATGGGCCATAATTTAACATACATATCATAACTATATTCGTATATATATATGTACATAGTTATTTATATATAATATATGTATACATATGTATATATGTATGTGCGTGTTATTTGCTAGTTCAATGCAACAGCCGATAGAGTGTAAACAAAGCGGAGCGACAACTTAACTGTAGAAATATATGTTAGTCCGAGTTTATGGGGGCTATTGTTAATCCATTTGAGTACTACGACTTGATGGAGCTATATCCGTTTGGCTGTAAAGCTCTCAATAGCTTTGTTAACATATCTTGATATATGGAACAACTTTTCATACTTAAGCTAAGTTTGTGAGTTACATTTCCTCAGAGAGAAGTATTCGAATTGAGAGCTAAACAGAGTATCATGCAGTCGGCTTCACTCGACTGAGATACAAGATAAAAATTTTTCAGACTGGGATTTATTTATAAATCTTCTCGAGTAATAATATAGCATTAATGAGGCATAAATTGTACAGAACAGTTAACCAATATACCCGCTTTTAGCTTCCCGAACAGAGTACTCTAAAGTAAAATGAATTGATTTCTTTGTAGAGAAATTAAAATCGTAATACAACGAGCTTCAATATAAATCGTCCAGCTGAAAGAAAGGGCAGACCAAAGGGGGATGGAGGTTGGAGGCTAGGTGGTAGCTACGCCAATTTTGTTGTTGGAGTGTTGGAGGCGTGGCAGTGGGCGAACGGCGACGCTCTAAGGTAAGAATTTCAAGCGCCATCAATCAAATGGCCAATGGTCAAATGGCTGCGAGGGCAAAGCTGACTTATTGCACCAGAGGCGGGTTTGAAGGGGGTTGAAGGGGTGTTGACCAGGAAAAGGGGTTCGAAAGAGGGGTATCGGTCGAATCAATCAGCCCCTTGGCGCGGTTTACGTATCGTGCTATTAAATCACAGCTTAAATATCAGTTTATTGTCGGTGATTTTTATATACATATATATCGATATGCGATATGCGATATACGGTATATGGTATACGATATGAGCACAGGGGTGTGGCCCCATTAAAACGCACCCCCTGCCCCATAGGGTTAAGAAGGGACGAGCTTCAAATAGCTCGTAAAAAATGAACTGCGAAAGGAAACTGAAACAAAAATCTGTTGGTTCGGTAATTTATGTATTACTCAACAGATCGGGAGACAGGAAGACAGTATATTAGGTTAAACACACACACATATGTATATGCATATATATATTTGCTTTTTAAGAGTTCAGGTCTAATTTTAAAACTTGCATAACTAAATTAAAACTTTTGCAGTGGACACCTTTGTTTTTTATACCCTAAGCCCATTGAAAAAGGGAAAACAGGGTATGGATCAGTGTTAACAATAGAGTAAATGGAGGCGCTTCCGTCTGTCCATATGTAAAAAACGCGTCGATCGCAGCGACTTTAAAAGCGATTGTTAGAACTTAATCGATTTTTAAAAAGGTTTCTTCTGTTTATTGATTGTTCATTCGAAGTTTATATATGTAGATGTGAAAAATAGTCTAAAGAGTGTGCGCTGCAGTCGATAACACACGCTGCAGCTTCACTTTTTATGACCCTTATCAAAGCGTTAAACGTTCTCGTGACAAAAATGCAAAAAATAGCCTCCAAAAAACTGGGAGGCAATGGCGAATAGTTGACCTTTAACCCATTCAGAAGCGAAGCAAAGCAATTTTTTGAATGGCGTGCTTAAGGCTCATTTCTCAATCGTGCCGCCTGCTACATGCCACATGGCACATGGCACATGCCACATGCCACATGCAACATGCCACAGGCCTCGAAGGCAATATTAAAAATCAAAATAAAAATCTTCAACAAAGTAAAAGTCAAATGAACTTCACAAATCGGTTAATAAAACAACGCACTTTATAGCTGCGATATATTTGAAGCAACTTGCCAACTTCTACAAGAAGAAGAATACAATAAGAAGTAAAAGAAAAAGATTCTCCTCTGTGTGTGTATGTGTGGCACATTTGCTGCTTGGTTGCATTTTGTGTGCATGTTTCTCACTTCCGCGAAATGTTGCAACACTTCCTGCAATGCAATGCGAAAGTTTTAAGAGCGCCGAGCACTGCTTTATGCCACACATGCCACATGCCGCATGCCGCATGCCACATGCCGTATGCCCCGCTCTCGGCCATCGGTGCGTATGCGCAATATTTTTGTTTGGCGCAGCGACGCAATTAAGCAAATTTGCTTCATTACAGGCGCTCTGCATATATATGTGTATGTGTGTGTGTGTGTGTGTGTGTGTGTGTGTGTGTGTGTGCAGCCAGGAAGCATTCAGCAGGCGTCGCCGTTGAAACGGGTGAAAGTGCAAACTATGTTGCATTATACACAATAGCTGCATGTATGCGTGTGTGTGTGCGTGTATGCTGGTATGTGTGTGCTCGTGCAAAAGAAAAATGTTGTTTGCTTGCAATTATTTTGCACTGTTGCGTTGTTAAATTTTCGTCATATGCACGTTGACAATCAGCGGGCGCTAGAGATGACAGCGTGACACGATGCTCACAAGCTACCTTTTAAGATGTACGAGATATACTCCCAAAACTATCACTCATAAATAATAGAATTCAAATCATGATCCAAATATTGTTTATTTTACTCACTAGCGCATTTGGAAAACAAAACAAAGAGTGTAGGAATAAAATTAAACGACACACGTACAAAATTTGGTATTTCGAATAAGTGGAACAATGAACTGAAATCGGCCAATTTTCCTTCTGTTATATTTTACTATACTATATATATTATATTTTTTCAGATATTATATTTTATTTTTCACCTATTATCTGTAATGTTAATAGTGCACTAATTAAGTTCGTGAGTTACACGACTCACGAGACTTACGACTGGAAGTTTTTGCGCTTTGCTCTAACGCTTTTGCTCTAAGTTGATGTGTGTGTGTGATTGTTTGCATGTGTGTGTCTGGTACGCCTAAATGGCTGCATTTCCATGTCAAACGCACACATTCACACACACACACAAACACACACACACACACACACATACACACACACACACACACACACACATGCACACATCCAGTTTATTGCATTCAACTAACTCATAATTTTCAGCAGTCGAGCGACCAACTTTTGTCTAGAAACAAAACGCCACATGTCAGCGTATGTGTGTGTGTGTGTGTGTGTGTGTGCGTGTGCGTGTGTGTGCTGTCTGTCTGTGTGTGTGTCGCAGTTACTTCCTTTCAATTTCATGTTTTCAGAGTGCAAACAAAAGTCGAGAGCGCAATAACAATTTTTCGCAGCTTGAGAGAAACGGAAAAAAACAGCTCTACATTAATGCACAAAATACACTCATCTGTGTGTGCGTGTGCAAGTGTGTGAGTGTTTGAGTGTGTGAGTGTATGAGTGTATGAGTGTGTGTTAGGCAGTTGCTTGGACTTTGCCTGCTTTAAAACAGAAGCCAAGAAGTAAGCAATCAGAAATCAACAAGCAGCAAATCTCGCTCAGTTTTTGATGACTCTTAATGTACCCTACAATAAAATGAAACACAAATTCTTGCCTCTCTTTTACTCTTCCCTTTTAGCAATAATGAAACGAAAGAAATATATTAGGAGCTGATAAGGCTCATAGAAGGCAAGTCAAAAGTTTTCTGTGTGCAACATTAAATAAAATAAATTTCCATTCTTCCCAGCAGATTGCAAAGCTTTCAATGATTTTTGCTATAACATTTACATATGCACTTTAAACAATTAAAAATTTTACTTATTTATGTTATACATATATATTATATTAAATGAAACATCAAGCTTTCAGCGAACATTAGCTGATAATTTACACTTTATTAATTAGCTGATGCTACTCTTAGAGCTCTTCAAGCTCTACCTTTAAGAGATCTTCAATCAAGAGGGAAGCTTAAAGATGTTGCGACTCATGCATACCCTAGCTCAACGTGAGCTTTAATCTAAACGAAAGTTTTCACATCGCTGGGATGATATTTCAGTTTTAACTGATTATCCAAAGATCGTCTAACTAAAGAGTTTTTAAGAAAGATTTACAATGCGCAAACTTGGATCCCTTAAATTAGGCTGGACCTGGACAATATGGAGCATTGCTTACACTTGAGTGAAACGTTAAGCCAATGTCATTGAACCAAAAGGGAATTGAATTTTGAAAGCGCGTTAAGCGCCTAATTAGAGGCAATTAATTCGGAGCTGAGCTGATAAATAAGCAATTCGAGGATTTGTCAAAGTCAGCAGCAAAGTCATTGAGCTGCAAAAAGCTTGCTGCAAAGCAAGTGAACAAGTTCCTTCTCCTCCTCCACCTCCACCTCCACCTCCATCTCCATCTCCACCTCCACCTCCATCTCCACCTCCTTGTGTCCCTCGCCCTCGGTCTGCACCCTTGTCCCTGCTCTTCATATCTTAACTGCCAGCAGTGAAAGCCAAAAGTCGCGGTTAAGAGTATATTAAGGATATGTTAAGGTAGTTGAGTTACGGTTTATAGGGTAGATACTGATGAGGAGTTGCCTTGGCAGAAGCCATTGCATAGTATAAACTGTGAGTCTATTAAGCAAGCTGGGTTAGGGTTTTCAGTATTGAATCTATATATTAAGCCATATTGAAGCTATTGGTTATCTGTGGGGTATCTACTGGTAGGTTTGGGGTATATTGTATGGTACATACTATAAGTCGGCTTAGGGTTTCTCTGCTATTGAATGTATGTATAAAAGCTGGTTAGGGCAATCGGCTATCCATAGAGTATACGTCTTTCATATCCTGGTATATAATATAGGCATATAACAGGGAGTACCATGCTGTTAGGGATCGGATTAAGGAAAGGGTTAGGTATCTGTAAAGGTTAATTTCTAAATCTTTTCTATTCACTTAGGCTTAGAGTTAAGGATGATTGCAGAACGAAACTTCGATAGGCAACTTAAGTATAAAATTTGGATATTCCAAAGTGGTAAAAACTATAGGGTATTCCAAAAGGTGTATCGCACCATTGTTAATCTATGAAGGTAGTTCCTAGGGCATAAGAACAGGTAAAAAATTAGGGCCACCTGCAATCAATCATAGATAAAGACGTAAATGGCATCTATGCTAAGTTAGGGTATCTACTGTTCAGCACATGCTAGCCCCATCGAGTGGGTAGTCATCACGAAGGGTATCTATAGTATGTACTATAACTAAATTGTAAACAGCTGCTGAAATTGATGTCATCCTAAGTGCATTCCCCTTTAGCCAAACAGACGACAGCGTCTCAACTGCCAAATGCAGGACTCGAGCGCACTAAACCTCCACATGGCACACACACACATACATACATACATACATATACACACATATACACACTTGCTTAGTTGTTGTTGTTTAAATGCGTATGCACTTCACCGGTAGCGGAAGACATTCGTTTCTAAACAGCGTTTGATATGAGGAGCACCCTGCCAAGTCCTTTGCCTAGCTCCCTGCTATGCCTACTCCCTCTCTCTCTCTCTCTCTCTCTCTCTCCCCCTTCCTCACCCTCCTTCTTTAACCGCGCTTACAAACAGCCGCAGTCAACAACAACAAACTGAGCTACCCGCCAAAGTCTCTTAACAGGAAGCAAGTGGCAGCCATCGCTGCAGTCGTTGTTGCACAGAGAAAGGGAGCAAGAGAGAAAGAGAGAGAGGGAACGCACACAACATGCTCGTGCACACAGTCACACCCCAACACACACTCTCATAATGCATTAACTCTTGCCAAATTAAAGTTTTCATACCCTGTAAATAGCGAAATTCATTAAGAGGTTAACAAAATGCATTAAAAATTTAATTTTTTCCTAGGCTAAGACAATTAAAGGGTATTTTAACTATAGCTTACATTATGTTACACATGAAAGATGACACTTTTGGTTACCTTAATATCGGATATGAGCTTCTTGACAGTCGGTTAGGGTATTACAATGAGGAATGGAGTAGAGGGAATTCCAATGGGTATCTACAAAAAAAGGCTTAAAGGCTTGGGCCTTAAGAATAGCATTAGGTATATACAGTTTGGCTATCCGAGGGTCTAAGGAAATTGCATTTGTTCAGCCATGGATATGTCATTAAAATTGTAACCTTTTTTATATATTAAAATATAATCTTACTAGCCTAACCTTTGTGACTTCAAGAACATCAGATGAATTTTCAGAATACTTTACTTAGCTACTTACATTCAATGTTTTCTTAAATTTGTTATGCCTTGTAACATTGCAGGGTATCCGCTAGTTGACCATTTTCAGCAGATTTAATAAAGCTCTAATGTTATTTATATATATAAAGTACTTTGTGTAACAATTTCAGTGATTTTGACTGCTGTTACTTTCCCTTATAAGTACATATATTAATACCTTGTGAATTAAGTGAAAGCGGGCATATAGGTGCTGTTGATGGCCGATAGTTACTTTAAATTTATAATACACAATTGTCAAGAAGTCATAAAATGGGCACTAGGTACACGTGAACAAAGAGAGTATCGTGTAGTTGGTTAAGCCCGGTTGCAAGCCGCGCATATTGAAGAGGAGTATCTGAAGTTGAAGTTGGAAAGCAACTGCATACAGTCTTATAGTCACAATCGAAATGCCCGCCAGCAGCGTATTGTGCAGTCGGTTATACTCGATTGCAAGCATTTACATTATGAACTCTTTTTACTTGGCATTTCGGTAATTTAGCTCTTACCTCCGTTGCACTCTCCCTCTCAATATCTCCCTCTCTGTCTGGGTTAAAGTTCCTGATGAAATCTGTGTGGAAGGCGAGGAAAACTATTAAACGGGATTAAGTTGCGTGTACGACCGTAATTTATAAACTGTACACGGCAACTTTTTCACCAACGCACAAAAAGATGCTGCATAATAATTGGCATTGTTTTCCCTCTCGCTCTCGCTCACGCTCTCGCACTCCCACCATCTATAGCCGTCTCAGTCTGGCAAGTTTATGGCTTGTGTGTGAGCTGAATTTGGCGACCTTCCGCCTTGAGAGCTTTTCCCACAACTTTTCTCATGACGCACAACATTTATGAAGTTGAGATACATTTGTATCTTGTATCTTTTACTCACTTCACATGCACCCGAGCTTTGTATTCAGGGCTGTCTTTTAAATGAGTTACTTATTTATGGATGCTGTTTAACTCCTGCAACTTTATTTTCCTAAGTGCCGAATTTTAGGGGAAAATATTTCCCATCGATTCGAATCTCTCATATTATTTTCCTTAAACATATTTATGAGGGTTAACTTTGTATTTGCCTTCAATGCATATATTTATGAATGTGCCTCGAGTTAGATTTGTGTTGTATCGTTGAGCATCAGTTTCATAGAACGGTTCATTTAAATGAGCTAGCGAACGTGTTCAGCGATCTGTGAACGATTTAATTGAGCCGATTATTAAACAAGGATAAGCTTTTTAAATATAATATATAGTATATAAAATAAATTAATGGAATCAAGTTGATTTCGTTATGACCTTGAACTGGTTCGAATCAAATTCTTGCATCTGATTGCTGAATGGCGATCACATAGATGTATAAGAAGGTTATTTTTAAGGACCCTAGTAACTAGATGAAGGGTTCGAATTGTAGATTATTTTTAAGAATTCAAGTTTCATTTTTCGTAGCTTGTTGAATGTGGAACGAAATAACCCCAAAACCAATTTGAACTGTGAACTATCGGAACTGTGGACTGGTTTTACTTTCTTTTGGCTTATCTTACTGTTCTTTATATTGCAATACGAGAGAGGAAGAGAGAAAAAGTTATCTTGGTTGATGGGAAACCTAAACAAAAGCTCGACCTGTTCCACATTGATTTGAACCCTTGCACACACTTTGAACACCGAGAGGCGTTGATTAAAATTTCAATCGGTCTTTGTAACTCTTGCTCTTTGATTAAAATATTTATTTTGATATACAGTTGAGCTAATTTCCCAGTTATTTGTGGCTTAAAGCGCATTGTTCTCCGTTACTTCCGAAACAACAATCAAGAAAATGAGAGCTTTGACAAACCCAATGGCCAAATTCCATTCCATTGGACAAAAAGCCGGCTAAGCTGCAAAAACAAATGTCTAAAGTAAACTGTAAAATGGACTCTTTGGGTGTGAAGTGATGCACATAAAGGCTGGCGATAAAAATTAGCTCGCCAAAGTGCCGCAAAAGTGAATCAAGTTGATAAATACAAAATGCTAACCGAGGCGCAAGCCGAACGGTGCAAAGGGCCAAAAGAGCCAGAGCCAGAGCCAGAGTCGGAGTCGGAGTCAGAGTCGGAGCCAATGCCTGACAATGAAACGGATGGACGCTTGAGTGGCCAAACCAAGTGACAACAACGATTAATTACAGCCAAGATGAAGGAGCAACAGCAACAGCCAGAACCAGAAACAGAAACAGAAACAGAAGCAGAGCCAAAGCGAAAGCCGATAAGCAAAAGTTAGAGATGAGCGCGTGAAGCCTACAATTAAAAAATATATATTTGAGTAATTCAAGAAAGCTCAAATTCTTATTTGCTTGAAGCGAAAATGAAAGCAGATAAGCGAGTAAGGCCTACAAGTGACAATATTAAAAGCTCTCGAAGTTTCAGAAAGCTCAAACAATCGAAGCTTTACTATTGAAAAGTTGCTTACTTTGCAGAATGTTTTTGTTTGAACAAGTTTTAAGCTATGGGTAGCAGAAATCTTGAAGCTTTTTATTTCAAATACTATTTAGTTCTTTCCTATCCCTTTAAATTAAGAAATAAGGAACTTTAAGCTTACTGTACAATGAGTAAGCAGAGTGAAGCACATTTCTTTTGTAATAAGGAAACTATATATGTATGTGTATTAAGATATTTTTAAGTGCATTGAGCTTGAATATTATGTTATCAAGTAGGCTTTTATCCACCTTTAGGAATAAAAAATGCTGGTTAGCCTCAAACGTTCTTGTAAATACTTTAAGCTTTAATGTGCTTTTCAATTGTTTGATTAAGCGTGCAGTTCATGTTCGGTTACATAACAAATACGTTTATCTTTTAATTTCGATTTCGATTGATGAGTTAATCGTGACTCACGCTGACATTTCGAATTTTCAATGATGACGGCAGTCGAGAGGATGAATGCCAACAGCCAACATGTGAATCTTATGGCAAACAAGTCCGAGCCAAGGCAAAGTTTCCCATGGCAACAACAACAACAGCAGTAGCAGCAGCAGCAATAATAACAATAACAAGCAACTGTTTTGCATCTTTGGGTAGCCATGAGACGATGCCGCATAAAGTGAACTGCTGCGGGTTGTTGACGCCAACGCAGAAAGTAATTTAAATTTAAATTGTACCCTGTAAAAGTAAATTCGAGTGGGTATTACTCAGCCAACCAGCCAAGAGGTCAGTCAATCAACGTGCGAGCTCTTCATCGATAAAGGTGAAGGTTTAGTCAGCAGTCAGTCAGTCAGTCAGTCAAACATCAACTCAATCAGTCTCAGTCAGGCCTTCAATCACTTAATAGCCTACCAGTCAATCAAACAGTGAGTTATATGCTTTGTTCATCGATCAGTCAACCTCTTAATCAATAAAGCGCTCAATAAATCAGCTTGTCCATCAGTCAGTAGACAGTGCAATGAATCTTAGTCTTTCAATCCGTGAGCTGATTATGTTGTTCTATAATTCAATCAATTACTGTGCTCATCAATCAATCGATCGATCACTTCATCAGTCATTCTATTCGTCTGCAAGTCAAGATTGGTATTACGAATAACTCTATTTATAAGGAGACAAGATTTACGAGACATCAGATAAGTTGTAGTCGAGTTCTATAAATTATACTCCCCTCTTTTTTTTTGTTTTTTTGTTTTTTTTTGCTCAAGTGCTTCGTTGCTTTGCTTAACATTAGGCACGAACCGAGCAGACGGCGTGCATTAATGTGAATAAGGTTGGAACTGAAACTGAAGCTGGAACTGGAACTGGTTTCAGTAATGGAGTCGGAGCTGCCACCCACAAGGACCGCAGCTCCGGGTTTGGCGGCAGCTGCAGCTGCAGCTGCATTTATGCGTGTCCTGCGGTCGCGACAGCGACTCAAGTGAACAACGTAATCATCGCAAAGACAACGAGGATGATGATGTTGCTGATGATGATTATCGTTATGATGATGATGAAGATGAAGATGATGCTGTTGTTGAGGCAGCGTGGCCTTTGCCTTGGTCTTGGGTTTTATGCCTGCGGTTGGATGTCGGCTCCGGGCTTCGGCTTCCTGGCACTTAAAATCATTTTATGCACGGCGCGCGCCGTAAACCACCCTCCGCACCCTCCTTTGACTACGCCTCTGTGCCACTCTTCGTTCTCTATCTCTGCGTCGCTTTGTGCGCTGATCTTGATTTTCATAAGCTGCTTGGCTGGGTGTCCCGCTTGTCGCCTGGCATAAAGCTTTGCGGTTTGCTACAAGCAGCTTAAGTAGCTCTTGCCACGCCCCCTAAGCATCTGCTCACACCCAATCCTGGCCCCCTTCGACGCGCCTGTTCTAATGCAAATGCCGTCAACGCATTCACCGCCGCTTTTCGAGTCGCTCTTTAATTGACTTACATACATATGCACATATACAAATATACAAATATATATGTATATATACATATATATGTATATGTCTGTCCCCTAATTACAATTTAATGAATCCAACTGTAACTTTGGGTATTAAGTTTATTATCCAAGCACTTGATGTAAATAAATCTCAATTATTTGCAAGCAAATGAAACAGAAACAAATTTCAAATATTTTATTTAACTTTTGGCTTTATCTTTTGATCTTAGCTTCAACTTCTTGAAATTATTTTTTCAAAGAATCGAAAGCTAAGTATTTATTTAAATATTCCTTTGCACATGTATTCAATAAAACGATTGTTTAATTTATTTTATTGGATTTTCGGTAGCTAGTTTTTCACAATTAGCTTTGCTTTGTTTGTCATTAACATTGTAATATACCCAGTCAACAGTCAACAGTCAACAGTGGAGTATATTGATGCTAAGAGACGACTTCCAGCTAAAGATGATGGACAAAGTTCTTATTAAAGCAGAAAAGTGACTTAAATAACTCAAGTTTATTTTTTTCTTAAAAGCGATATTTATCGATTTTTGAACTAATCTATATATTGGCATATATCTAATTAATATTTTATATTCAATTTTGCTTATGGCTTGTAACTCACAGCAAGCACAGCTCATGTTTGTAGTCGCTTTATCTAGCCTTTTAAACCATAATCGATAAATATCGATTTTAAATGTGTATATTTTTTAAGACTTACGATGATTTATTTCCACGGTCAGTAACTTCCACATAAGAGTCAGTTTTCCTTTGGGCAGAGGGTATCTGATAGTCGTGTATCTTCGACTGTCGCTGTTCTTGTTTTTGGCAGCACGAATCGCCTCTAATTAAAATAAGCTTTTGCTTAGTTTTGTCACGTAATTTACTGTTGCAAATACAATGCAGACAGTCAAAGCACACACACACACACAAACATACACACACACACATATATGTATACAAATGCAGAAATGTATATAAGAAACGCACAAATTAGCTCATTGGCCGTATTACAAATAATTTGTTGTTGTCGCGAATAGCCGCCGTCGAATGCTGCTGCTGTGTGTTGCCGGCGTGTGTTGCTGCTGTAATTGCAATTGCTGTTGTCATGGCAAACATTTTTGTGCAATTGCATTTAGTTTGCTTTGATTCATTGATGCACAAGATGTGCCCAGCATTTGCTACACGATGCATAATTCACACACACTGACATATATAGTCGCACATACACCCACTCACACACATACACCCGCCATTATATTGGTGAACATTTTCCACCAAAAACAAAAAAATTCTGTGTGTGTATTTAGAAATAAATATATATTTTTATAGCTACTTTCTTGTGCCCTGTACACCCTGGACTATTTCTCTCTCTCTCTCTCTCTCTCTTTCTCTCTCTCTCTCTTTGTCTCTTTCGTGCAGACGTAACTTCCAATCAAAGTCGCTTGGAAAATTACGACAATGTCCAATTATTTTTTGCCGCTGACGTTAATAGGGTAAAAATGCGAAAATTATTATGTAATATGTCACACATTTTGTCTCCGAGCAAAACTATTTAATGTACATTGCGAAATACAGAAGCTCCTTTAAGCTTAACAACGGCAATATCCGACTGCGAGATACTTGTCAAAGCGTTCGCTAAGGGTTACAATAATCAAACAACAAGTTGTTGTTTATGAATGTTTATTCTTGTTAAGTTTCAGCTTCATTTGAGTTTAATATGCTTAAAAAGCTCATTGCGATCAGTCTTAAATTCTTAAAAAGCTTTCATTAAAAAGCTCTTTGCATAGTCTTCATTGCTCAATAAACTCTAATTGGTTTTAAGGTTTAAAGCACAGCTATTCAGACTTGCCAACTTTTGTGAATTGCCTTTAACTTCAAAGCTTTATATGCTATTAAAGCTCATTGCTTGAAGATTAAGTTAAGCTATAATTGAATGCTGCTTTTTTCGATGTACACTTTTGGTAATCGGTTTAAATTTGAGAAGCTTTTAGATTAATTGAAGTTTTAATCGAATTGTGTGTTGTAAATGTTTAACATACTCTATGACAAATTGTTGGGTAGGAAAGGGAGGTGAGCAAGAGGAAGCGACCTAGAAATAAGCGATGAATGCGTAACAAAAATAAATTCGCTCGACTGTGACATGTGAAACAATTCATTTTGAGACGTTGGCTTGGCAAACGCTTCGCTCAGCTTCTTGACTGTCTGTCAAACAGAAATTGACACTTTTCAACGGAAGTGAGATTGAGAAGTAGACAAAGATGTGTGTGCGAGTGTGTGTGTTGACCAGAATGTGTTGTGTGTGCCCATTATATATAATTTATGATGTGACGCGATCATTAAAGTGGTCACAGAGTGAGAGAAGGGGAAAAGGGTAGAGAGAACGAGTGCGGGTAAGGGTCTAAAGAGGTTCTTGAGAGAGCAAGAGAGAAAGGTAGAGAGCGATGAGAATTATTGTTGAGCCCATTTGCATTTGACATTTAAATTGCTTATGCACTTTTCTCTGCAACACTTCTGTTTTTTTTTTTTTTCACAGATTTCTCATACACGCATTTTGTGTGGCCAAAGGGTGTGTGCTTGTGTGTGTGTGTGTGTGGAAGTGTGTGGAACATGAACCATCATTTATCATACGCATGACACTATTATGGCTACTTAAGTGCACAACAGGCTCAGCAATAACGAGCAAAAGTCCGCCCCCTATGCCACAACTCAACCGGAAACCCAACCCTAAGCCAAAAAGAAAAAACATGCAACCGCCTGCGCAATACTCGCTCAAGCCCAAAAGTTCGCATTACTTAAAATTATATAACTTGATTCCTCTGAAGAATGTCAAAGTTTTAGGTTTGCCGATTTGCCACGCCCCCTAGTGCTCGTAGATATTTAACTAAGTTCAATCTATTGACTTGAATCTGTGAAAATTTTGTTTTAAGCTGAATACATTTAATTCTATAAGTTCACTTTGCAAAACAAGTTCATTGGTTCATTTGCGAAACATTCTATGTAAACTAGTTCATTTGAACTTGTTCGGAACAGTTGATTACTGACTATGCCACGAGTTTTATCCAAATTCGACCGATTAGCAGAACTGAATAGTTCACGCAACAAGTTCAGTAGTTCATTTTGATACTCGTCTAATACTTATATACCCGCTTTTTAGCTCGTGAACGAGCATAAAAAGAACAACTTGTTCCGACGAGGCGAATAACTGTGCCGCAATAAACTTAATTAACAAGTGATTTGAACAACATTCCCTCGACCCTCCTCCCATTGCAAGGCTCGCCTCCGCATTAGGGTGCTCCCTCTGACTATCCTCTGACTACCTACTAGATGGGTCGTTAGTTTTCGAGGAGGGGATGGGTGGGAGGAACTACATTTAAATGGAATTTAATAACTGCTGCAGCGTTGTCTGTTTGCTCTAGGTATGCTCCATAAACGACTTTATGATGATCATTTGCCACAATATGTGGCAAGGACTTTGTGTAAAGGACTTTCCACTTGGCTTTAAAGTTTGTCAACAAATTTTTGGGCTCTCGAATTGCCGCTTCAATGCGAAAATGATTTCACGCTGAGCTCAGCAAATATAAATAAATGACATATATTTGCATTTACGAGCACTTAAATGCGCATTAACCAACACTCGATTGGTTTTCAATGCACTCCACTTAAGTGAGAAACTTTAAAGAAGTTATAAGTGTAGTTAGAGATGCGGAATATTAAATTTTCATGGCAGCTGAATCTAAGAGTGTCATAAACTACAGGGTATTCAATTTTTTGCTAATACTCTAGTCATGGAGGAAGAAACTTCTCCAATCTCAAAAAATATATTTAGATTTCTGGTCAATGCGATTCCTTTCAAAGCCTTTTTGTTGATAGGTTCAAAGGCATCTATTTCAAAAACCTTATGAGCTACAGATATAAAATTTGTTATCTTTTTTCTTCTTTTGAGCTGCTCATGAACAAATTCGTTCACTTGAGTTGGCTCAGTTGTCGATCGAAGACCGGCTAAACAATTGGAGAACTGAATAGTTTGCTCAAAGAACTAGTGCAACTCAGCAATGAACGACTGAACTTGTTCAGCGAACTGAACTAGAGTCCCCAACACAATTAGTCTTCTATTCATTAAAAGACACCTGTTGATGTTCGAGGGAATGGTAGCTAAGCCTCACAGCCAGAGGCGTGGTTGACGTGTCGAAGGGGTGGAAAGGGGAAGGGGATAGGAGTGAGGGCGGGTGGTGGTGTTGGGCTAGGCTAGGGGTGGGGCTGGCACAGTGACACACATTTAGGCGGTAAAAGCCAGACAAATTGCTTGGCCATTTGAAGGCAATTATGTTAAGGCCTTCGCATGCTCTTAACTGGCCCAAACGCAAATGTTGGCCAACCAAAAGTAAGAGAGAGAGCGAGAAAGCGAGACAATCAGTGTATGTGTGCGAGAGAGAAAGATTCAGTTTGAACTGGTTCGAAGCCGGCTCGAACCTGGTTGGAGTTGGCCAAAACATGTCCTGCGGCATGTTAACAGTAAACAGTGCTGGGAGTGGGGATTCGGGGTTCGAATCCCGACGCTCAACATTTGTTTAAAATGTAAGAAAAAAGTTACCGCAAATAAGAATTTTGCTGCATCCATTGCACAGAATGTGCAAATAAATATTTAAATGATTGCATTTGCTTTAGTCGTCGCATCTATTGCAAAAAGCAAATACATAAATCATAAGCCGAAGGGCAAAACAGAGAGGAAGATAGACTGAGGGAGAGAGGGGAATATTTTGACAGTCCAAGCAGCTGAAGGCGTAAGCTCTTGGTATTTCGTATTTTGGTATTTTAATACTAAAATGTATAAATTACATGACAGCACATACGCACACATAAAATAATTATAAACAATACCCAAACTAGCCGTGGGCAGTGGGGTATATCTGCTAAGGCTAACTTCAAGAGCTGCAAATTTTGAAATTCTAGAAGCGCTTCTTTACCTTAATATTGATTCTCATTATATTTGATATAGTTTATTCTTTAAATATATTTGTGAAAAGTTGTTTGCTCTGAAAATTTTGTAATTTATTTTCATTTAGCTGCCTTAAGTCTGTCATTGTGTTTGCAGGATATGTGCTAGTCGTGCACTCCCCATAGTATGTTCGAGTATGCTTTCAATTTGCCTGTCTGAGGCGACTTGCTGTTGATTTTCCCATTTGGCAGTGTTATAATATTCGAATCATTGGGCCAAAATGCAGCCGCATTCACATTTACAGGAAACAAGATTCGAAGCCCTCAAACCCCGCCCCTTTGCCCCACCTCCCTGGGGAGGGGGTGGGGGGTGTTTTGGAGGCGTGTTGCTCTAACTCGTATTTGTGAACTGCTTTTGCAATGCAAATAGGCAACAAAAATTGAGCCAAGTTGATGCCCGATGTCAGTTGCAATCGTCTCAAAGTTTACAAGTTTTTGGCTCTTATCATGTGTGTATGTGTATGTGTATGTGCATGGGTGTGTGTGTGCGTGTGTGTAAATATGCATATATATAACTTGCTCCAATTCCTGGCTAAGTAAGCTCTGTGCAAAGTTTTGGCAAGAAGTGCTTCGCAAGTCCACAAGTTTTATCAGGTAGAAGCCATTAATTCCAACTCTTAAATGTTTAAATATTTGAATGGTTGCTCACTAAACCAAGACTATTAGTCAACGGTTCAAAGCCATCTCTCAGAACTTAGTTGTTATAAGTTTTGTTTCATAGTAAGTCATCGGTTCAAATACCTCAATTATTCTGCACTTTAAATGGTTAATGAGGAAGATGAAGTATAACGGTTTCGAGCCCTCTTTAATATTAACTAAATACCTTGATAACATATTTAATGCTCCTTAATTACTTCTGTATTGCACTTTACACAGTGGACGATGAAGACGAAGTGTCAGGGGTTCCAACCATTTCTAAAATTAACTGAATAGTATATTTATATATATTTAATCCCAATTAATATCGTTTTAAGCTACAAGAAACATCGCTTAAGCCTCACAACTTCACACTCTTTTAGTCCAAAGTTTAAATTAGTTTGTTAAGCAGTCGGTTATTCTTTTTGTTAGTTTACATTCTGTTAAAACTTAGTTAAGTGAGAGAATTATACGCAAGGTGAACGCTTATAGGGATTTTCTTCAACTCAACCTAACTTATTTTAACTGAACCTATACATAATTGATATTTCAATAGATTAAAGCTACCTACCACCTAGAAGAGAGTGTATTACATTAAGGGTCTCAGTATAGATTACACCAAATAGTTTGGCTCAAGGGTAACTACGTACTTAATCGAATATTATTATATATGTATGTATATATATAATCTATTATAGTACGAACTGTATTTAGGTCTAATTCTGATTTACTTAATCCTCGAGGGACTTGGGACTTAGATTTAATCAGTTGAAGAAAAATTACATAGCCCAAAACAGAGCCAAGTACAAAGCCAACTTATGGACACGTGTCTGATGGGTGGTTCGGTGGTTCGGTGGTTCGGTGGTTCAGGTGGTTCGCCTGGTTCGCTTGATTCGCTTGGTTCCGTTCCGTTTGGTGGGTGTCAAGTGCCGAAGCAGAAGGTGGTTTGCTTTTGTCTTGTGTGCCTGTTGGCTGTTACCTGTAATTAATCAAGCCGTCGGCTCTATTTTGGTAATTGCTGGCCACATTGTAATTATGTCACGCATATCTCTCTCCCTATCTCCTTCTTTTACTCTCTCTCACTCTTTCTCTCACCCTATCTTGAGAGACTCGCATGAGCATGCATAATGACCAGCTAGACAATGCCTTTTTACTATCGCACACACATCTGGCTTATTGCAGTCAGCCCCAACGAGCGTATAGACTTGTATATACCCTGTAAAACGTACACACTAAATGTATTATTGTTCCCCTAGCTTGTTCTCTGCTTAATTATAATAAAAGTAGTTGTCGCCTTACTATAGCATATACCCTGTAAGCTGGGGAACTAGGTCTCCCTCTCTCTCTCCCACCTTCTTACTATTTTCTTTATGTATGTTTTATATAGTATAGTATTAAAAATGTGCTTAAATATACACTCACTAGCTAAGAAAGTAATTACATAGTATACCCACAGAGATACTCTGTTAATTAAAAAACAATAGAATATCTATCAAGATCTCAAAAACTAGTCTCGATGTATATTTAATTAGCTACTGGTAAGCCCTTTTTAGTCATACACAATTACAGGGTATGCACTTAAAACAACAAACAGAGACCCAAAACCAAGTTTTGGGTTAGTCCTTGCAAAAAAAAGGAGTTGGCCACTGCTCGAGGGCTCGAAAGAGGGTTCTGGGCCAGGACATTGTCTGGGCTTGATTTACATCGCTATTTGGACCACTACCTGGAAGCAGTTTCCTTTGGCCATGGACTTTTCCACGCTCCGGCGATTAAACGTTTCGAACATTTTCTAATTGCTGTGGAAAATTGAAAACTGAAAGAGATAAGCGAGCAAGCAAGAGAGGGAGAGAGAAAGAGAGAATGAGTTGGTTATTCGACTAAGATTCGCTGAATAAATTCATTTAGTGTCGTGAACTACTTACAAGTTCACTTACACAACAGTACATAAACGATACACATATTATTCAGTCGATCTTTTAATCAATTGCTCATTGATTGGGAAGTGTCATTAACAAGTGAATAGTTCATTTGAACTAATAAGTTCACGAACAACTAACCAGCTTCAAATAACGATTCAGCTTAATCAAAGTGAGTAGTTCCAACATCGAATATCTAGTG
This sequence comes from Drosophila pseudotalamancana, assembly GCA_037075185.1. Taxonomy (NCBI): domain Eukaryota; kingdom Metazoa; phylum Arthropoda; class Insecta; order Diptera; family Drosophilidae; genus Drosophila; species Drosophila pseudotalamancana. Next base: position 55,534 of record JBAMCK010000674.1, read on the forward strand.
AAGCAAAAGGATTCGTTCATGAGCAACTGAACTGACTCGTTCTTAGATCCTCGAAGTGAACCATTTACTTGAAAGTAATCGATTAATTGATCAGTTCTTCAGTGTCGTTGACAACTATTTCAATATTGTTGAATTTTCTTTAAAAGCAGTGAATATCGTTCATCACTGAACAAGTTCAGAAGCTCTCCGCTAAGTCCCGTTCAATTGAACCAACTGAGGAATGAATGGGGAAATGGAGGTATGATGGGTAGTCTATTATATGTGGGAGATATGTGTCGACGGCATCATTAGCAACATCATAAACACAGATGCTCAGAAGCCACATCATTATAAATACCGTTAGAGGCCGCAAAATCGATGTCGCTTTTGGCCACAGAAACCGCAAATTAAGCCACATTTTCGCACAGATTTAAAGGACGAAGACTTTTGCTTTGCCTCGCCTTGAGTTTCAGTTTTAAATTCATTTTCGACATTGCCAAAAAATTGTCCTGCGAACCTGCCTCAACGTTTGTTAGCGAAGAGAAACGCCATTTGTCGCATGTTGCGGCTTAAGAGAAACGCGTGCCACAAAATGTTGCATGCAACATTTCTGCTAACAGCCACAAAGGACACAAAAACTAGCTGTTATAGCGTTAACATTGCTTCACTGTTATCTCAACTTCTTTAAGGAAGTTTTCCTAAGTAAGAGAAAGACAAACTGAATACGTATCCCATAATTCAGATATGTCAACTAAAATTCAAAAAAGTTTTATTTTTGTTGTTTGTTTTAAGGTTTGAAATTGATAAAACTTTAGAAGTATTTGTTTAAAATTGGATCAAAATTCGATTACTCCATTAAAAGATGTTCCGAAGCAATATATTTTTCATTATGTGAAACCTCGATAGTTAATTTTTAATGAATTAAGTATCTAAATTATTAAATTAATTGAAGTATTTAATAGGCTCACTGCTGTCGGCCTTCAAAACTTGGTCAAATTTTTCAACTTCTTCAAAATTATTATTCTATGCAAATTATTTGACATTTTCTAGACTTATTTTGTTTCGTTTCAAAATGTTGAATCCCAAAACTGAAGTTTTAAAAGATTTGATGTGATATAATGGGTATAAAAAGTGGCATTTAAGTTGATGCCTATTTAAAATTTATGTGGTGATAAAAAGGTTCATTTGGAATATTCGCTTATGGAGCTGTCTAAAAAGTGCTTCCAACTCGTTTTCACTTTGCGAATCTGTGCAACATCTGCTCCAATCCCACAGGCCGAAGGCCCACCTCCATGTCCATTCCCTCGCTCAGTCGCCAGACAGCTAGTCAAAACCCCACCACCCAACATTCGGGAAAAACATAGAAATAATAATGTAGGGCCTGCGGGCCATGTTTCATGTTTCCATTAATCACACGTTTTGCGTATAAAACAAAACAAGAAACAAGGAACAAAAAATAAAAAAAAAGAAACAGAAAAAACCAAAACAAAAAACACTGAAACAGAAAAGAACAAAAACTACATAAATTTTATGTTCTTGTTGTTATTGTTGTTGTTTTTGTTTTCGTCCCGTTCAGAAATATAAACAATAAATGGCAACTGGCAAAATAAAAAGCCGCATTAAAAGTATCAAATCAAATGAGCTTAACTCATTCAAATGGTGCACAAACACAGTAATAACTACGTTAGACGACCCGACTATAGATAAGTAAGAAAACTGTTATTCAGTGTACTCGACTAGGGGATACCCTGAGCCTAATACAGTTATAAATTGGTGACTCTTTAATAATTTGTTTTTCCCCAATAATGGAGTCATTGGGTAGATCCAAAATGCGTGTTATCAACAACAAGCAAATGGAAAGAGTTATCTATTATCGTAAACAAGCTCGATATCCGCACGTTGAAAGAAAATCCACATATCAAGTTTCCTGTTTCAATTTCTTGATGCTGATCAAGAATATATATACTTTATGACCTTGCTTCTTACATACATTTTCACAGAAATGCATCTACCCTGTTGACCCATTTTCAATGGGTTCAAGATATAAAAATGAATAACACAATACATTGAGTGATCAATGTAAATGTCGAACATTGAATACCCTAATAAGATGTGATAAGATAAGTCGATAAAACCTTTTGTATTAGAAAATCTTTTGTCAATAGGGAGAAGATTGTTTTCTTATTTAATTTGCTTGAGAAACAGAAGAGTTGCGTTTCCATATGCTGTTTATATGTAGGATCTATATAGGTCCTCTCTTCCTTAGACATTGAAAACATTCTAATCAGATTATTGGGTGGACGATGAGTTTGACAATGATCAAGTTAGGCTGACTAGCGAAATGCCCGATTATAGAGTAAACAAAAGAAGCAAATACCGTATAAATATATAGCTACACATATAAACTATACACACTTTGTTTAATATATACGGCTGTTCATACAATCGTGTACTTTAACTTTCATTTGAGTTCTCCCAATGGAACTTTTGCTCGTCAACTTTGTGAACTTTTTTAAACATTTTTCCTACCATTTTTTTTGTTTGTTATTTTCGGTAATTTTTTCTGGCCACACAAGTAGTTAAACTCTTTTTTTATACCCTGAACCCATTGAAAATGGATAAATAGGGTACATTGTGTTTGTGAAAATGTATGTAACAGGATCAACAGACGAGTCGATTGACCCATTTCAGTTTTTCAAACATATGTTAAACATCTTAAGAACCAGTGTCAATAAACTTACTATATATATTCATAGTTTGGGTTTCGGAAGTCTTCTAATTTTCTCCATTATTGGGAAAAATTCATTTTTAAGGAGTCACTAAAATTGGAATGTATGTGCATGAGTAAGTTCTAGAGTAATCATGTTAAAAATTAAGTAAAATAAGTAATATTAAACTGAAGTTGCTAAATAGCAGCACTCACTGTGGTTCAGGGTATCTCCTAGTCGAGCACACTCTACTAGAGTCATCTTACTTGTTTTTATAATAATTTTTTTTTACAATAACATGTACGGGAGTTCAAATCGCAAACTTTTGGGGCCACGCCTACAAAACGTGGCTAAAAAGCATCGCGCCCCCAAATCGAACCCTTTGCTAAGAAATGTCCAAGTTTTCTGTTGTTGTTGCACACTGAAAATGCAATAAAAAATGATGTTGAACATTCGAAGACGATGTCAGTTGCTTTGTCCTTGTCGCAAAATGTTCGAGTCGGTGTTTGCTCTACGAACATCTCTGTCTTTCTCTCTCTCTCTCTCTCTCACTCTCTTTCTCTATCTATCTATCTAGCTGATATCAAGATGTATACATATATATATATATATGTGTGTGTGTGTGTGTGTGTTTGAGTCAATGGGTCACATGTTGGTTGGACGAGCAGCTTTCTCTCTATCTAACAGATATCAAGACGTTCTACATGTTGAGTGTGTGTGCGTGCGTGGATGTGTGTGGGTGTGTGTGCCTGTGTGCGTTGGCTCAGGCATTTCCTAATGGCCAATTGTGTTCGGTACGTGCGACAGCTAACTCAATACGTTAATTTGTTCTTGTTTGGCGACGAAAATCGTCGCCATTTGTTGACTGTTGCAGCAGCTTGTTTCCCTGCTTCCTTGTTTTCTCACTTTACAGTTAACACTTTTTACCCTACTTCTTTACCTTCTTTTCCCTTCGATTACCTCTCGCAGTTTTGAATATTCCTATCTCACTAGTTTCCATTAACTGCTTCATTTAATTCAGATTTTAGCTAGATCCCTTGAGGTTTTGAGCTATTTTATCGAACTTTCGATATTTATCGATGATTTAAATAATGCGTTACTCGTTATTCGCAGTTTGATGACCTGTATTGACAGCGTCTTATTAAAGTTTAAAGATAACAGATAAAAACCAACTTTATAAATCTATCGATAAGAGCACAAACGAAAACAATTATGTCTTCAGAAAACTTGTGCAAATATGTTTAATCGGATTCTCTGTTTGATAAAAAAAAAAATCTATATGAAGCCTATTATCCATATATCTCGCTATTCGATAAATTAACTTATCGGTGTGAATTTATACATTCATCGATCTATTGTCTACACAACGAATGCAAATTCGATAGATTTATCGATAACATCAGTTACAGCAGAGTACGCTTAAGCACAGCTATCGGTGGGCCACCCAAAGCTACAGACACAAACGACTTTTAGTGGGTGCTTAAATTGAAGCCGTTTGGCTTTGATGGACAGATGTAAACGGCTATCGATAATTTATCGATGCGAACGATTCAATCAGCCGCAATTGTTTTTGGTGGCCACATGAAGGACCGAAAACACTTTTGGCACGCCCACAAAAGAGGCGCTTATGTTGCACATCATTTGCTTCTTTGTGACCGGCTGCTCTCTAAACTTTCCCTCTAACCCACTCTCCGACCATCGTCCGCCCCTCTCCCCGCTATCCTGCTCTTAGTCTTCTCTGCTTTGCTCATTCACCTACTTTTTGGTCTGTATGTGTGTGTGTGTGTTTTTTTTGTTCGTGCTCGTCGCTTGTTTTTGTTTTGCGCAATTTGTTGAGCCATTTGCAACAAATGTTGCTTGCAACACGCCGCTTCCCATCGCCCTCCCCCACCCCCTGACCCATGACCCCTTCATCGGCCACTCGTCGCTGGACAACGGAATCCTTTTTGTGCAAAACACGCTGGAAACTGGGTCCGAAAATGGAAATGGGCAGGGAATGACAAACGAAATGAAATGAAACGCGAGTTGAAATGGATCGGGGATAAGAAGATGGTGGGGGGAGTGGGGGATTGGGGATGGGGGAGGCGCGCATCAAGTGACATTTGTTGCTGGTGCAACTTTGTTATCGCTGCTGCAGTTTTTGGGCCGCGAAACAAAGCTTATTAGTGTTAATTTTAATGAGTTTTTGCTGCCTGGCCTTGTTTTTATTTTTACTTTTTACTTTGCATGCTCATCTATTTTTTTCTTTCTTTTTTTTAATTATTCATACCCTGTAGACATTTAAAATTGTAAGCGGATATGAGAATGTGTGTCAGGGGCAGCTGGAGAGATCTTTCGAGTCTGTAGAGTCTGTCTCTCTCTATCGAGAGAGAGAGATTTCTTACTCCTTTTAAGTATATTTTATTACAGTCTTCTCTGTCTGTATCTTTCTACCTCATTCTTTCACTTTCTCTCTTTGCATTTAATTTTGTCTATTCTCACTTACTTTCCACCTGTCAGTTACACTCTTTCTCTCTCGCTTATAATCTCCTCTCTCTCTTCATCTTTATAGGTCTCTGCCACGCGCTTACTCACTCTTTCTTCCTTGATCAAGTTAGAAGCAGAGTGAAAAAGTTTAATGTTTACATGTCACTTTCTATTTCTTTCTCTCTCCCTTTTACATTTTCCCATCATTTATTTCAGACTTCAGTTTCCCCTCTTATTCTCTGGTAGCTTTCCCAACACTCAGTCTTCTTCTCTCTCTCATTCCTTCTGACTTGCCCGTTTCTTATCTGCCACTCTGTGTATTTGCAAGGTATCCGCTAGTCGTGTACTCTCTTGCGATGCATCTCTTCTGCTAGGTTTTTCTTAGAGATTTTTTTCTGCTCATCTTTTTTCTACACTTTTTTTTCGGGAGGCTTACGCCGTGTTAATGCCCCAAATAATGCTTCTCAAGTTGCTGTTGTTGTTGTTTTTATTGTTGTTATTGTTGTTGTTGTTGCTGCTAATATTGTTGGCTTGGATTTTAAGGTGCTTGTCGTAAACTTTCGGGCCAAAGTTCGCTTGAGCTGCACACACAGTGAGATACAGAGAGACAGAGAGAGAGAGAGAGAGAAAAGGAGAGAATGTGTGTGTGAGAGAGAGAGCAGACAGGTGTTTATGCAGGTGTGCGGAGACTTTAACGTCGTCTTGTCATGTGGAAAACTAATTGATTTACGTTGTTGCCGTTACGCCAATGCCGTTGCATACTTTCTAATCAACACAAGGATTTTCGCGCACACACACACAGCTGCCACTCACACAGGCGCACACACGCGCACACACGCACACACACACTAACAAAAGCAGCTCAGTGTGTAGGCCGCGCATTTACTTATTTATTGGACCATCACATGGACACAGAGCCTGAGAGACAGACAGACAGCCGAACTGGTAGGCAGTCGGGCAGGTGTACGAAAAATTGAAAGCTGCGGGGCCTAAAAGCACGAAAAGGGGGGGCGTGGCGAGGGGACGAGGGGCGTGGCAAGGTGTTAAAGCGTCACAGCTGGCGGCATGTGTGAGCCACTTAACAACAACCGCATCAACACCAAAATGAAACAACAATTTAAGCATATACCCAGAAACACACACGCACACACACACACTCACACGTATGCACACGTTTATGAATATGTATGAGAGGAGTAAAAGTCAAGATTGATTCATCGAAAATTCTATGCCCTAGAGTAACGAGCATATCGATATTTATTGCAATGCTGGCTGCTAATCCAAGCAGTTCCTCATTCAGAAGAGGAAGACGAAAATAGGTTTCTTATAATGATGTGCTTATATGTTCTAGATATAGAGATGTGCTTATCGATGACACAACTATCGATAGTTGAATAGTTGAAATGAATACCTTTAGAGCTGATAAGAGCTTTATAGTTTTTTAATTAGTATGGCCTTTGGATAAAAAACACGTGTGATTGATATATATTATAGAATCTATCGATAATCTAGTTAATAAAGTAGACTATCTTACTACAAATTATCTTTCAAGGAAATACAAAACAATAATAGAACTGTTATATGTGGTAAATAAAATAGTTCGTTAAGTAAACGATATTGACAACTATTGACCCAATGCACAAACAATATTATATTATCATTTTGAGCATAAAGCATAAAGCATAAAGCATAAATATTTTAACACAGATACTTTATTTCACAGTTTGTAATTAAGTGATATTTTGGCTATTTTAGTGGGCACAACAAGTGAGAGAATCAATATGCCCGAAATGCAGGTTCTGTTTTGGTATTCATAATACACATAGACATATATTTTAAAGCTCGTCAACTTTTGTTATTGTTGTTGTTGGTGGTGTTGTGCGTTGTTCGTTGTTTTTGGTGTCTTTCACATTGTTTTGCATTTTATAATCGTGATATTTTATGCCTTAGCGCGCATTTCGGAAAACCCACAGAAAATCGCATTCAGCCACGCGTCGCACCTGTGCGCCAATATTTTCTATATATACATATAGAGAGAATTTTGAATTTGTGCCGCGCTGCAGAGCTCAATTTTCGGTTGGCCTTGAGTGTCAACTAATAAGCGTGAATATCATTAAAAATAAGTTTCAGTGTTCAGCTACGTGAACTAGTTCATAAAATTAGATCGAATTAAGCGAGATTACAGCTGGCAGCTAAATGAGCCAGTGTTGTGTAGCAACACAGAACTGTTTAGCGCCCTATGCAATACTGGTTAGAATTTTAAGAGCCTGGCTTATTGCAGGAAATTTAGTCAAAATCTTAGTGAAGTTTCGGTCTAAACTGATAAAAGACTAATTTAAATCGCACTTAAAACTTTATTTAGAACTCTTACCAACTAGAAGCTTATGTAAAGTCGAAATCTATATTAAAGCATATGCAAAGATGATATAAAACTGAGCTGTGAATTATTTTAAGGACCTATTAAATTTGACTTAATAATAATTAATTAATAACTTCAGTAACGCTCCAGTAAAGCTAAAGTTCAGCTTTAAGCTTGCAGAAACCTTTTTTTATCCACTTAACAAAACAAACAAATAGAAGCAAAAGCAAACTTAAAGCTCACTTTAAACGACTGTTAAAGGGTATCAAGGAGAAGCAAAATGTTTCGCTTGCTACATAATTTCTTTCTTTGTCTCCCTCAGCAAGGACATAAATCTCAACATTAATCGTAGCTCGAATGCTCTAGAGTAATATTCGAATAGACATTTATAAAGTATAAATTGTAAATTGCTTAATTGAAACAGCTGGGCGAACAGGTTCACTAGCAAGGTTGGTTCTTTGAACCAGTTCACCGCTTACGTTCAGCTTCTTCCATAATTATCGTAAGTCAAAAGCCTGTGAGCTATAAAAATGAATGTTATTTAAGGATGTGTGCATATTTATTATGTATCTAACAATAATGAACGAATGATGGAGAGAGAGCGGGGGAGGTTGTGTGAGTGAGATAGAGTGATAGGTTGGTGCCATGTGAGACGATGATGATGATGCCGTTTGCAGCTGATGCTCCAACAACGTTGTCATCATTTTTATGCCGCCTTAAATGACAGTCAACGACAACGACAACGACAACGACAACGAGAACGACAACGGAGATGGAGGCGGAGGCGGAGATGCTTGATGAGAACGTTAACGTCGCCATGTTGGCTGCCCTACTCCACATATGCCTCTCTCTCACATACAGACACACACAGACGCACTTTAAATTCGCAGCATATTAAAAATATGCAGCAAAGTAGCGCAAAGAGAAACTTTTTCTGTCTAAGTTGCCACCTGAAGCAAAGAAACTTTCGCAATTCGAGGCCTTTGGCACACACTTGAATAATCGTTAAGCATTTAGTCACGTTTTATTGCCACACACACACACACACACACACACTCACACCCTTTTCCTATCGAACACCCCAAGGCATAGTTATACCATATATTGCATTTATCGCTCGCTTTCCCTTGTCTTTTTTTCCCTCTTTTTGAGCATCAAATTTTAAACTGTTTGACAAGTTGTCGTCGAATACGGATACAAAACAAGAAAGCAAACTCTACATTCAAGTGAAACTCTGCTGGACTAGGAGATACCCTGCTGCTGTTTAGAGTTTCCTCAATAATCAAGAAATGGGAGAGACATCCAAAAGTCGAATAGATATGTGTCTCCTCTAGCTGCACAGCACATATACATAAAGTAAGTTTGGTTACTACAGTTCTTAAGATGAACGAGATATGTGGAAAAAACTTGAACGTGTTATCGATAATATGAAAACAGAAAGAGTTATCAATTATCGATAAATAAACTTAAAGATGTACATATCGAATTTGAAGCCTCCTGTTATGGTGGTTGAGATCAACGCGTTCATGCACATGGTCAGACGAACAAACGGACAGACGGACGGACGGACAGTCAGATATACATATATTGAATACCTGAAAGTATCAGGCAAGCCTGCTATTGCTTGTCACATTCATTTTGATTCATTCATTCATTGATTGAGGTCAACATACCCCATTTACTCCTTCACAGCGAGTGCAGGGTATAAATATCCACAGCGCGTCGTATGCGTGATATGTGCTTTAACATATTGCGTATACGCGGCGTGTTACTTAAATATTCAACACACAGCTATTTATACAGTATTGTTGTTGTTGTTGTTGTTGTTGTTGTTGTTGCTATGTTTTTAAACAGGCTTCAAACGCTTTTTGAACATCTTGTTGTGGGCTGTGGGCGTGGCGGTTGTTACATTTTTAGCGATTTTCCATTCAAGTGACATCTTTTGTATTGTAATATTCATAAAACCTTGTACGTGTATATGTGTGTATCTGTGTGCGCTTGTGTGTGTATGTGCATGTGTGTGTAAGTGGTTATGGTTAGCAATCGGGTTGCTAAAGGGGTCCTCTGTTTGCCTTTTGGGGATTAGCAGCAAATGTTGCACGTCTCGTATTATTTACATATTTGAGGCTCATCTGGAGCAGCGGCAACAAGTTGCCAAGCACACACACCCGCACCCACCCGCACACACACTCCAACAAGCAACGCTTTCAATACAAATGAGTTAAGCGACTACAACAAAAGCTAACAACAAATAAGCGACATTTTTTATGCTATTTGCGGACTTAAAGCTTTATACAAAAAAAAAAAAAAACTTAAGCTTGGCTGCTGCCGTATGATACTCTGTATGGCGTCTGAAGAAGGTTATATTAGTCTCCTTATAATATTTTGTTGTTTGACTCCGTTTTTTGTCGTGCTCACTGCTTCAGTTTTTATTCAGCAAGACTCATTTTATTATCTTACGCACTCTAAACAGGGCATTAAGCCGTCGGGTAGAATTTTATACACATTTATTTTTGCAGATTTTATGATTTAAGCCCTTTAAATGCAGCAGAAAATGTTTGAATTTGCTTACAGATTTATTTCTGGACACAAAATTGTAAGTTGAATATGAAAATGACAGAAAAGTGAGCATGGAGGACAGGCTAAGGCAGATAACATGTGTGCAAAACTAGTTTGAAAGGGGCTGAAGAATGAAGTGTGTTTATGCTAAGAATATTTTACGTATTTTGATAATAATAAGTGATAAAACTGTAGTCGAGTCTGCTCGACTAAGTAAATACCCTGAACCTCGTGCGCTTATATACAAACGTACGTGAAATGACAGACTTTACTGGGTCTGATTCGACTTCTTCTGCCTGTTATAAATTTTATGCACTTAAAGGGGTTCAGGGTATACAAATTAAGTGACCATGGAGGACAGCTGTGATCAGATAAACAAATCTAGATAAAAAGCTAGTGAGAAGTTGTATAATGATAATGCATAATAATTCTAAGTGATAACTAAGTATACAAGTTAACATAGAGGACAGTCAAATTAATATAGCTCAACCAATTAATACGGTTTTATATAATGATACTTTGTGATAAAAGTAACCAATCTAACATGGAGGACAGCATGTACTTTATAGCAAGTAAGCCCTATAGGCATAATGAAGTTATTCGACTCAGAGGATTTTAACATATGTTTTGTCAGCCTTAAGATCCGGGACATCATCCATCAATTTATGTCTGATCCATTTGTAATGCTTAAAGCACTTGCTGCCAATAAAGTGTAGTTATATTTGTCCAATCAGTAGTTGTTGACAATATTCTGTTTGAAGAGGAGCTCAGATGGAAATCATGACATAATGTTTGCCCAAAAAGTTGGAAGTTAATGTGGAAGTGGGCGCCAACCACATATGTAATCAAAATTCTATACTAAAAGTTATGAATTTCGTGAAGGGAAAACTTTCTATTTGTCTTCTAATTAGCATATTAAAAGAGGAGAAAGAAAAGCCAAGGAAAACGTAAACCAAGTAAAAAAGATGACGAAGTAAATGAAAATTTGTCGAGTTGTGCGTGCAAAAGTTTTTGTGTGTTTTTTTTTTTTTTCGAAAACAAGAACTAAGGAATGAGAGCCTTAACTCTAACGCTCGCTTCTCTCTCTCTCTCTCTCTTTCTCACTTTTTCGGTCTCTGTCACTCTTATGTGTCGTAGATGTATATATCATGATATTCGAGTGGCTTCTTGTAATAGATTCTTAACAGCTAAGTAGATTCCGGTTTTTATTGCTTTTGTTTTTGTGTTTTGTCGCGGCGTTGCGAGAAAAACAAAAGCAAAATGGTGGCGGGGTTGAGGGGGAAGGGAGGGTTTTGGGGTATGGGCGATGAAGGAGCTCACAGAACCTGAAGATGATTTTCGGCGAAGTTTTCCTTTTTTTTTCTTTTCTTTCTTGATGGCAAAATGTCTGTGAAAGTCGGCGATGTCTTTTCGAGTGTCGTTACAAAACTCCTTGACAAAGTTCTTCAAATGTGGGTGTGAGTGTGTGTGTGAATGAATGTGTGTTTGACAAGTACAGCAACAAAGAGCACAATATGTAAGGAATTAAGCAGGCAGAAGCTGCCGCTGCAAGCCTTCAAGCGAAATTTATGAAATGAAATGTTGAGCGCCTTGGCTTGGATTTTGGCGATAAGGCGAGCGACAGCTTCGCTGAACAGGACATGCGACAGCAAACACACACACATTCATACACAGACAGAGATAGAGGACATTTCCGCAGCCAAGCCGAGCCACATGCGCCATTTATTTGTTTACAGCTGTCCTTTTGGCTTTTGAGAAAAAAGGGTATAACAAATGTCGCTGGAATCCCCAAAGATACATATATATACATATATCCCATATATGTATGGTACATAAATGTGAACAAGATATAGTACTTTAAGTACTTTTTCTCGCTAATCGGACGTTAGCCTCATTCTCATGAAATGTTATCCAACTAAAGTCAGTTAAGCGTCTAAGAACTTTATTTTAAAGTCAATTTGAACTTGGCTTTCGCTTGGAATTCCCAAAGGGTTGAAGCGCTGAGTTAGTCTTGACTCCGCCTCAACCAACTTTTTGTTTACATATATTTATACATAATATATTATATATGTGAGATACAGTACTTAAGTTTCCGATTCTTACCGGATGTTCTAGTTAACGCATTATAAAGACGGAAGCGTGAGAGGGTTAAAATACATATATTATATATATTAATATACGGTAAACATCAGAAAAAAAATAGTTCTTACAGCATTACTTTTGTATTATAGTGACTTCTGCATAGAATTCCCAAATGGTTTAAGCCCTGAAGATGTGTTAGCTGTGTCCGAATAAATTTGAAGTTATTTGTTCAGAGTTTGGCAACGAGTGCAGTTATAACTAATGCAAATGACTTAGTTTTAGAATTAGAAGTTACTGAATACAAGCCCCATATCGATGGATCTCTTTAAGTGAATTCCTTTTCGGTTACTTTGAAGCCGTTGCTGTAAGCTAGGGAAACTTTTTGTTACGGAAAATGAAAGAACTTATAATTAAATATTCTCCGATTCAATTAAAATCTCTTGTTTTTTTCTCCCCCTTGTGTGAGATTGTGAGAGTATATTCGTATTCGTTGTTTTCCTTTGTGCTGCAATGTCTTTATTTGATTTCATTTGGTTCCGTACTTTTTTAATTTTTGCATATCCCGCAGCCATTTTTCTGCCTGCCTTACCATTTTAACTTTTTGATATGCCAACAGCCCCTGAGACACGCTCCCTTTGCTACCGTTGTTCCATCCTCCCAGCTCCAGCTCCAGCTCCAGCTTCAGTTCCAGATCCAGTTCCAGTTCCCGCTCCTGCGGCTCCTTCAACCGCTGTTGTTTCCTTTTACATCGTTGATTGCGGCGCAGAATGTAAACAAATTGTGTGTGAAAAGTGAGAGTTATTACAACTGAGGACCACAAAAGTACAGTTAGAGCACTTGAGTGATGGGGATCAATGTCCTCTTACAGCCAGCGTAACGCCCGTGGCTACCCTATAAGCCTTTCAAAGCGGGTGGAAGTGGGTGTTAGATTGTTATTAAAGTGCTAGAAGTTCACTTTGTAAGCATTTCATTGACCTACAGGGTATATAGTAGTCGTATTTACCCTGCAATTTGTATTCAATGGAAAGAAGTTGTGCTCAACAAGGAGGGGAAGGTACTTCGTCAGCTAATTAAGCCAATGAAGTTCGTAGTTGCTTTTAAATACCCTGTCATATATTAAAATATAGGGTATCTCGGCTATGAAACTTGCTAGCCAAGGAATACAGAAGTATATGTGTGTTTATAGGAGGGTATGTGCTAGTCGGGCTTCCTAAAAAACAAGCTGGCTATACAGCTCATTATAGCTATGGTAGACATCTGAGTGGAATTAATAGTCAGTTTGTAAGTCACACTTAACAATTCTAGGGTATGTGCTTGTCAATAATAATCTTGAGTACGAATTTAATTTATTTTCTTGAAGCTTATGAAACGTGCAGCAAGTGAAGCGACACGCTGTCAATTTGTGATAAGTCACAATTAGTAGAGCCAAATGCCACACACACGTACACATTAATGCACGCACACACATACACATACACACACATTCACAGGTGCAGTTTGCACAAAATTTATGCAACTAAATGAGGAGCGAAAAACTTTAAGGGTGTGCTTAAAAAGGTGCTACAAATACACTTCCTACCAGTAGGGCAGGGGGCATGCCACAAGGGTGTTGGAGTGGCAGGCTGGAGAGGGTTAGGGGCGTGGCAGGGGCAACTGTCTGCGATTTGTGTGCCAAACAAACTAAAGAATTTTCTCTCACTGGCGCGCCGCAAAAGTTCAACTTGGCGTGCAAATCGTTGGCGTCATAGATGCGGCGCCACCCGCCCCTGCCACCGATTCCGCCCCCTTTTGCCATGCTTCCAACCCTGCTCCGCTCCTGAGCTGCTCCACTGCGTGCAGCAAATGAGCCAATAAGAGGGCTGCCACGACTCTGGCTACAAATTTGCAGCCACAACTTTCAACTCCAATGCCAGCGTCTGCGATTGTAATGAGTTGCAAGCTGCAAATGCTTCCAACTGCATGGACATGCCGCATGCCGCATGCCGCATGCCCCATGTGCCCCAGTGGCTTCGTGGAACGACTGTTCGTTGGTGTGGAAGCCACAGCGACAGCAAATAGAACGCTAAAACAAACAGCCGCAACCAAGCCACAAGATACCCTATAACATGTATCATAGATGGTATGATATATGCTCTACATATAGAGCTGTATCTGTATCTGTATCTGTATCTGTATCTGTATCTGTATCTGTATCTGTATCTGTATCTGAATCTGTATCTGTATCTGTATCTGTATCTGTATCTGTATCTGTATCTGTATCTGTATCTGTATCTGTATCTGTATCTGTATCTGTATCTGTATCTGTATCTGTATCTGTATCTGAATCTGTACCTGTATCTGTATCTGGAAGCTACATAAATAGGCTACACAATCATAATAATGTTCTAGCAATTAGTCTTCTCGACAATACAGAAAGCAGAAGGCGATTAAAGAGGTACCATCTACTTGACCTACCAAACAGATAAATTTAAGTTGTAAATAAGTAATATGTATATATATGGTTTAGGTCACGGGAGCTAAAACCATCCGGTTAATTGAAATAATATATTCTGTAAATTTGTTTATTGCCGAATAAGGCAGATTGCAAATAAATATGTAAGAAAGAAAAAAAAAAAAAAAAAAAAAAAAAATCTGTATCTGAATCTGTATCTGTATCTGTGTCTGTATCTGTATCTGTATCTGTATCTGTATCTGTATCTGTATCTGTATCTGTATCTGTATCTGTATCTGTATCTGTATCTGTATCTGTATCTGTATCTGTATCTGTATCTGTATCTGTATCTGTATCTGTATCTGTATCTGTATCTGTATCTGTACCTGTATCTGTATCTGTATCTGTATCTGTATCTGTATCTGTATCTGTATCTGTATCTGTATCTGTATCTGTATCTGTATCTGTATCTGTATCTGTATCTGTATCTGTATCTGTATCTGTATCTGTATCTGTATCTGTATCTGTATCTGTATCTTTATCTGTATCTGTATCTGTATCTGTATCTGGTTCTGTATCTGTATCTGTATCTGTAACTGTATCTGTATCTGTATCTGTATCTGTATCTGTATCTGTATCTGTATCTGTATCTGTATCTGTATCCGTATCTGTATCTGAATCTGAATCTGAATCTGTATCTGAATCTGTATCTGTATCTGTATCTGTATCTGTATCTGTATCTGTATCTGTATCTGTATCTGTATCTGTATCTGTATCTGTATCTGTATCTGTATCTGTATCTGTATCTGTATCCCACTTCTTGCCCCACTTTTGGTCAATTCAATCGCCGTCTTGTCTTTTGTTCTTGCTATTTGCTTGGCTCTTTGCTTTTCCCTTTACCTTTGCCTTTGACATTTGCATGCCGAATCAAATGTTGCTAAGATAAGTATATTTAAAGCACCCAAATAAGGTCCACCCTTCAACTCGTTTTTTCCCCCATCCATCCTATACCATCGCATTAAGCCACGATTTGCGGCTCGTCTTCAAAAGTGGGATCGAAAATAGTTGCTGGTATTTGGGGGTGTGTCCACCACAGGAATGTGGAGCCTACTTCCTCTCTCATGCTGTAGCAATGTCAAGTGTCTGCATAATTTAATTGCCTGGCTAATTCGAGACGAGGCTTAAAGAAGGTGGCGGTTAGGGGGCGTGTCTATTGCTGAGGCGAAAGCCAGTTAATAATTCACACATTTCTCCAAAACAGGGAGCGTATCGCCCGGCGGCAACGTCTGCCACGCCCACATGATAACATGCCCCCGGCCATTGAGTCGGCACTTCCGGTCAAGTCTTCCCCCCTCTCACTCTCTCTCTCTGGCCTGCTCTATTCGTCCGGTTTACCAGTGCGTGTGTTGCCTGTAAATTGGCGCATTTCGCTTGGCAAAACATTCCACACGCTGCATTTCAATCATCATTGTTTTGTTTACATACACACATAACTGTTGTGTGTATGTGTGTGTGGGGCGGGGCTTAATACCCACGCCCATGTTTCGATCCTTGGTGTTGAACCATCTGATGCCATCAACCACAATCCGCGGAAATGGACACGTCTTTGGTTAAACAACAGCCAAATATTCACAGCTGCTCGTAGGCCCAAGTACGGTGGTCACTCGCTTAACTGAACACTGAGTGAAAGATACATTTTAAAATAGAAATGAGGTTGGAAATCTACTTGGATACTTGATAGAACAGTAGGTCAATCATCTAGGCAATTAGGTCAGTGAGACCGTCAACCATTTAATCAGTCATTTCTTCAAACAGCCAGTGGGTTAACGAGGGAGTCGGTCAATCACTTAATCATGACGTCAATCATTCAACCATTCTATCAGTCCATCAATCAATCAATGAGCTGGAAAAACTTTCTTTAATCAATCACCCAGAGCATCAAACAGTCATTTTATCGAGTCGATCATCTTATCAAATATTCAAGCAATCTGCCTATCAAGCAATCAATCAACTAGAGCAACATTCTTTATATACAAATGCTGAAAAGGAAATCAAAGTAACTTGTGGAAGATCTCTTCAAAATTCAATCTTAAGCATTCCAAAAAAAATGCGGAAAACATTCCGTTAAGCATAGCTGAAGTACCTATTCGCATGGATAGGGCATTTAAGATGGATGCGTTGTTAAATAAATGTTTTCATCACTTGATTTGCTGGCTCGTCAGGCCGAAAGCCCCTCATCCTCTCCCCCTCTCTTTGTCTCTCTGTCTCTCTGTGTCTTTTTTATCGTGCTCCTTCGCTCGGAATTCACAGCGTGTTTCCATTTTGCATTGTCAATCATCTGTGCACACACACACATACGCACAAAAGGCCAGGGGGGGGGGGGGGAAGAGAGGGAGGGAGAGAGAGTATGTTTATAGGAAGTGGGTATCGAATGGTAAATGGTTGCAGATTATCAGTTTCATTCATAATATTTACTCAATTATGCGGCAATAAACGCGGTCCCGAACTTGGTCAATAAAAATGAAACGTGTGCCGCATCGCAAATCAAACCAAAGAATTATGAGCCTCACACACACACCACACACACACCCACACAGCTTTGGATTTTAGATACCCTTTGAAGTGTGTGCGGCAGCAGGGAGTCTTTGTTCAATTGTTATGACCACCTACTTGATGACTTTTGCTGAATGTGCACTATGGTTCTCATATGTATATATATATGTATGTATATATATTTGTGTGTGTGTGTGTGTGTGTGCTGTGACACGAAACGCATAAAACCACATGCCTAATTTCCATGTGGTTAGGAGAACATACCCCAAACTCCCGCCCATTCGGGCCACCCCTTACTCGAACCTTGAAAGCAGCCTGAAAATTTCCATAGCTTGAGGTTTTTGGTAAATGTGTGCTCGAATATTTCGTGCAGTGTATGCAAATTATGCAATTATTATCAATTTTGTGCAAAATTAGCAAATACATTTTTGTGGCTAATAATTGCACAGGCAGCTGGTGAAGAGGTGGGTGGAGGGAGGGGGGAGGGAATGAGAGGGTCAAAGTGGGGGTCGAGTCGAAAGGTTCTCCGACTTTGCGGCTGCCAAAAGGAAATCAAATTAAAACTTTAAGCTAGCAAATATTTGCACTTAAATGTGGTTGAGGGTGAACTTTACGACAAAAACTTGCTAGTCGTAAATTCGAACTAACAACAATAACAACAACAACAACATGACAGTGTAACGTCATTATGATGGCCTTCATCAGTCGGCACGGCGGCAGCAAAAGTTTCAACTGTTTGAATATTACGCATACGTCACGTCTAACCAAACAAGTAAGAAAGCTCTAGTTGAGTCTGGTTCACTAGGAGATACGCTGAATCCCAAGAGGAACTTATGTTGTAGTTTAGTCTCGAATTGAAGAACTGGAAGGAGGCATTCAAAATGTTTGTCTCTTAGCTAAATACATGTAAAGTGAGTTTGATATATCTAACTCTTAAGATGTAAGAAATGTGCTCGAAAAACTATAACGCGTTATCGATAACAAAGAAAAGAGATCGATTTTTTGTGGGAGGTCCAAGTCCAGTTCCAGTTCCATTATGCCCTGATTTCCCATTTTCAATGGGTTCAGGGTATAAAAAGCGACCGAGGCCCACGATTGATTTGCAGCTGTCTTGACATTGGCCAAAAGAGTTGAGTTTGAGTTTTAGTTTCGGTTAGGTGTTGGCGTGCCCCTCACTCTCTCTGTGTTTGTGCGTGTGCGTGTGCGTGTGCATGTGCGTGTGCGTGTGCGTGTGCGTGTACGTGTACGTGTGTGTGCGGAGACAAACCAACAGACAAGGCAAACAGCGGGGCTCAACTGGCCAAGTTGAAACGATAGACTTCTCATACGACACCCGTTGGGCAGTCAAGCAAAGTCAAACAGCATCTAACCAGCACGCACACTCACTCACTCACACACACACACACACACACATGCACGCACACACATTTGCTGAAAGCAATATAAATTGCGCTAAAATACGTATACGCAATGTTGTTCGAGCGCTGCGTGAGGTTTGATTGAGGCCAAAATGTCTGCGACTGCTGCGAGGGCTGCACAAAAACCAATTGTCAAACAAGTGTGTATGTGTGTGCGTGTGTGTATTAGCATAGACCGAAACTATCTGCGAAATTCATTTGTTTTAAAACCGATTCAAAACATTGTGAGGGCCGCAATTAGAATATTGTAATCGATTGCTTTTCCCTGTTAGAAACCAGTTCAATCGAACTCTATTGTTCATGGACTGAACCATTCTATTGAGCTGGTCACCTAAACTAAATTAAACAATGCTATTAGATCAAATGAACATTTTATCATTCCTTATCAAACCAGATACATCAGATGTGTATTCAAATACAGATACATTTATATATGTATGGATATATATCAGTACTGTAGGCACAGATCGGGCTCATTAAAACAAAAACGCAAACTAGAGCTCTACTACAGAATTTAATTTTTAGCGTGCCTCTTGATTACACTCCAGTCCATGGATATTATGTGACTCGTTTGTTATATATATAGATATATACATATATATATATATATAATATATATAAATCGGGTATCTGGGAATCTATTTGCAGTTTTGGAACGTGGAAATTTAACAAGTCAATAATTCGGTTCAGTCGAAACTTGTAGCCAAAAACGGGTCATAAATGTCAATCAAAATATAAAAGTTCAAGCTCGTTTTCAATCACTTTTTAGCTTTTCGTAATCTTCACTTCACTTCGCTTCAGTTCACTTCTTTCCCTTCTTCTTGGGCGCCTTTTTGGAATTGGACTTGGACCTTTTTACCTTGTAGGTGGCCGGCTTCTTCGCTGCCGGCTTCCTTAACTTTCTGGCCGGCCGGCGGGCATTGTTGGCACTGCGAACAATCATTTTGAGCGGCGCCAAACTGGTTTTGGCTTCGGGAAATCTATTCACCTGGAATGAAAATGGCATCGTAATATTTTTGGGCCTCTTTCGCGTCTCACAAGGTTTCGGTTTGTTGCGCACTAAGCGCTTCGGACGAGCTTTTCCCTTGGCCACGGCCTTTTTCTTCAGCTTCCCGCAGATCAGAGAGGGATCCACGTGTATATTGTTGGAATTCTTCACGATGCCGGATGAAAGGAGAGATCAATAGAGATCTACACACTAGTTTACAATCAAGTAGTAGTTCCTACCATTTGCATATCATCCGAGTGAGCCAGTATATCCTTGGGTCCTCGTCGTCCCCCACCAGCTTTACGGGGAGTTTTCTTTCCCGGCTGGGGTTTACTTCTCGTATATTTTCTCTTTTTTGGTGCGATCCCGCAGTTAGCCGAATCCTGCCCGACTACGTCCTGGATTTCCTCTTCGGGATTCTTATTGGGGCTCTGCGACATCTCTTCGAAGTGGTTATAATCGATAGGTTCGTTTAGGACACTCAGAACTGTGCCCATTCTATGTCGCTGAAGATCGCACCACTTGCAATAGAGTGTGTGTATATTAAATATATAAAAAGTATCAATTGATAACTAAGAGCCCAAAAATTTTGTTGTTCATGTATTTATTTATGGAGCTGTGTGAGGGAATGAACGAATTTGTGAGCCTCGAGCAGGGTTTCGACTTCGAGGTTCGGTTTCGATGTGCGTCGCCTCCTTCGGTTTTCAAATCGTTGCTTACATTGTAACTCAGTTATTTGCCACTCAGTGTGGCAGCAGGCAACAATATCTCAGCTTTCTATGATTTTAAGGGGTCCACAAAGAAAGCTGATGGGCAAATTTCTAGCTTTCTAGTCCGTACCGTTTAGGCTGTACGTTGATCCTCAGCCAGTCAGTCAGTCAGGCAGTCAGGCAGTCCTCTCTCTAGTGAAGAAGTCAGCCCGCAGGCAAAACTTCTGTATAAATACTATTGCTTTTCATATTGATATTCTAATCTTTAATTAATCATTCAGTCAGATTGGCAAGATACTACTTTGCTTTTTACCCTCTCTCTCCCTATCCCTTTCTCTATCCCTCCTTTCCTCTCTCTTCCTCTCTCTAATGCTCGCATTTTACCCTCTTGAAGGGTATTTAAAATTTCTTCTAATGCGTCTAATTCAGGCTAGTCAATCATTCTGATTACTTTGCAGCCCTGGTTCGTGGAAGCAAGTTGCGGCCCGAGAGGCGACACTAAGTCAGTAAGAAGAAGGTTAGAACAGAGCTTGGGGTTAGGTGGAAACAAGGAATTGATGCGCTCATAAGCTCAGAAGAATGCGCTGCGCAGCGGGATGGCTGCTTGAATTGGATACTAAATGGGTTAAAGGGTGGGCGGGTATAGGGGTTTGGGGCGTGGCAGACAGCTAGACGCAGAGACGAGGCCAAAACAACGTTAACGATATGCCAAACGTATGTAGGCCAACAACAACAATGCCCCAGAGATGAAGTAGGAGTAGCAAAAGTAGAAGAAGTAGTAATAGAAGATGTTGGCAGTGGATAAAGAAGACTCCACATAACATGGGACGCAGCGGGAGCAAGAGCAAGAGCAGTAGCAGGAGCAGGAGCTGAAGGACAATGGGTAACAGTTACATTATGACTGGCATAATGAAGATTACCCTGATGATGATGAAGGAGCCAAGTTGGTCCGAGAAAGTGGAGAGTGCTCGACTAACAGATGTCCTATAACCAGCAGCATTTAATCAATCAATCAAATCAATCAATATATGGATTATATTGGGATATTGTTCCAATCTGCTGAGGACCTAGGCGAATTACAGATGAATCTAATATTTTTTGCAATTAAAAATAAAACGCATGAGTTATACCTCAGTGTGTTACATAGATTGTCATGAAACCCATATACCCACTGGTTTGTAAAAGGCAAACAATGGGACGAAACTTATTTAGACATGTTTCGATAACCATATTTGTAAGGGACTCGACTCGAACTGAAACTCAAACTGAAAATGAAACTGAAACTGACAACTCTTCTTCTTCTTCACATGAAATAGTTTAAACATATTTGACGTGGGGCTGCGATTGGTGCTGCCAATAAACAAACATTTCCAAAACTCCATCAATAAATAATGCCACAGGCAGGGAAACCCGAAACCTTGGCAAATAAAATCTGTCGGAAAGTAAATGTGAAACCCTTCTCCAAGCAATCCTCTTTATCAGTTATCTATTATTATGGCTATTTATAATAATAATATGCTAATTTTCTATGTGAAAGTTATCTTTTATCTGTTTTTAGTACTTCCCTTCCCGTTTAGTTAGTCTTAAGCTGGAAGAGTGACTGAAACCAAATCGTAAGCGAACCATATTTCATTTTAATAATAAGGACTTTTCGATGGGAATCTAACTTAATGACAATTCCTTGGTTAGCACAAATTTCGGGCTCGAATTAAGGGCAAGTATTTAGCGAGCTACTTATTAGTATCTTATGCTTTTAAGAGGTTCGAATCGAGGTGTAGGTATTAGTCATTGAATCTGTTTGATAATAATCTTCAGTATTTTTTTAAGGGAATCGAACCATAGACCACAACTTTTTTTTGCGTGCTGCTTATTACATTCGCAAAAGAAAGTCTCAAGTATCAATTTACTTCAGGGCTTCAGTGCAGGACGAACTCTGAGAACTCTTATGTGGCGGAGATCAGATGAGATTTTTGGTTGTGCAGGTAAAACAGAAAGCGGTGGGAGAGTGTAAATGGAGAAGGGTGAAGGGAGAAGGGGAAGGGGAAGGGGGAGGGGCAGATGGAGGCGCTGGCAGGTGCATGTCAACACAGCTGCCGATTGAGTTGTGTGTGAGGATTGGGGACAATGTCAGTGCGTTTCCTGGGCAACTGGAGCCACATATGAAACAGCAAACGGCACACAATGGAAGACAGGCAGAGAGAGGGAGAGATAGAGCGAGAGGGGGAGTGATATGAGCAAGAGAGAAAGCGTGTCCTCTCGTTTAGGGATTTAATTAAAATGTCAGCACGGGAATGGTACAAAAACTGGGTTATGGGTGTAAAACCGAGTCAAAGTTTTGTTGCATGACGAAATGAAAATGCAGCAGTAGCAGTTACTCAGCCCGAAACAGAAAGAGAGAATGTGAGAGAGTGGGTGAGTGAGAGTGAGTTTGTTTTACCTAGTTATACCCTAAACCCATTTAATATGGGTAAAATGTAAATATTATTACATATAAATATAAATATTTTATTGACAATCTATGTAACAGGCAGAAGGAGTCATGGCCGACCTCATAAAGTATATATTTTCTTGGTCAGTATCAAAAGGAAAGTCGATTAAGATCTGTCCGTTTGTCTGTTCGCCCAGTCAAAAGTTGTGGATACTTCGGTTTTTGGGGACCTGCCCTCATTTTATAGGCACTTTAGCACATTCGAAGCATGTGCATTTAACATATTGTAAGCATGTAGATCAAAATTTACACTGCTCAGGGTTTAGGGTGTCTCCTAGTCGAGCGCACTTCACTAGAGTGTTCTTACTTACTATTCTAGTTTGTGCCATTGGGCGACACCTGCAGCGCTTTGGCACAAAGCAGTCATTAAATTTTTGGACGTGCCAAGCGACAAACTAAATTCAAATAAGCATACACAGAGTGGAGCCGGGAGGGTGCGAGTGTGTGTGTGTGTGTGTGCGAGTGTGTGTCTGTATGTATGTTGATTGAAAAATAATTAAAATTATCTGGCAGCCGCATCGAAGTAAATGGCTTAATACGAGCCAAACAAGCGGCTTAAGCAAATATTGCGTATACGCAACGTAAGCCTTTTATCTTAAGCGTACGCGCGTGCCTTCCGCTCCCCCTCTCACACCCTCTTACCTCCTTTTCCCTCTCGCAGTGGCAGTAAATTACGACAATTACATAGGAATCGATGCTGAACTTATGATAGAGCCTCGCCTGAAATCCATTTAAGAGCGCATAATTCATTTAAACTGAAAATTCGATTGGACGAAGCAGCTGCTGATTGCAGATAAGATCCGCAGACACTGAATCGAGCGACCCGCAAAATTAATTCATGCACTTCACACATAATGACCTTTAAAAACAAACATGAAAGAGTCCGCTGGTAGGGTATACTCGACTGATCCATCAACTTAACCATTGCTATCTTCGCAAAAAAGTCACATTGCAAATTATTGTGTCTCAGACTCGTTAAGCATTAAATTATGCTAGAGCCTAGAACTCAGATGTCAAAATTCGAAGCTGTAGCTCGTTTAAATAAACCTTTAAGAATTCATATATTAAATTCTGTTTGTATAGCATTAGAAAAATCAAATTTTATACCTATGTATTAGTCGTGTAATCCTCGAGTTTTGCGGCTCTCAAAACAGATATTTATCGAAAAAATAAGTAGTCTCTTTCTAAAGATGTCATTTATAATAAATATATAAATAATTAGATTTACAAATATATATAAATAAAAAACTTATTTAGATGTATATATATTTGTATATATGTATGTATGTATTTCTCTTCTGACATTCATAATAAATGTTTATTTTCAACACTAAGACTATCCAATCATTAAGAAGCAATCTTTGTCTTTTCCAGCTGCCTTTTTCATCTATAGATGAAGATTGTTGTATATCTTTTTATTTTTCTCTAATATCCTTTCCACTTTATGAAACGTTTTGGCTCTTTATCTTTCACTTTGACTCCCTCTCTCTCTTTATAACTATGTCCTTTTCTATCCTCATCCTCATCCTCATCTTCTTCTTCGCCTTCGTCTTCTTAATAATGGTTATGATAATTGCATTGCCTACTTTTCAGCTTCTGCAAATGGCTTTGACGCCATTTTGAAAGGCAGCTGCTTTTGACTTTGACTTGGCCTCTTGCTTTGGCTTCGACTCTGCCAAGTTTTTGCCAATTACCCCAACATTACCTTTTCAAACACCCTCTGACCTCCCCTCAACATACTTCTGCAAGGAAAACATACTTACCTGTGCCTTATACCCTTCATATTCGATTTAAACGAATGATAAGAGAGAAAAAGATAGAGGCAGAGAACATTGTTAAATTTGTAATATTTATGGGAACACTTAAGTGATTTGTGTCATCTAAAGTTAAGCTGAAAGCTTTAATCTCTAGCATTATGTTCCCAAATTTAGAAGCCAAGCTTTTCGTAAAGCTGTGTTTCAATACGCAAGCTCCGGCAGATAGGATTAAGGCTATGCTTCTCTCTAAATATGATCAGCATATCGGTTTTTCACTCATCTCTATGTTACACATTAGAATCTACAGCTAACTGACTCTTTATTAGAGCATTGGGCACGGGGTATCTCCGTCTCTGTCATACATTTTAATCTGTTTGTCTCCCTCTCGCGCATCTCCATTTGCGTCTGTAGACTTGCTTACTGTCAACTGGCATTAAAAGGCAAAGAAACAAAAAAGAGAACCTATTGCGAAATTGCAGCAGGTAAAATCAACAACACGTAAAACAACAAAAAAAAAAATGTTGTTGTTGTTGTTGCCTATTGAAATTGCGGTTGTTGTAGCGGGTTTTCTAGCTTGTTGTTTGGCTGTTACATATTTGCGAGCATTATTGTTATAGCAGTCGCTTCTGCTATTGTTGTTGTTGTTGTTGTTGTTGTTGTTGCTGCCAGACAAACAAGCCACAGCAACAGCAATAGCAACAAGAAGAACAACAACAACAACCTGTGGCAACTTTTGTCATGATTTTAAGCAATGCCAAAAAGTAGGCAACAAGAAAGGGAATGTCACTTGTCCGTAAATGTGTGTGTGTGTGTGTGTGTGTGAGAGTGTATGCGCGGAGTCAACTGCTGTTGCCATTGTTATTGTTGCTGCTGCAGTTGTTGTTGCTGTTGTTGCTGCTGCCGTTGCCGCTGGCAGCAGCCAAAACGGAAACGGAAGCGGCCAAGCTGCCAACTTGCACTTTACACTCTGCTTCTTCTGTATAAAATGCCAACACACATGACACATACTCACAAACACACTGAGAAAAATGCGGCAAAAAAGCAAACAACAATAGAAACATGGCTCGAAAGCTGTTTACGCCATATTCCTATTGTATTTTTTACGTATTTTTTCCATATATATACTTCTTGCTCTTTTGTTATAGTCTAAACTATCCGCAATACCCTAGAAATATAGTCTTGCAAAACAAAAATAGCTTATAAATATTTATAATCTTTTAAATATTTCGTGCACTGATGACCTTTTTTAACG
The DNA here is from genome assembly GCA_037075185.1 of Drosophila pseudotalamancana. Lineage (NCBI taxonomy): Eukaryota > Metazoa > Arthropoda > Insecta > Diptera > Drosophilidae > Drosophila > Drosophila pseudotalamancana. The sequence goes on from JBAMCK010000674.1 coordinate 81,284, forward strand.
TATCTAAATTTTCAGAATATTCTTGTAGGATTCATTTATATATATACCCTGTACTACACAAAAATATACATTCAGCATATAGTCATAGCGTACAAAAACACATATTGATCAGACAAACTTTTGATAATGAAAAACTAGATTATTGAAAGATGCAGACTATCTTCTTGACATGTCCTCATACCTAACTTATGGTCAAAATTTATGAAGCTTCTTTAAGCTTGATAAATGGGATAAATCTGTGTTAAATATAATAATTGTCAATATTCCAGGGTAATAAAACACACTTAGCATCAAAAGAAAAAACAAACTTGCTGAATGAGTGGCAAGAAGTAGCTTTCGGGGTAGTTAAGCCAGCAAATAGACATTTAAAATGTTTTATGCAACACTTTAAAACGTAACAATCCAGTGTTGTAAAGTACATCTTACAAATTCAGAACGAAAAAGATTTGTCAAATGAGCTGTTAAAAGTGTTTATAAGATAATTAACCAATCATGTTTAGAAATTTTCTTTAATGCCACTTCTACGTACCACTTAAATATAATAGCTTAGTGTTGTTGAGAACACTACACTAGGGTATACAAGTATCGCTCTATCAAGAAGAGGAAAAAAAACTTCGCACTGATTTTTTTATAGACTTTCAGGCTTTGGCTTGGCACACGAAACAATAAGTTGACAAAGTGACATTGAAAACAACAACTGAATAAGACAGAGAGTGCAATAAGTGAAAGACAGAGAAAGGGACAGGCTGAAAGGAAGCGAAAGAGAGAGAGAGAGAGCGAGAGAGAGAGAGGGAGAGAGAGAGAAAGGGATCGTGTGCATGTGCGAGCTGTGACAATTGAATGAATGAACAGGCGTTGCAAACTTGACGCCGAAAAATGATGCCAAGTGGCAGGGGCAGCTGCAAAGGGGAGTATGCACGGGGTTGGAACAGGGGGCGGGGCGGGGGAAGGGGTGAGGCTTGTTGTAAGCGATATAGAGGAGAGTCTAAGGGTAGACGCTGCCGGACTGGATGGTCATGAGTTATGGCCTGTGGTCATGTGGCGCCAGCAAATGCTTCAACTCCGCCTTCAAAGGGGAGCAAAGGTCGACAGGGGAAGTTTAGGGAAGGGGAAGGGGAAGAGGGCCAGCTTTTCTAGGGGTGGACAAAAATGAAAAGTGAATGTCGCAATGCCAATGCGATTGCAATTGTGAAAGTTAAATTGAATGCGTTGCGACAATGTTTGGCCGCTGCCTTTGCGACAGCCTTCGGCTCTTGGCTGAAGTTTCTTTCTTGTTTTCAATTCTTTTTAGGGGGTAACTACTTTAGCTGCATGTTAAGTAATTGGAGCGGCAGCTCCAATCGTAAATGATGGCCGCAATAAGCGTTACGAAGGCCAACAACAAAAGAGACCCTAGCCGAAGATGTTAAAGATAAAGAAGGGTCTCCACAGCATAGAAAGTGATTTTTGTTTTATTAGAGATAAAGTAAAATGTGATGGGTAGAAAGATACGTAAGGAAATGAGTTTATAGCTAACAGTCATACACAGGGCGTGAAATAAACGAGAGAGAATTGTAAAAAGTTATCATTTATTATTGGAAGTTACTCACTGCTGACATTGATGCTTACAGTTATTGTTTGTCATAATTATTCTTTTGTTCAATACTCTTAAGTGATAATTCATTATATATTAGTCGTTACTTTTTATTCATTTCTCATCACCCATTACTCATTACGTATTAATTCTTACTCATTACTCATTACTCATTACTCATTACGTATTACTTCTTACTCCTTACTCTTTACTCATTACTTATTACTTATTACTCATTACTCATTACGTATTACCTTTTACTTCTTACTTCTTACTTCTTACTTCTTACTTCTTACTTCTTACTTCTTACTTCTTACTTCTTACTTCTTACTTCTTACTTCTTACTTCTTACTTCTTACTTCTTACTTCTTACTTCTTACTTCTTACTTCTTACTTCTTACTTCTTACTTCTTACTTCTTACTTCTTACTTCTTACTTCTTACTTCTTACTTCTTACTTTTTACTTCTTACTTCTTACTTCTTACTTCTTACTTCTTACTTCTTACTTCTTACTTCTTACTTCTTACTTCTTACTTCTTACTTCTTACTTCTTACTTCTTACTTCTTACTTCTTACTTCTTACTTCTTACTTCTTACTTCTTACTTCTTACTTCTTACTTCTTACTTCTTACTTCTTACTTCTTACTTCTTACTTCTTACTTCTTACTTCTTACTTCTTACTTCTTACTTCTTACTTCTTACTTCTTACTTCTTACTTCTTACTTCTTACTCCTTACTTCTTACTCCTTACTCCTTACTCATTACTCGTTACTCATTACTTATTACTCATTACTCATTACTCATTGCTCGTTAACCATTACTTGTTACTCATTACTTGTTACTCATTAAATTTTTAAAATATATATTAGTAGAGTAAAGTCCAGTGAGATCCGTTAAGTCTTCTAACCTCATCTTTCTAGTATTTAAAGTCATATTTGGAGTCTTCCACTTATAAAGTTTCTTTACTGTAGAATTTTTGCTTGGCATTCTCAACAATTTAGACTTGATACAAGGCAATGGACAGTATAGTATCGCTCCAAATAAATAAATCAAATGAATGATGTGAATGAACGGACGAAAGTAAATGAAGGGAATCAAGTGAATGAAGGGAATCAAGTGAATGATGGGAATGAAGTGAATGAAATGAGTGCGAACAATGCGCAGTCTAATCAATGAAACAAATGCCCAAATCGACCAAGCAATGGCTTTAAGTAACAGCCAGAAAGAGTGCACAGAATGAAAGAGAGAGAGAGAGAGAGCGAGAAAGAAAGAGAGAGAGGGGGAGAGAGAGCCAGAGAGAAAGAGGGAGTGAGTGAGGTAGCAAATCTGTAGGTAAAAGCAAACAACAAATAAATTTGATAGGAAAATCCGTAAAACTAACTCGCTTAATAACTCGCACTTGAGTGGCAAACGCAAACACAGTCGCTGCTAGAGTGCCAACACACAACTTTTTCGACTGACCAACTGGATAGTTTTCCAACACTAGTACACAAACACACACACACACACACACACACACACACACACACACACACACACACACACACACACACACACACACAAACACACACGCTAGCCATCACACAAAAGTTGCGCTGGGTAAAAGTCACAGGAAGCGTTGCGGCGCTCTCTCGAGTATTTGGCAAGTGTGCAACTGTCTGCGTGTGTCTGTGTGTGGGTGTGTGTATGTGTGTGTGTGCGCTGTTGCTGTTTTCAATTGTGCTGGAGTGTAATAACTTTAAGCTGCCTTTGGGGCCAGCGGGGTGTACGGAGGGGGCGTGTCTGGAGGGTCGCATCAGTTCGGTTGGCAGAACTCAAAAAGCAAACTAAACCAAAGCTAAATCCGGCAAAGTAAAGAAAAGTCCGGCAAAATAAAAAAAAAAAAAACACACACGCATACGGCACCTGTCGTGCGTGTCTTTGTCTCACTCTCTCTCTCTCTCTCTCTCTCTCTCTCTCTCTTCTCTGTCGCGCTCACTCCGTCATTCACTCTCGCCTTGTTTCTCTCGCCAGTAAAGTTTTAAATTTGCTTAATCAACAAAATGCAAATAACAGCTCGTCAGGGATTTGTGTTTAGTCTTGTTTATGCTTTATTTACCTCGCCCCCTCCTTACCTTTCCCTCTCTCTTTCTCTCTCTCCCTCTCTTCTCTTTTTGTTCCGTACCAACACCCTTAATAATCGCAACACAGCACTCAAATTCGCTGCTTTTCGCACACTCTTGTGGAACTCGCTTGCATTATCAATTAGCATTTGTTTCTCTCTGTGTCTGGGTGTGTGTGTGTGTGTGTGTGTGTGTGTGTGCGCGCCACTGAAATTTTCTTTTGACCCTAATTTCTAACGATGTTAACCACAATTTCGTATCTAACTTCATTTCACGAATTTCTATTTGTAACATTATTTAAAACCGAATTACTTATGGAGAAGTTATTGTGATTTCCCCTAAAATACCCTATAAATTAATCTTTGTATTTGTGACAGAGACAAAAAATAAGGCGAATTCAAAGTAATCGATTATTTTCTGTCATTTGTGTTGGCTGGCTACAGGATATGCTCCAGTCAGGCATGCTGAACTATGCTACTGCTTGTTTGCTCGCTTCGTTTTTCAGTTGAATGTTTTATTTTTGTTGTTTTATTATCGGTAGCACAAATATAGTTTAAGAAGGCGCTGGCTCGAATCCCATTAAGGGGTTTTAAATTGCTTGGTTTGGAAGAGTTTCGTCCATCAGTCATTGGTTCAAATCCCACTCAGAGTTTCAATATTTATTTGGTAAGCAACAGTTTTCAGCATTATTTCATTGAATTGAAATTTAATGCATATGTAAATCGAGCACCAATAAAACAAATAAGAAAACTTAAGTTGAGGGTGCTCGACTAAAAAATACCTTAAGTCCCGAGAAATTTTTTACCCAGAAAATGGAAAAACGTAAGCGTGTTATCCATAACAAGGAAACGGAAAGAGCTATCAATTACTGAATACAAACTCAATAAGCGAGCGCTATAGGAAAACTTGAACATAAAATTTCAAGTCTGTAGCTTTTACAGATGCTAAGATCGACGGGTTCATACACTCGGAACCTGTCACGAAGAATATTTTACCCTGTCTACACATTTTCAATGGGTATACAAAGGCGCAGGCTCGAATGCCTCTGACTGATTGAGCGAAGTGTGATTAATACCTTGCTTACCACACCCAAATAAGCCATATTTATGTGCTTAATGAGGTAAGATATTTATGCTTCTTTAACTGATCTCTGTGGATACATGGATATATGTATGTATATATATAACATATACGTTTGTGTATACCTATGTATACATTTGATTTCTTCCATGCGAATGACTGCATTGCATGAGTTCAGCGAAAAGTTGCGCCAATTACGCGACTGCTTAAGTCTAAGCCCATGGATGGACTGTTGAGGGGGCTAAAGGGAGGGAGTGGGTAGTGTTGAAAAAGGGCTTTGGGTGGTCGAAGTGGGGGCAGGGGGTTCTTAGGGCCTGACAGATTTTCCGCACAGATGCGGCTTAACAAATTTGCTGCATACTTTTGCGTGCCAGGCGAGGCTTAAAACTTCAACTGTCGAACGGGGCAGAGGCTGCTGCCCCTATATATGAGTTTGCGTATGCGTGTATGCGTGTATGTGTGTGTGCGTGTGCGTGTGTGTGCGTGTGCGTGTGTGTGCGTGTGCGTGTGTGTGTGTGCGTGTGTGCTTTGGCGAAGTAATTAAACACACATTCAAGTCGCTATACAAATATGATGATACGAGCATGCATTATACGATATGTAAATGAATTTAAGCTCCCATTATAAAAGGTTGCCGCATGGCACACGCCGCATGCCCCACACGCCTCACTTCCAAGGTCAACACATACACACACACACTCTCACTCACATACATGCATTTCACGGGGTTGAAGGCCAGCGGCGGACGCCACAAAATGGCGCACATCAAAATTTTTGATGAGCGCTGGACGCCCATTTCTGCCACGCCCAGCGGCAAGGCTTGTTGCATGCACTTCATTGCGAAAATGGCCAAAATATATGTGAAAAGAACAAGCAGAATTGTGTTAACAACAGTAAGCACCTGACTGGCAGATACCCTGTTTTATTTAGTAGAAAGAAATTACAATTGCTTTCTTTTAACTTTTTTTTATTTACATAGGGTAACTAAAGAGGTATTCAAAAAAATATTATTATTATTATTTTAAGTCTGAATTATAACAAACATTCAACATCTGAAATTGTATATAACTAGTTCCTTAATTCTCGAGCTATGCCTAATAATGCAATTCTATTAACCGGAATAATTGGAAAGTGAAATATCTTGTTATTCATATATTTTTGTACTCAACTCTTTCTTTAGCTCAGCCATATACTTGTGTAAGTTTTGATCATAAGCAATAAACCAATATTCCTCCTTAGGTTCAAGTTAAAAAAAAACAAATAATGAAAACTTAATACAAATTTACAAATTCTCCAAAAGTTGAGGAAACACAAAAGTTTGTAATGAATGTAAAAATGTAAGAAAATGTATATACATTATAAACAAAGTATAAAGATTAAAATTGGTATATACATATAGATACAAGAGTAGCAAAAATAAAAAGTGAAGTCGTCGACAGGTGTCTGCAACAAAGTGCAGCTGAAGTGATAGCTAAATATGCAATGAAAAGTAATTAAAAATAATTTAACAATCGATTTGTTGAATTTCTGTTTTTATTTTTGGGAGCTTTTCAAAAATATTTCTAGTCTTAGATGCAGTTATAGAAGACTTTTGTAAGTGATAAAGCGACATGTCCTAAAAGGTGTAATATTTTAATAAAACAGTATTTTATATAATAAGTTTGTAATTGTGTTGCTCTCGAAAGAAATGTTTATTAAAATGAACTACTGAACTAGTTAATAAGCGATCATTTTAACGCTTTATGCGTTATTTATAATCACAACTACGAAAGGATTCATTAAATGTTGGATTGGATGGACTTGTTTCATGTTCAATGACCAATTTTATTCTATTCAACTGCTTCAACTGTCAATCAATGAGCGGTTAAAGTACTAGATAGGTTAACATTACGAATACATAGTTCAACCAGTTTATCTCGTTCAAGAACTGCTATATAAATTAACTAGTGGTTCAAAAGTGAACGAACGAACGAACTTTAACAAATTCAACGAATCAAAGCAAAAGCCGTTAGTTTAACTTAGATACCCATTAGCTGAAAGCATGCTCATTATTTTGATTCATTTCTTATACACATACAAAGAGTTGAAGCTATGAATATGTAATTATGTATTATATATATTGTAAATATGCAGACTTCGACTTCGATATATATATATGTATGTACATACATACATAAATCTAAATATATATATATATATTTTTGTATATATGTACTCATTGAATTGTTTACTCTTGTGAAGTCTGCTTATGTATATTTATGTGCATAAGCATGTGTGTGTGTTTACATTTGTTGCTTTGTTAGCTCTCGATTGCATCACAAGCCCAATAAATACATATATATATATATATATATATATGTACATGTATACATATATACATGCATATGTATGTGATCCTTAAGGCCTTAACATAAAGTTCAGGGTGTGGAAAATACTCACGGCAAACCCTTTTCCAAGTTCACATATGCATAAATTTCACTCGATGTGTGCGTGTTTGTGTGTACGTGTGTGTGTTGGCAGCCACAACTCGGCGCCAATGATATTGAAAAATGCAGACTTCTGACCCCATTTGTGTAAGTGTCTCTCTCTTGCTCTCTCTCTCTCGCGCTGTGCGTGTGTGTGTGTGACAACAACAACAACTCAATGCTCGGGCCGAGCTGTGGCTGTGGATGTGGCTGCAGCAGCCACCGCATAATGTGGACCAAAAATAAAAAAAAAATTACAAAAAAAAAACAACAAACAAAAAAGGAAAATGTGCAACAACAAGATGAAGAAGCAGAAGAAGTGCGAAAACGCGCAATTTGCATTTTCCTCATTTGCGGCCGAAACTGCACCCGAAATATTTTCCCATCTATTTGTATCCGCGTCTCTATAGAGAAATCGCCCTGAATAAGTAAATAGAAAGTAAATGAGCTGTGAACAAAATAGAAGAAAAAAAAAAACGAACAAGAAGATTAAGAAAACACACCAAACTTTGCATTGGTTCAACTAAAGTTGAGTGTTCAAAGGAACTGGTTTACGTTGTGAACTGTTCATGAGGAAGGAAATTTTAAGCAGCAGTTGAGAAGTGAAGAATTTTGAAGAGTAAGCCTGAAAACTTTAACGCGAACCATAATTAAGTGTTCAACAACAACAAATAATGTATCAATTAATTTAGAAAAAAATCTAAAACTTTAACGAAAACTATTCTTTACTGTTTACAAGAACTTATTTATTTAAAAGAATTAGTTATATTTTATACATAAGAACTAATTTATAGGTCCTTACAGGACCGATTTATCTTTTTAGGCTATATTATTAAGTCGTTTGATTTATATCAAAATTTGTTAATATAATGAAATCAGACTAATTCATGGTATCTTTGTCTATATATGCAATATATTATATAGGGTTTTGATCCATCCATTCGAAAGGCGCATATATATAAAATAAAACTTATAAGTTTCTGAAATTTTGGTTTTTAATGAGATTGGTAGTCGGTAGTACTTGACTTGGTTTTCTCATCTATTCAAACTTACCAGGAATATATATTTAATAAAGATCTACACCGCTATAAAAAAAACTCTTTACAATATTTTAAGAATTATAGTAATTGAATACAGCTTTAAGCTTTCATTGAGGTACATATGTATATGCTATTTATATCTGATTTAAATTAGTTCACTCCAGCGAGCATTTACTGTAGTTTAATTTGTTTATAGGAAATTGGAAGCAGTATCAAAATTTATGCAAAAAAAATGAGTTACACGAAATGTGACTTAGTAGAATTTCAATTATTACAGCAGACTTCACTTGATTACATTCCCCTTCCTCCTTCTCTCTTTCCCTCTGCTTCTCTGTCTCTTTTTAACCTCCTGTTTAGAGGGAAGCCCGACAGCGTTGTCGCTGTTCCTGATGCTAGACATTTCCTTGATTTTCATATTTTGTTGATGGCGCTGCCCAAAAGGTGGATTTCCCCTATTGATAAGCAGGCGAGTCGACCTCTAGCCACGCCCCCTTGGTCTCGCCGCCTCCATCTTGGAGAATGTTTTTTCCAATTGAACGCATAGAACGCTTCAACGCCTGCATTTTTGTTGGCCCAAAATGTCGTTTCGCAATGGCCAAAAACAATTCTGGGCCAAGTAATTAGAATCAATTGACCCTGAACGCTTTTTCCAGTTGACCTGCCTGCTGATATCTCAACTCGCAATCCCCATTCGCATTCCCATTCGCTCCTATTGACATATATTACGCTTCTCTGCCTTTCACAAATACAATTGAGAGATCCAACAAAGCAAACAATCAAATAAACTGTCTTTAAAATAAATATAAATTCGAAATGTCAAACAAATGCCAAATGTCTGGATCCATTTTTGTTGCACCCACAAAGTCGCTCAATTGATTCCATTTTTAAATCCAATTGCCAATTGCGAATGTGACAGCAAGAGAGTATGACAGAGAGAGACACAGAGAGAGAGATAGAAAAAGTGAGAGAGAGAGAGAGAGGGTAGGGGAGATGGAGAGGGAGAGGGGGAGGGAGAGAAGCAGCAGCTTTTAATAATTATCTTATTTATTCCTTCTGTTTAATAACAAGTTTCTTACTATCTCTCTCTCTCTCTCCCGCTCACTTTTTCTCTCATTCTCTCTGTTTTTTTCTCTCTACTGCTATCTTCATATAACTCATACGGTCTGTAATTTACCTATTTGAAATTTTACTCTCTCTCTCTCCTTCACCCCATTCTATCTGTTTTTGCATATATCTCTTTTTCTCTCTGTTTCTATTACTCTGGCTTATTCTGTCTGTACTTTACCTGTTTCAACCAATATTTTAGCTCTCTCCTTCATTTTCCATTCATTTTGTCGCCTCATCCTTCTTTCTTCCTTTATTTTCTATTCTGCTTTGACAGTGCCTTTCTTGCCTCTTTCTTTCTCTGGCTCTTTCCTCTATTTGCTTGTTCAATTTTGTTAATTTATTTCTATGAGAAGCGCCGAGAGGGCCGCAAAAGTCCTTAGTCAGCAGTTGAATATTAATTGAATATCTTCTTGTTCTTCCTTTATTATTGCTTTCATTCATTTTATGGCTTAACATACTTAGTACGTACATATCTATATACATATGTAAATACACAAACATTATGCATATTTAATTCCCCTACACTTCGATAGAAAAAATATATCTGTGGTGCAACCAATTATGAGAACTGAACTCTACTTAAAAATCGGGAATTAAGAGTCTGTATACATCTATTGATATTCGATAATCCTCGAGTAATGTTTTTTTTACCCAAATTTATGACGAAACAAAAACGCTTTACTGAATGGCAATAATAAATCGAAAAACATTTTGGTATTTTTTTTTGTCTTGTTTTTTGGGTATGTGAAAAAGTTGTTTGTATTCAAAACTCGGTATTCGGTATTACGAAAAATCGAGCTGTTCGCTTTTCAACATATTTGCAAACATTTTTCTGCATTCCCAACTCATTGAGCAATCGAGCATCTCTTTCCAAAGTTCTCTCCAAACCTACGAATTGGAGTCCAGTGGGGAATGCGGATTCATACAGCAGCTGTACGTTGTTTTTCCTTTTGCCCTATTTGTAACCCTCCCACCATGCTTTGTATACCCTGAGCACATTGAAAATTGATAAGCAGGGTATAATGTTTTTTGTCAAAATATATGTATCAGGCGGAATCAATGCCCGTGTATATAAATGCATCGATCCCACCATCCATAAAAACTGGAGACTTGAAGGTTTTTATGTAGATTATTTTATAGTACGCGCATATCGGATTTCTTTTCGGTAATAGATAACTCATTCCGTTAAGAACTAGAGCCATCACACATACTGTATTTATATTCTAATTTAGGATATTTTCCCATTATTGAGAAAAAAAAAACTGATTTTTGAGTATAGAAAGTTTCGTTTTAAAAGAAATACGCGATATAGTGACAATAAACACTACACGGGCTTTATGATATCTTTTAGTCGAGCATACTCGACTAGAGTTTTCTTACTTGTTTTGGTTTCCTTTTGCGTTTTATTTATATTTTGTTGTCTTTTGTTCACATGTTCGATTCTGTATTTTCTCTGTCTGCTTGCAAACTGTTTATTATTTTGTCGACAAATGCGTGTTCGAACCAGAGACTAAACAATTCTAACACAAAGCATAACCATATTGCGACTCCCTCTCGCATCCTCTCCCCTCCTTTCCCTCTGTTTTCTTGACCAGTCTGTCCACTGTCCACGGTTCGGTCTGGGAAAGGCGCATAAAATTCGCATCATTGATTTCTATTTCGTTCAGAGCTCATTAAACAATCGGATAAACTTTAAGAATCAACAACAGCAAACAGCACAGATGGACTGACAGCAGTTTGTGGGGAGTCTGAACCTTGGGTGTAGCCTTCGCCGGATCTAGAATTCCAGTTGTAGTCGATGCTGATTGTGTGTGAGATACGCCCACACACATACACACACATAGAGACCAAAAACTGTGCTCCGACCTTTTTCTATGCCTGGGTCCGGAACTCCAAAGGTCAAGCTCAACAGATTTTTCTCACGCATTTTTATACCCTGCAGACATTGATAGGGTGTACAAAGGGTATTCAGTCGAAACAACTTCATATATATGTATACCCTAAATATAAAATATAACTAAACTGGTATCCATTTTCGAAGTAGTGAAAGCATTTTTTCAGAGTTTTGTCTACTTATGTTAACCTATTTTGAGAAACCACTTCTTAGAGTGTAGTTTAGGGCCCTCTGTCAGCATTTACAGGGTATTCCATAGTTAATCAGCTTACAGCACATCATTCTAACCGGTTTTTTGGTGTCCAACTGGCAGCTGTTAGTCGTAGCTTGTCAAAAAAATGTGTGTTTATCAATGTGCAGGGTATCTGCAGGGCGATCTGCGTACTGTGAGCTTATTTGTTTGCTTTCATGTCTATAAATGGAACTTTTAGGGTGATTTTGTCATTTGTGTCTTAAATCTATGCAAAGATCTTTAAATTGTTTGTCATCGAGAGAGAGAGTATTTGGTAGTCAAACATGCATTCTCAGTAATTAAAGTTAAGTGATTTAAATCTTATGTTGTAGACAGGGCATCTTAAAGTCGGGCAGTTTTAATCCACGCAAGCAAACAACATGCACGAAGCCAATATGAAGCACAAATGTCAATGTAATGTATTTAAAGTAGGCCATTTGTTTAATGTTATGGCCATTACAGGGTATTATTAGCATAATTCAATGCCAATTACAGGGTATCATTCAGCCAAATACGCAACACACGACATAATTGCCATTCTAAAGTCCAGCAAATTACGCAGGGCCGTTAGCGAGCGTAAAGCAAAAAGCGCCAACAGTTGTGCTGATGAGAATCACCGAGAAGGGCGGACAAACAAAAAATCATTTGAAATTGTCGTGTAATTAGCCGTTAGACTCTCGGCTCTCGCAAAATGCTGTTGCTTAAGTACGTGTCGTGCCGCATTTGCAAATGCGCTTCAAATTGCTCATCCGCACACCCAAAGGCACACACACACATACATTGGAGAGGGTGTGTGTGTGTGATTTGGAAAATCATTGAGTTGTAAATGGGATTCGGGCCTGCACGTTCGTGCATACAAATCGCTGCCTTAAAGCGACCCTCGCCTCGTTGACTTGGCCCAAATCGAAGAAATGAAATTTAAATTTTATGCAAATACCCAAAATACACCGACATATATACCCATATACACATACTCAGATCTCTCTGTGTTGACAATGTGCTAAGCATCGCATTTGTGCGATTTTTGTATTGCGCGCAACTTTTTGCATTTCGGTGACAAAACGCCAAAAACGCAGCTAAGCCAAAAAGTTGGCTTTCCTTTTTTTGTGTATACCCATTAACTATTGTCAAGTGGGTATAGCTACAGTACTTGGATCTAGAAGAAGAGAAACATACACATTAATTTTAAATAAGTGGAACTATCGATAAATATCAGTTTCCAGTTTTTTCAAAGTATTATAACAGCTCTACCTGATTAGATACGCTAGATGGGCTTAAAATTGAAACTAGGATAAAGTTTATATCAAGTCTGAAATAGTTCCTTCAGTGTTTGCACATTTAATAAATATCAATAGCAAACTTCTTTATTGATAGCAATTTAATAGGAAAATATAAAATAGAGCCAGAAAATATGATAATGATGTAGAACGAAATACTCCTCTCTACTTACCACAATAATTTCAAAAGACATTTTAACTTCACAGGGTAACTTTTAGTCGCACACTCTCCGCTTATGCACTCGCTCAGTTGCCGCCAGTTGTTGTTGTTGTTTCTGTTGTTGTCCTATGATTAGTTTTAGCTTTTGTGCAATTTATGTTTGCTGTTTGGGTAAATAAATAAATGAATAGTGTTTTATTTATGCTGCCAGCCCCTGTTTAGCTTTTATTTCGGTCACAAATATTTAGAGTATTTAATTCCCGGGCGTTATTAGTTGAACATGCGCTGATTCCCGCAGCTGAGATAAAACCAAAAGTTAGATTAAGTGGAGAATTCTATTGAATTGCAGCGGTCGAGCAAAGCTTTAACTCGACTCAACAATTCAACACCAATGCTAACGTGGATGGATTGTAGTGTTGATAAACGAGTGCTTTTCATATAGTTATGAAATCTAGTTTTTAATGTGTTCACTTAACACTTGAAAGCTTCCTAAGGACCATTTTTATACTATTTAAGCTGCTTACTGTTGACTTTTAATAGGTTGAAGTTTTGTTAAGTGAGGTTTTATCTCAACTTTTTTTAATACAGCTTATGAGCTAACTTCACACGTAAGTAGATCAACGTAAGTCCTTTAATTTAATTTATACTACTGTTTAATTCCTATGTAAATAATTTGTATTGTTGCTTAACGAGCATTCTTTATTGTTAAGCTATCAGCAGTATTGTAGTATTTCTAAATTTATCTTCATCTGAAAAATATTAAGACTTTATTTGCGTGTCTTTTAGATTATTGGTAAGCATCTTTTATCGTGCGACTTTTACTACTACTTTTCAAAACTGTGTTACTATTTGACAAATATTTGGGTTAGTTTTTAGTTTCACATTTTCTTAATATGGAATATTGCATTTTTCAGTGTTGGTAAACATTGTTAAGTTACTATATGTAGCTAATATACAGGGTTCTGATTATTAAACGTTTTCGCATAAAGCAACATCAATTGGTAACATACCATCTATTCAAATACATTCCCATTGAAAAAATGTTTTTTGATTATTTGCTGCATGCATTGAAACATTGTTGGATGACAGACATTTCGACCCATTTGTCATGTTGCAACAAATTAATGGAATCTGCATTTATGAAATGCAATCCCAGATAGATAAGACTTCGTATCCCTCTGCCTAAACCAGTGTACAATTGGCATGCGATCGCATTTGCATTTGCATTTTGTCACAAAAATATGCAACAAATTTTGACAGATAGCTGAAAGGGTATACCAAGCACCCATACGAGAGAGGAATAGAGCAAGACGGAAAGAGAGAAACAATTTCGGAAGCAACAATTTTTTTGTAGCACTTTGCTCGGGCTACATTTGGTCTGCCTTTGCTTATTGGTGTTGATGAATCACCAAAGAGACGAACAACAACAACTCAAAAACAGTTTGAATACCCTGTAATTATTGGTTAGCAATGCGGTACATTCGCTTATTGCGCAAGAAAGAAGACAAGGACAAATGTTTAAATAGGTTTCAGTTTTGGTAAGTAGCTTATTTCTTTAAAAATGATAAATGTCGATGTTCACATAAGTCAATTAATATAAATCGATAAATGCATCTAATATATAATGATTTAAGTAATATGTACTTATTTAAGTATAACTCGTCGATAAGTTATCGATAATAAAACATTGATACAGCTCATTGCATAGATATAAATTGTTGTAAATATTTCCTTATACATATATAATGTATATGCATATCATTATCTATGTAGATTAATTCCTAATTCTAACGGGCAAAAATAGCTTATGCTATGAATCGATACATGTTAGTTGAACCATTTATCGAAACATATTTAGTTATAAGCGCAGCTTTTTTAGGGTATCTGCAAGTTGATCACATCTGATTAGAAACCATGTTATGTCTGTCTTTTTCAGTCGTTCTCTGATATTATTTTATGTAAATTCCAATGGAATGCATACAGAATACACAGCCAGACTTTGTTGAGTCCAACCACACACGCATTTTCCTTATATATATATATGTATTTATATACATATATGCATATAAATACATATATATATACAGCTTTATATTTTATATTCCTATGCTACTCACAAATATTGTTGTTCGGTCGTCAAAGCAGATGCGAATTTTTAAATAAACGTCGTACCGCAAGAAAAAAAATTTATTGTGCGTGTTTGCATTAATATTTTTGCACTCGACCATAAAAAAAAGAAGAAACAAAAATAAATAAATATATATGAGTCCATATATGTACATATAAAAGGAAAATCAAACACGGACACAAAGGATATCAAGTGTGTCGCTTGTTAACAGGGCTTTTTTTCTTAATTTGTTTTTATTTACGAGGAAAAAGCGTAATTAATTTTTTTTTTTTTGTTAAGGCGGGATATTTCACATTTTATTCACATTTATTAGAAGTAATATCGAATTTATCAGATATTAAACAGTTGTATCTTTTTCTTTAAACAATTAATATTTTTTCATTAACAGTTTGAGCTTTAAAGGAAGACTTGCAGAATTACAAAATGATGTAAGCATAAATAATAATTATTCTTCAGGTTATAAAATTCGACTGAATCTCTTCAGTAGATAACATACATATCTACCTCAAGGAATTATAAATTAGTATTAAACTTTTGAGTTGGTGTTTTGCATTAAATGATATCATATAATTATCACAAAATAGATATTTCAGTTATTACAAATAAAATGATTCTCTAATTTCAGCAAAGTCTGAATAAGTTCGAACAATCACAATTACAAGTGAAGAGCTTGAAAGGACATCAGCAACGGTATTCGGCCCCATAATAATAATCCTTACAATTAAAATTTTCATTAACAGATTGAGCTTTAAAGGTACACTTGCAGAATTACAAAATGATGTAAGTATAAATTATAATTATTCTTCGGGTTATGAAATTTGGGTGAATCTCTTCATTAGATAACATACATAGCTACCTCAAGGAATTATAAATTAGTATTAAACTTTTGAGTTGGTGTTTTGCATTAAATGATATCATATAATTATCACAAAATAGATATTTCAGTTATTACAAATAAAATGATTCTCTAATTTCAGCAAAGTCTGAATAAGTTCGAACAATCACAATTACAAGTGAAGAGCTTGAAAGGACATCAGCAACGGTATTCGGCCCCATAATAATAATCCTTACAATTAAAATTTTCATTAACAGATTGAGCTTTAAAGGTACACTTGCAGAATTACAAAATGATGTAAGTATAAATAATAATTATTCTTCGGGTTATGAAATTTGAGTGAATCTCTTCATTAGATAACATACATATCTACCTCAAGGAATTATAAATTAGTATTAAACTTTTGAGTTGGTGTTTTGCATTAAATGATATCATATAATTATCACAAAATAGATATTTCAGTTATTACAAATAAAATGATTCTCTAATTTCAGCAAAGTCTGGCTAAATTCATACAAACACAATTACAAGTGAAGAGCAGCAACGGTATTCGGCACCAAAATAATAATCCTTACAATTTGGTGAATTAACTCTCAACATTTTCTTGTCTTTCGTTCCATTGGGCTCTTGAAAATTCGTGTATAGAAATGTGTAATCAGTGCGTTTGGCACTTGGGAAACGTGATTAAGCTAACTTCTGTTGGATTTTGTGCTCATAATTACAAAGAACCACAATTCCACACTCTTTGGCTATTCATTTTGGCCATAAACTCAATTTGGTTGCACGTCGTGCACAGCTAAGTAATTAATTAATCAAATGTCACATGTCTGTTCGAAATGCAAGCTATAATTTTCATCTCAGCAACGAACATTTTGTATCTTTCAAAAGCTACAAAATGTGTGTCATGTTCAAATTGTTCAATATACATCGTTTTGTACAGAGCTGACTGTCAGACCATAATGATTAACCCGTTCTCTGCATATGTATCCACTTTGACTGTGATGGGGCTTAATTAGGATGGCACCAGCTTCAACACTCTAGACACAGTTAGAACATACGTTACACACATACAGCTTAACATACTGATACACACACAGATGAAGATACTCAAATGATGGTAGAGATACAGGTGCCGAGAAAAGGAAAGATTCAGGTAAAGATATAGACACAGGTACAGATACAGATACAGACACAAATACAGATACAGATACAGATACAGACACAGATATAGATATAGATATAGGTATAGATATAGATATAGATATAGATATAGATATAGATATAGATACAGATATAGATATAGATATAATATAGATATAGATATAGATATAGATATAGATATAGATATAGATATAGATATAGATATAGATATAGATATAGATATAGATATAGATATAGATATAGATATAGATATAGATATAGATATAGATATAGATATAGATATAGATATAGATATAGATATAGATATAGATATAGATATAGATATAGATATAGATATAGATATAGATATAGATATAGATACAGATACAGAAACAGAAATTCACATTTCGTGAGAATCGCAACGAAGAGCACATACAGATGCAATCAAAATAGGAAACATGAACAAATGCATTTGCCTACTTACAGATACAAATTGCAATTTGCATTATTTTGGACTTCAGATTTGTCTAGTTTGTAACATTTGGCATCACGTTTCTCTCTCTTGCAACGAGATTTATGTGAGGCACTTAGCTGGCTTTCATTTGCAGTCCCGACCCCAGCATCAGCTTCAGCTTCAGCTTCAGCTTTAGCTCGAGCTTCAGCGGCCTTGAGAGCTCCAACCAATACCCCCAAACCTGAACCCCAAATTTCGATGCCCGAAACTCAAACCCAAGTTAAATCCAAACTCAAACTCAAACTCAGACTCGAGGTTGGATTTTGTGGAGTGTGGCTGTCAGTTATGTTTCCTACGAGAACAATCGAATCACAGGCTCTGCTCAAGTGTGTGTTACATGTTTATAGTTGCTGTTGTTGTTGTGCCTTGTTGTTTATTGTTGTTGTTGTCGCACTAGAGCGAACTACTGGGCATCTGGCTGGATACTTCTCGCAAAATTCAATTGAGCTGCAGCCAGCTTGAGGTTTAAAGTGCAACATGTTATTAACAGCTACCAAAATACTTAGTGCAAACATTAGACTAAATTATATAACGGCACAATTTGGCAGTATATGTAAGCCAAATAGCTTTTGTTAAGGAAGAGTGAGGGAAAACATATTGAATATTCACACAACAGCGCTTGTAGTGTTGCTTAAGGGTTAACATAGCATTCAAATGTTATTACCATATGTCAGCAAGCATTATAGAGAGTCAAATTGTATTGTAAAAATGTTAATAGTTCGCCACGGCTGTAAATCATTCACATATAGCATCATGTCAACAATTTAACATTCACGAATCTCTTATGTACATAGTATGTAAATTACCTTCTTAAGTTTAATTGGATTTGGAGATAATGCAACATTTTTAATATTAACAAGCTGTGAGTCCAATCTGAAAAAATTGGTCCAAATTTATGGTTAATAGATGTTAAGCCTATCTCGAATTTAGGGCTAAAGCTCTCCGAACTTCTTTGCACACCATTAAACTAAATACTCACATGATCTCAAACAGATGCTCGCCTTTATATTTGGCTCACGCATAATTAAATTTGACTAACCCAAAGAGTTCAGACAAAATAAATATAACAAGTGGCAATACTTCAGTTCGAGTCTTACTCGACTAGCAAATACCCTCTGAGACAACTCTGACGAGCTCGTAACAATACGAGTTGCTAATTATTTTATTTAATTCTATTGTTAATCTGATGTTGTCAACTATTTAGTTAAGGTGTTCAAGTAAATATAATATACAAGTAGCGTTGTTTATATTGAACTAAAGAACAAAGCTCCCACATATGAATTATTTGTAATTTTTAAACTAGTTTTTCTTTCTTAATAATTTCTACTCATATATTTGGATGCTGTGAAGATTAAATAATTGATTTTATAAATTTACAGTTACAAATATTACAATTTTGGTTACAATAGCTGTTATCCTATACAATCGAAACTTATTCGACGACTTTACTTTGCTTAAAGGGTACTTTGGGATTCCATACAGCATTTTCAAATAGTGTGTGGCAAGTATGTGAGAAAGGCAAAAATGAAAAATAAAATAAAATGAAATAAAGCTGCAAAAAAAAAAAACGAAAATGATTACCAAATATGCTGACGACCTTTTCCGACGAGTCCGCCGGGAAAGCTGAGCAAATTTTCATAAATTATTTGAAAAATGTTTGAAATGATTTACGCTCATTAATCTTGTCTGCGTGTGTGTGTGCGTGTGTACATGTGTGTGTTGTAAGCTGTGGTTTGGCCAACGTCCTTTTTTGAGCGCCCAAAACGCATTTCTGACAGCTTTAGTTTTTGGCAATTCAATTAGGCCAAGTTGAAAGCATGTTGAAAAATTGTTTTGTTGCATTAACCCATTGTTGGCCCCCAAAAGCCAGCCGCAAGGCCAGAGCCAGAGCCAGAGCCAGAGCTACAGCCACAGCCACTGCCACAGACTCCCGTCTGATGTGTGTCTAACGGAACGGGCGGCACTTGTTAGGCGAATAGCCATACAAAAAGGGTATTCTGGTTCTCCCATAAAATTGTTTTGTTTGCCTTTTAGCTTAAATGTTTCATGTGAACTAAGCTCCCAGTGCAACTTTCTGCATACAGTTCGGTATGTGTGCTTCTCTTTGAAGCGGCAAGCACATAACTGGAAGCTGCTTCCATTGTAGCACTACTTTATATGACTACCTATAAGAACTCAGCTAAACGTGAAGGTTTTAACTTTCTTCATATTTTGCATTTGACTTAATCGGTTCATTAGATCACAGAACTACCTCAAGGAACTCAGAGGTTCGTGAATCTATGCTTGCAATTCTGTATATACGTTGTTTAGAAGGCTCTACCTGACGCGATCTTTACGATATTTGCTACAGGCTATTCTCATATAGTGCAGTAGACTATACAACGAAATTGATGAGATTGGTGCATTATATCGCATATAGTTGATATTTGGTGCAAATGTTGCTCTGGAATCGGTAAAATTGCTGCTTTATTTTAGATAACTACCTTATGGTCCTCGGCTTTTAATAAAGCTATACTACTGAAATTTGGTGCAAGCTATTCTTACACAACAAGGTATAGGTAGGAATCGATAACTTCTCTGCATTGTTGATCACTATATCATATAGCTGTCGAATAAAAGATCATTTTTAAATGTAAAATTTTAATTCTATGCTACTCTTATTCTCACATTATCTTACCTCACAGGATATTTTCTATTCGATCAATTGATTCGAGTGCGACCTTTGCTTTGTTTATGTCTGTTGACTGCTCGCCGTCTAACGAGCCGCACAAATGCTGGGCAATTAATCATTTCTTTCTTTTCTTTTCTTTTCACTCTTTTTATATTTTGCTTTGTTTTGTTTGGCGGTTTAGTTTTTGCTTTTGCTTCGCCTTTTGTTTCTTGGCGTCTCATTTCACAACTCATTTCCGGCTGGAGCCGGAAACGCATCTTCGACATTAGGTCAGATCGACGTCCGGGTTGCGTTCGGCGGGTCCGGCCGTGATTTATGGCATTCAAATTGAGGCAAATGCCGCAACCGCCAAACACACACACAAAAAGGTGACAACTTTGTTTGTCACCAAACACATGTGTGAGTGTGTGCGGGCGTGTGTGACTGTATGTGTGACTCGCTGTGTGGAGTCGTGCAAAAACTAATTTAATTTACATATTTGGCTTTTGGGGTCTAAACTCATTCGAAACAAGCGCTTTTCAATCGCAGCGGTCATCAACCCCCCTTCTCTCACTATCCACGTCTCCACCCCCACTCTATCCCCTAACCCATCTCTTCCATTCATTCAAATGACTTTCAGAAAATTCTATTCCATTCCGCTTCAAACATATTGAACTGGAAATTAAATTTGAATACGATTCATATTGAAGAATTTTAGTTAAATTTTGTTAAAATGTTACATCGTTTTAAATAGTTGACTAGCAGATAGACTGGATTTAGCTCTAATTGCAGAATATAAGCATATTTTAATTTCCGATGCATAATAAGAATATATATTCTATATAGTGACCAAATCGAACTCCGTCTGCCTTCTCCTCGAGCAAAATTAAAGCTGAACTTGGGGTAAGGCTGAGGCAGGCAGCAAAGAAGATTGGAACCCCAATTAGGAATATGTTTATGCAAGTGTATAGTATAAGAATCTATTTAAATATGCAAAGTGTATCTAAATGCATGTGCGTGCATGTATTAACACATGGCAAATAATCGCATTTACATGTGCGACACGGCGTATACGTAGTTTTTGTGCATGGAACATCACTCAAAACGGGGTCAGTAGAAGAACCCAAACGCACACATGAACACACATGCACACAGACAGATACACACACGTACACACACACATATATACACAGAGCAGGTATTTAATGGCGTTTTGATAATGTCAACATTTCATTTCTCAGCTGCGCCCCAAAGCAGGCAACACTTTTTTCCCCTTGGTGCGAGTGCAGAAAAGCGCAGACAAATACGCAACGTAATTGGATTTGTGTGTGTATAGGTGTGTGTGCGTGGGCAAATTTGTGTGCCAGCTTACTCCCAGTTGATAAAACCCCACAATCATCCAAAATGAAACAAAAATATAATGCACACTTGTGCAGCTCTCCAAGTCTCAAGTTCATTATTTTAAATTCCGAATACTTTGTCAAATTTGCTCCTACTTTTTGCTTCTTTATGGCTATATTTATAATCTATATTGTAGTAAGTTAAATCTAATTTCATCTCAAAAATCTTAAAAAAAAAAAAAGTGTCAAGTAATTTTTCTCAAGCTTAAATAGCTTAATCGACAGAAGATTTTCGTGTGTATGAACGCGTTTATCTCAGCAACTATAAAAGCTAAAGAGCTGAAATAGCAATATAGCAAGCGTATTTTGAAATTGTTCCGAAAATCTGATAACTGTTTTCGTTTGATTGTTATCGATAATACAGTGTAGTTTTTCAAGCACATCTCGTAGTTAGAGCTTGAGTCATTAGACTTACCATATATATCATATTATATTATATATTGTTAAACAGCAGAGCTGCACGGGGTTCAGGGTATCTCTTAGTCGAACACACTCGACTAGAGTTTCTTACTTGGAAAGATTACATTTTTGTCATTTATTGTTTCATAACTTTATTTTTTGTTGCTTGTGAATGCGCATTTCAAAGTTAAGTAAAAATATTTTTTGTTATAAATTCTTTAGAGCTGCTTAATTCAATTTTGGGAAAGAAAAGAAACTTAACCTTAAAGCGAATATGGCCTTGTTGACCATGAGCCGATATATTCAGAGAGCGTTGCAAAAACTGCACTTCACATAGAATTCATGTCGTAATCGAATTATAATACCCTCTAGTCAAGGATATACAAAAAGGGGAAAAAAAACGTGCGCCTGGGAGGCGGCCAAAGCGAGCAGCTGTCTCTGCAACTGTGTCAGTGTGTATGTGTGTGTCTGTGTGTGGCAGGTGGCAAACAATGGCAAGCTCTATGAATGCTTCAACAACAACAACAAGAACAACAACTCGTTGTGGAAATATGTATGCATATGCATTCAGTCTAGCACAAAAAAAAAAGTAGAATAGATTTTTATATTCGACTTTGTGGCATTTGCTGCAACTCTTCGCCCTCTCTCTCTCCCACTCACTGTGTCGCTGTCTCTCCTTCTCTTGCTCTTTCTCGTTTTGTCTTCATTTCTTCAGATTTTTCGTGTAGAGATTTTGAGCAGTGCCCAAAAGTGCATTAAAAAAGATGGAAGAATGCAACGAAACTTGAATTCGCGCGCTTATTGCATACAAAAACGCTGAAGCAAGCCGCCTAAAACGTGCCTCGCATTGCCAACCCGACTGTCCGGATAGTCCGGATAGTCCGAAGTGTCCGGGTAGTCCATGTAGCTCGGAGTGTCCGGGCCGGCGCCTGCCAGCTGCTTGTTGTCGAAACGTATCCAGCAATTTAATGTGAGGCAACTGCAAATGACACCTGTGGGAGTGGGAGTGGGAGTGGAAGTGGGAGTGCGAGTGGTGGGCGGTGCCACGCCCCTTTTTGCAATCCTGAACCCAATGTTGAAAGGCGCTGCGCATAACTAATTCGCATTTGGTGTATTTGTTGCATTTGTTTGATTTGCTGCACTGTTTCTTTTTGCTGTTGTGTTCAGGGTTAGTTTTAGAAGTATATTCAGGTAACGGTGTTGGAAAGATGTGGAAGGTTACTAAAGGATACAGGACAGTTACGTAGAGTTGCGGTCTTAAGTGGCATGAGGAGTTGCGGCGATTTATAAAGTGAAATGGAGAGTTGTGAAGGGTTTTTGAGAGTTATGAAGAGTTGTGGGTTCTCTTGGA
Organism: Drosophila pseudotalamancana; assembly: GCA_037075185.1. Lineage (NCBI taxonomy): Eukaryota > Metazoa > Arthropoda > Insecta > Diptera > Drosophilidae > Drosophila > Drosophila pseudotalamancana. The sequence goes on from JBAMCK010000674.1 coordinate 104,631, forward strand.
CAATTGTGCGAGTATTGAAGGTTGATACCTGTGGAGAGTTTTGGCAAACAGTTTAGTGCTGTGAGAAGTTCTGCACAATTGTGGAGAGTTATGGGGAATTGAAAGCTGTGTAGAGTTCCAGGAAACCAATATAAAGCTGTGATGAGTCCCTTGTAAATCAATGTGAGAAGCTTTAAAGAGTTTAAGTAAGCTATGGAGACATATCATTAAAAGCCATAAATCATTAAAAGTCAGTTGTGTAGAGTTCCTTGGAGAGATTTTAGGCCCCTCTGGGACTTGTTTAATTCAACTTTTCCCAACTTTGTAAAGTGCTGCGAAGAGTATCTCAGTTTCGACGCACAACCTGATATTGTTTTGCAATTATTGAGTACGATATTTGTATAGGCAATATCCAATTTATGCGGAGAATTTGTTTGGTTTCCATGTAGACTGTATTTCTCTATTAAACTTGGAAAACAACAAATAACAAACATATTTGAAAAGGGAAAATGTTGTGCGTTCCATGGAGAAATGCAGAAGAAATTTTTTACAACCGCAGGAACTTATTTGGCACGAAAATATATACATATATATATATAGGAAAAATATATATATATACATATATGTGTATAAGCATAAGTGTGGGCACATAAATCGCAAACGAAGTTTTGGAGAGTTTTGGCACATGCATTCAAAAAAAAAAAAAAAGAGAACACCAGATGAAATATGTGTTTATTTATGGTTAATTTGGCTCAGACTGATTTAGGTGCTGGATAATTGGCTACTGCGGGAATACGAAAAAAAACTTTTGGGTTTCAATCCTAAGTTTCAGTTAGGGTAGGACTTCTGCCTATACACTTTTAAGAAGCTTTGTTTTGGGTCATGTCTTGGGAAGAAAAACAAAAACTTGACTAAAACTTGAGTTACGGTAAAATATTGGTAATTGAACCAATAAGAGGGACAATTGATAGATTTAGCTTTCATTCAGATTAAAGGGTAAGGGGTTTGAACCATTAACTCACATTTTAATTTGGGGACAAAAGCCACAATTCAATTGGTCCCGACTGATTAAGCTTAAGAATAGGTTTGAAATGAGTTTTAAGCTCTTTCATTCTGCTTCTACCAGAGTTTGGGGTCCGAACCCTGGACTGCAGTTCCACAGTGAGTGATAACAATGTGAAGGTGTGCAATTGCATTATGCGAAACCCGCTTAAGGTGAGCAAAATAAGCGTTGAGCACACATTGATGCACATGAATGCCAAAGGACAGGAGCATCAACAAAATAATGCTGCAAATGAAAGAAGAAGAGCAAGAAATAATAATAACGCAAGAGGAAGAAGAAAGCTGGAAATCAGATACCCGAAGCCGACGACAAAGTCAATATCAAAGCATTACCTGAGCTCCACTTCAATTCGATGGGATTCGATGCGATTGAATTCGGCTCGGACTTGGATGTGGATGTGGAAGTGGAGGTGGATGTGGATGTGGATGTGGATGTGGAGGTGGATGTGGAAGTGGATGTGGAAGTTGAATGCAAAGCACAAAGCACAAATCACAGATTACAATTTCGCTTGGATACCGCATTGAGATACATAAATACATATACACATCTACATACATATACGTTTACATATACAAAGGGAGAGGCGTGGCTAGGGGCGGAAGAAGTAGACGGGGCAGGGCAGGTGCTTGGTTCCAGGGCAGTGGCATAACTCACTGGAATACATGAATAGTTGCATATGAAAAATCACCAAGCAGAAAACTCTATCTATGTATATGTATGTCTTGTGTATGTATTTGTATATGCATATGTATGCGAATGACCACTGTCCAAGCGCAGCTACACTGAGCGAAACAATTGGGTATGTTAGGGCGGCAAATTCTATTTCAAAATGAGTGGCTGTGAACCACCTCAAAAGAACGAATCAGTTCATGATTGATTGAAAGCAAATATTCGACTGGCGATCTATTGGATTGATTCGATTTTGCACTCACATATGGAAGAGTAGCTTTAATTTTAGTAAGACCTATATAAAGCAGAGTTGGTCTTGGATTTATTATAGAGTTAGGGGCAAAAAGTTTCGAGCTTTGGGTTCCGTCCTAGAACTATGACTAGAACTTTGAAATTTGTTGTTATAAAAGGTTTTATAGGCTTAAATAAGTTGTAAGTGTAATGTCATTCTAGGTATAAGTTTCCCCTAACCCATTGAACTCAGCTCTTATAAGAGCTATAGCTATAAAATGTAATGTTTGAATAATTTTTAAATTTATTAAGTAACATACTATATTAAGTTAATTTACCTATGAGAAGTATTCCACCAAACTCCAATAAAAACTGTTGATTAATTAAGTCTATGAATAAGTATTATTACTTTGTCTAAAATAATAAAATATACGTAAGCCTAACCATAAGAATTGTTCATTCCAACGAGAGCTAGAAATTAAAATTATTAATTATTTTATGTAAAACCTTTGCGTATAAACAAATTTTATTTGCATGCTTAAAAAAGTATTTTCAAATACATCTTAAATTCTGTTAAGTGTATTTTATATGTGTATATATATATGTACATGTAAAACTTTAACTGAGTGTGTGTGTATATTGGAGTTGGCAATGCCGTTGACCACAAAAGCATAAATGCACTTGTAAATCTCTGAATGTGTGTGTTTGTGTGTGTATGTGTGTGTGCACATGAATGCCAAGTGCTGCTGTGGCCAAAATGCCGCGCCACGCCCACCCGTCGCTGCCGCCCATTGTTGCCGGTGTAAAGTGTGTGCACTGATAAGCAGACAACACCCGAAAAAAATCTCTGTGTATGTGTGTGACTGTGTGTTGGTGTGTTAGTGTGTTGGTGTGTTGGGGTGTGCAGGAATCGGGATAGGAATTGGGCTAGCAACAGAGATAAGGTGGCAGCTGGAAAGGGTTAAGAGGAAGCGAAGCCTGCAGCGAGGCTTCGACATAAATAGAATGCTAAACAGCACGCGCAAATGTGTCCTCCAGGAGTTGGCGCCGGGAGTGGAGAGCGGGGGCAGGGGGAGCAGGAGAATAAGAGTGGAGAAGAGTGGAGAAGAGTGGAGATTGGCGGCAATTGCAATATGTGGGCGTGGCCAGCGGTTTTGCATGTGCATTGCCAACTGACTTTGGCATTGGCCACGTCTGCGTTTCGCTTTCACATCTCATGTGCGGCCAAAGAGAGGGTCGGGAGGCGGGCGTTAAGGGGACGTTACGGGGGCCAGGGGACGAGGGGACGAGGGGGCGTGGCCGAGCGATGGCGACTCGGCGTGTCGGACAATGGCGCATAAATCATGCATAAAACTGAAAATGGAATATGAAAGCAACATGGCTTGCCTCTGTGCCTGTGAGTGTGTGCGTGCATGAGTGTGTGTGTGTGTGTGTGTGTGTGTGTGTGTGTGTGTGTGTGAGTGTGTGTGAGTGTGTGTGAGTGTGAGTGTGGCTGCGTGTGTGTGTGGAACGTAGCGTAAACGCAACAAAGGAAACAAGTCTCGTTTGTATTGAAAATTGTGATTGCAAGTTGCGTTATGGATAAGAGTCTAATGTGTGTGTGTGTGTGTGTGGGTGTGGGTGCGGGTGTGTTTGCGTCTGTGTGTGTGCGTATATGTTACCCCACAGGTATCGTTAAGCATTGCCAAGTGCATATCCATTCAAATATTTGGCTATCGATTCGTCGATCTGTTTCAATTTTAATAAACTTTCACGCATTGTAATTCGCAAACAGTTTAAGCCAACTGTTTACCTTTTGCCTGCCTGCCTGCCTGCCTGCCTGCTCGAGAGCAACAGATGAAACCGTTGAGCCGATTCAGAGCAAACGAAAAGAGTTATCGATTATCAAAAACAAACCCGATTTTCGTATGTTTAAGGCATAAGGAGTATCTTTTAGCTGGAAGTCCTTTAAAAAGATACTTTAGCTAAAATTCATTTGCGCACAAATTAATGACAAAGCGCTTAATTAGCTGTACTGAAGTGGAACTATTTTTGTAGTTCAAATCGCTTGTGCCGGTCAAAGGGCAACTGCATTCGCGTGACCCCCAATTGGGGAGCAATCAGAAAGTGCTTTGGGGCAATGCGGTCGCATTATTTTGGCTGCCGCTCAGCTAGCGAGCTGGCGAGCTAGTTCAGCTCAGCTGAACTGAGCTGGTTCGGCTGCTCACCAGCTCACCTATTCACCTGCTCACCTGGTCGCTAGGTCCCGCGGCGAATTATCGCCAATCACTTGAGCAATAAATGAAGCAAAAGTCGTTATGCGACGACAACAACAACAATAACAAAAACAAAAACAAAAAGAAGAACAACAACAAGGACGAAGACGAGGACGCGAACCAGTTGACGTTAAATCGAGTTAAGTGCTACACTCTAGGAAAAAGATGGGTGAGAAGTGGAAAGTATTTCGAAATAATAAAATGTCTAAAATAAATGCTTAACTAATTCAATCTGAATCTAATTTAGACTCAGTTATAAACAATTTCAGAAAGAACAAACTCTGATCTGCATTCAATGTAAATTTTTATAACAAAAAATACATATTCCCCCTTATATATTGATATTGTAACAGATCTCTATCATTCAGATTTCGTTCAATTGAACGGATTGTTAATGTGAACTAGTCCACATATTCAGTGATAGTTGAACAATCCAGTTAATGTATATGTCTCATAAAGAAATATTCTAAAAACTATTATCGAACGATTTCTTTTATAAGCAAACGGTTTTTTGAGCTGGTTCAGCTGCTCATAAGCCATACGTTCTAATTTGAGAACAATGACTCAGTGAACTACTGAAGTAATGAACTCATGCATAAAATAAGTGACAAAGGTCAGTGAACGATAGAACATGTTCATTAAATTAAAAATTAAATTCCATTGAGCTTGTTTTCAATCAATCAATGAGCCTCTCAACTACAGAAGTAATGAATGACAAGGGTCAGTGAACTATTAAACTAGTTCATCAAATTAAACTGCTTAACTTAGCAAGAACAGTCTTCGACATGCTGCCAACAAGATATTGGTTCATTTGAGCTGGTTCCACTACTGAGCCTTTTGATTAATTCGCAACTGAAGACAGGACTGAACTAGTTCATCAAATTATGTTGCCTAACTGAAGCTTTGCAAAAAATATCTTCCAAGATAGATCTTCTATCTAGTCATTTTGCACAGTGTATAACAGTACGCTGCCACGCCTCCCGCCCCTCTGGCTAAGGTGTCCTTGACAAAGTAGCAAACAAAAATGTTCGCAGCGCACTTTTCGGCGATTGCAGCAGCAAAAAAAAATGAAAAGAAAGAAAATTAATGCTGGGTCGTAAGTTGAGCGCTGCAGGCAAAATGTCTATATGGACCCGACAAAAAAAGTATATATATATGTAGATATATTTATATATATATGAAAGGCGCAGACAGAGGCGAAGGCAAACGCATTTATTCATTTAACCTTTTGCTGCGAAGGGGGGTGAAGCCAATAAACTTTTGCACGGGAAGGGAGAAGGGGAGGTGGGTTGCAAAGGCGGGGGTCAGCAGGGGTCAGCAGGTCACACTAAACGATAGCACGTAGCTAGCTAGTCAAGTAAATGGGAAAAGTTCCAGTCAAATTCTGATGAAATGAAATTAGTTTTCGCTTGAGTGTAACTTCCGTTTGTCGAATGACTGGACAGAATAAAAAAACACTCACACTCACACACACACACAGTCCTGCAATTTCATTGTATCTGTGTCTGTGTGTGTGTGTGTGTGTGTGAATGTGTGTGTGTGCAGGTTAATCTACGTAACACACGCCGCATATGAATGACAGCCAAGTGACATCAATTCGCCTTCAAAATCGTTCGCCCAAAGGCAAGCTGTCTCCCTCACACCCACTCTCTCTCTCTCTCCCTCTGCTTCGCTCTGGCGTGTGTTACCACAAGAAATCGCTTATAAATGACATACTTTTAACCACCCAACTACAGCTACAACAACAACAACATTGTGACTTCGTGTTGTTTTTGGCCACAAAATGTTGGCTGAAAGTTTCAAGTGCAGCGTCATGGCACAGTGGTGCGAACCACAACAAAAACTAGATAAAAATTAAGTGTCATGTAGAATTAAAGAGTGAAACAGAAAGGCAGGTAAAGAAATGGCGGAACAGAAAATATAATCAAAAATTTTAAAAATTCTTCCTATATTAACTTTTACTCACTCCACTTTTTAGGGTGACTTACAGAAAATTCGCTTAAAAACGCTTTTAAACAGATTTTTTTATTGCTTTGCTTTTAAATTTGATAATGAAGTCTAAATACTGTAAACGAGACTGTATGTTAAATATCAGTCAAACAACTGTCAGTCAGTCAATCAGCAGATTGACTAATTGAATGAGTGACTGACTGTTTGATTGACTGAATGATGAAATGATGGTCAGTTTGATGATCTGCAAGGATAAACCGCATAGCTGCAACATAAATACGATTGGGAAGTAAGTCAAGAAACGCCACCATAAAATTGAAATGCTGTAAATGCATTTTGCTCCACTGTGCGGCAGTCGGTTTATGAAGTGGACCGCATTGATGACTCGGCATACACAAACATAAAGACACAAGCACACTCGCGCGGACACACACATGCACACGCACACTGCTGCAGAAAAGTTTGAGTATCAATCAACGACAGTCAATCAATCAATCAATCAAATACGCCAACAATGATGCCGGCGAGCAAAGTCGATCGCGACAGCAAATGGAAGATGAAGTTTCCAATGAAATTTTCCACTCCTGTTTCTCGTAGGAAATGCCACTCAAAATGCTTTTGTTGCTATTGCTGTTGTTATTGGTGCTGTTGCTGTTGTTGTTGTTGTTATTGTTGTTGTAATTGTGACACCTTTAATTTGATAGAGGGTTTTCCTGGTAGCTGGGCCAGCATTCCAATTTAGCCGCAACATTTTCTGTGCAAGCAAACGAAAATTTTGATATTTATAACTTTTGTAATTGCCACTTGTGCAGGCCACTGAGTGCGAGCGAGACAGTGATAGTGGAGGGAATGGGAGAGGGAGATGGAGATGGAGAGGAAGAGAGGGGGAGGGAAAGGCAGGCCATAGGGCATTGCCCTGGCAACGCTTGCGGTTTCACTTGCGCAACTTCGACTCCAGCTTCAGCTGCTGCTTCTTCTATTTCTTCTTTTCGCTGTTCGGAAAATGGAAAATGCATTTTCCAAAGCGAAAGTTGACGCTGGAGCATTCGAAATTATTTACAACTGGCAAAAGTAGCTGCCAGGCAACCCAGTCAAGAAGAAAACAACAACTGCAACAACAACAACAACAGTCAGAAATTTATGCCATTAGCTGCACACAGTTGGGCGACAGCCACAATCCAACCCCCCCCCCCTCCCCCTTTCCCTACCTCAATTGCCACCTACAGCCACGCCCGCTTTATTACAGCCCTCTCTCGATTCCAGCGAAATGCACTTCAATGCTTAAATGACAGTCAAGTTTGTGCTTCTTCCTCTTCTACTTTTTTGAGGTTCCACGTAAAAAATCATTTGGGATGCGACAACAACAAAACACAAATAGAAATAATATTGCTGGCTGCAAAGAGTGCAACGACTAGAAAATATCCTATACTCAACTTGAATGCGTTTTAGGGTGTTCTTCAAAATAAATTTTATGTTAAGAGTTTTTTTTTCTTTTTTATATCGCATATTATGGATGAGATAAAAATGGATATGCCACTGGAAGATATCCTAGAAATTTAAAAATCAAGAGAGAAAGAGACAGAAAAAACGAGAGAAATAAATATCATGAATTACCATATATTACTATATATCAGTATTAACACATATATTTCAAATGAATGACGTATATGTATATAAAAGGTAGGGTATCTACCCATCAAGTTAATCTACGACTCACCTTTATCACTATACAATATCTCTAGGCAGGCGCCTACCTCTCCTTGATTTGTAGGTTGTCCGTGCGGAACGCGCTTTTCCAGGGTATCCAAAAAGTTCGTCTACAACATTATAAAACGAGCAACTTTTAGTGCAACAGCAAATGCAAAATGCAAAACAGCAACAACAACAACAACAACAACAAGCGAAACAGCAAAACAGTAGCTAAAAAAGCTAAGAAAAAAAGAAGAAAAAGAAGCATAACAACCAAAGCAAATTGGCGCTGACTTGAAGAAGTGCTTAACTAGATCTACAACATGCATATTATACAAATACTATATACATATCTATATATATATATATATATATCAGAGAGAGAGAGAGAGAGAGAGAGAGAATTGTGCATCTATAGTAAATATCTTAAATATCTTACAGATATTATATAGGTCAAACTTCTCTCTCTGTCTTTCTCTCTCCTCTCTCTCTCTCTCTCTCTCTCTCTCTCTCTCTCTCTCTCTCTCTTTTACCGTTTCTTATTCAAATCGGTCAACTATATCTTAAAGGGAAAGATGCAGAAATCGTGAAAGGAAACTCATTCCATGTTTCAGAACATTCGCAGCAATGCTCTTCGGGTTTTTCATTGTTAAATCCTATTTAAATCAGAGAACTATATCATTTAGCTGCTATAGGAACAATTAGCGGAAAAAGGATAGAAGCGATTTGCTAAATGTGTGCAAGAGAATTAAATTTCTCCGCATAGCAAATGAAGCTATTTCTTCCTTTGAAGTCGAGTCAGGTTGCTAAATAAGTATACCCCAAAGTCCAAGGCGTGATGGGGGGAGGGGGTTACGGGTTGGTTAAGGCATCCAGCTAGCCGATTTAATCGTGACACCTGTCCAGCTAGTCAACTGGTTGGTCGCTGGGCCAGTGACACGCGACGCCGGGCGGCATAATTAAAAGTTAAGTACCTGACCGGGAGACACACGCCAGCAGAGAAAGAGAAAGATAGAGAAAAAAAGAGAAGCATGACAACTCTAGTGGCGTGTGATCGACTAGGAGATACTCCAAACCTCGATGCTTTATTTTTTCTTTATTATCTGATTTTTATGATCATTTTGGTATATCTTAAAATTCGATAGGAAACTTTCTATCTTTAAAAATGGGATGAGGTATCCAAAATGTGTGCCTCCTTCAGCTAAATATATATAGTTAATTTTAAGATCCTAGCTATTAAGATAAGCCTTTGATCGATTATAGTTAAACGGAAAGAGTTATCGACTTTTTGCAACAAATTCAATCTACACGAGACATTAGAGAACCTTCATATAGAACTCCAAGTCTTCAGCTCTTACGGTTGCTGAGATCGACGCATTCATACATACGGACAGAAGGAAAGGTCAAAACCGACTCGGCTGTTGTTGCTGATAAAGGTTATATATTCCTTTTGGATTGGCACGCCTTTTCTACAGCTACACAAAAACGTTATACCCTGTTTAACTAGTTTTAATGGGTTCAGGGTATATAAAGGGTGGGAAGAGGGAGAGGGAGCCAGTCCCAGCCCGACGAAAGTGTTTCTGGAGGAGAGGAATGGGCAGCTGGACTAAAAAACCTTACCGGGTCGTCTACGTCGAAACAACATGGTGCATTTTTTAATGGGCCACTGCAGCGAGACGGTCTGTAACAAGGTGGAGTATGCATTAAGGGGGAGGGGGCTTGCATGAAGGGGGTAGCTGCCCACTACCCCCTAGCCCAGCTAAATGCTTGCCTGTTAAATTTTGCACAAAAGAACTTAACGCAAATATGCTTTAATGAGCTGTCATTGAAGCGGGCTTCTCTTCGCAGATACCCTATATACAAGCAGTACGCACAATTCTTTATCAGAAATGTCGTGCCATGAGAAGTGGAAATTGGAAGTGAAACTATTCTACATACCAGCCTTGCACTAATTAAAAATCGAGCAAATACCTTAGAAACAACTTCAAAGAGAGACAGAGAGAAATTTGAACCAGAATCTTTAACCTTATGGGTGTGCTTGGAAAAGTGATCTATAGAGCACGGCAGCATCTAAATATATATCCCATTGACTTAATATTTCAAAGAAATGCATCATACATACTCATACTTACTCTTATCTATAATCATATATATATACTCATTATAGAGCATTTTTGTTTGTAAGAGCATTCGAACTTCCTCAAAAGGCAAAGTTTGCAGCTCTGGTCTCTAATTTTGTCGCCACTGCCTGAGAAACTGCGTCAAATGTCGCCGCAGATTGTCGATGGCAGTGCGTATATATAAACATGTATAAACATTACTGTATACATATATATTAATGTATGTGTATATATATATTAGGTTGTCAGCGCCGTCAAAGTCCTTGAATGAGTTCTGTGAGGTCGTAAGTGCATTAAATGCTAAACTGCTTATGAGTGGGAGTTGCATTAAAATGGAATTTCTACAACTTGTTGCAACCTTATTAAGTGCCACGCCCACCACTCTATTAAACGCCCTTCACTATCTAGTTCTATCGGTTGAGTGGTGCGAATAGTCGCACTCAAGTCCATTGCGTTTGTCCTTAATATACGGCTAATGGAGCGAGCTGTAAATTAGCCTCAGGGGGAAGCAAGGAATTCCCGACCCTCGAGTGTTCAAAGTTGAAGTCCTGTTATTATCCTATAGATGATTGACCGCGGGATAGCAGGAACAGCTCTTATATCAATCCATTATATTAAATAGATTGAATTGCCCGAATCGAATGGAAAACTTTTAAAACTTTTAGAGCAGACCTCAAAGTGATTTAGAAAGGACCTTAAATATAGACTTTATGTATCAGATATATGATTAAGGATGTGATTATATAAGATGATGATTGATGTAAGGTTGAAGATTGAAGGGGAGAAAAGATATGATTGATACAAAAGCAAATCGATAACTTTGAAGAACTTTCGCTGGCTTACTATACTTGTAAGAATTGAAATTTGTCAAGGAAAACTTTTTGAAAAATCCATATTCCAAATTCTCTTTAACAACTGAAAGCAATGAAAAACAAAAAAAATAACCAGTTACACACATTTTAAGCTTTGGGAATTTTCAGAATTTTAGAACCTCCGCTGACTGAGTAGCCCTTGAATTGGAGCTGTGCTAAAACGGAGCACACTGTGAATATTTGCGTGTGTCAATATTATATAGTGTCATCTCTCAATAGCTAAGGCAATAAATATCTGATACGAGAACTGAAAACTCCGGCCACGGATCCAGCCGATTCGCAAAAGTGAAGCATTTGACAGAATTGATATCAAATCGATTCAATCGATCCATTTCAAGCACTTGAACCTTTTTGTGAAGGACATGGCCTTTGTGGCTAGCAACGATCAGCACGGGAATGAGATAATGCGGGTTATGCTATCCACGGAGCCGGGTAAGCAAACCGTTGCCTCTTGCCAGAATCTGAGAATCAATTGCAGTCCAGCTCAACCGCAGCCGGATACGCGGTAAGTTGTGGTCTATCCACACATAGGCTCTCATAAGATGTCGTTCTGCAGTCCGGGACGATACGATCACCGCCATCGTTTCCATTATTTTGCGGATACGGCGCCCAGTCAGCGGCAGGATGGGTTCCTGTTGCAGCAGGAGCGGCAACAGGAATACCAGATTGCCAGACAGCTAGAACAACGACAGCACAGGGACAGACTGAAGGAGCATTCGTTACAGGAGCATCCGTTAATGCAGCTCCAGGACCACATGGAGCTGCAGAAACTGCAGATGGAGAAGGTGCGGGAGAAGAGGGAAAGAAAGCAGCAGGATAGGGATCAGCTAAATGTGCGGATGAAGCGAAGGGACAGAATACAGACGGAAAAACCAGAGCTGGAGAAATCGCAGCAGCGTAATTCGGCGCGGGATGAAAAGCCACAGCTAATGAATTCACACTGGGAAATGCCGCAGGCGGAAAGAAAATCGAAGCCAGAGCGTAAGGCAAGACCGGAAAAACGCGTGCTGCTGGAAAAGCCGCACTTGGAAAGGTCTTATATGGAGCAACCGGCTGTAGAGAAATCGCACTTGGAGAAATCCTATTTAGAGCAATCGCCTTTAGAGGTGTCGCAAGAGGAGAGGAAGCCACAGCCTAAAAAGCGACAGCAGCCAGAGAAGAAGTCACAGCTGAAGAAGTTGCACTCGGAGAAGTCACAGCAGGAGAAGTCGCAGTGGGAAAGGGAGACTCAGCTGGAGAAATCGTACTTGGCCAGCTCGGGCCTGGATGGTTCGTATTCAGAAATGCCTCAACAAGAGCAAAAGTCACATGTGAGGAGAAAATCACACGTGGAGAAAACGCAACAAGCCGATGGCTCACGATCCGAAAAGAAGTCTCAACTGATAAGGACTCATCCGGAGAGTTCGCAGAGGTTACAGCCGGATGAGATAAAGCGGGAGAGATCACAATTAGACTCGCAGCGGGATAAATCTCAACGGGACAAGTCTCAACGGGAGAAGAAGTCCCAGCTGGAGCAGTGGCAATCGGAAGCTTCGCAACCAGACAAATTGCAGACGGGAAGGTCACAGCCCAAAAGGAAATCGCATGCAGGGAAACCAGACCCAGACCCAGACCCAGACCTAAAGATGCACTCGGACAGATCCCACTTAAAGAACTCTTATCCAGATATTTTGCAGTCCGCAAAGTCACAGTCCCAACGGGAAAGGCCACTGGAGAAGCAGTCTCCAAACCAGAGCAACCACAATCTAAGTGTAGGTGACTTGGCCGAGTGGAACAGCGCCGAGGTGGTTGCTCATAGCACAATGCTCTCCACCTGCAAGTCGCAGACGAAGATCTACCAGAGAGGCAACAGCGCAAATGCTTCGCCCGGCTCCCCCTTCCACGCCTGGCTGGCAGCAAAAAAGTAAGCAACAGCCCACCTGCCTAGAATTAAATTCATGAGCCTTGTCCCCACTCCACAGTGAGCTGCAGCAACAGATGGACTCTGAACGTCGAGCCTCTACCGAGCTGGAGGAGCAAAGGGCCGAGGAGCGGTCGCGCCTGGCGCAGGAGAAGTACGAGCGCTGGTTCGAGGCCAAAACAAATCTGTTGCGACGCGCCAAATCGGATCTCAGCTCTGCCCAGACGACGTCCAATTCTCGACAGTCGCTGCCGGTCGAGGAGACGCAACGTCGTCTGATTGAGTGGGAGCGCGAGAAGCGCTCCGAGCTGAAGGCGCAGCGTCTGGAGCGTGAAGCCTCTCTGGCGCGCCAGAGTCTGATCGATTCGACGCGCCGTGAACTCTGCGCCGAGGCCTGGGAGCAATGGGTATTCGCAACACGCAACCGGCCCAAGCCCGTGCCCATCGGTAGGGGCTTGGACTCGCTGCGTGCCACCAATGCGCCGCACTTTAAGAACCCCAACGAGTGGCAATCGGTGCTGCCCGCATCCGAGCCCCAGCTGGAAGAGTCCACCCAAATGCGGCAGATGCGCTCCGGGCCGGACTACGACCGCCTGGAGCGCCTGGCCCAGCCGCGACGCAAACTCTGGCGGCAGACCTTCAACGAACCGATACGGCTGCAGACAAAGGAGAGCGGAGAACCGATTGCACCCGAGCTGGAGCACAAGCCGGATCAGCAGAAGAAGCAGCCCGAAGCAGTGCTGCTGAACGAAAGCCAGATGGAGCGCGAGATCAACGGCTCGGAGAGCTGCCTGTTGAGGCCAAAGCGAAGTCCCATCATCTGGAGCAAGAGCAATGCGCAGCGGGTGCGGGAGATGCAAATGGTTGCGCCGCCCGGCGAGGGTCAGGTGCCGCGTGAGCTACGCGACGACCAGCTGGAGCATCTGCGCAGACAGCAGGATTTGCAAAACAGCAAGGTCCTGCCGCGGAAGTTCCAACAGAAGCGGGATCAGTTGCGCCTGAAGCTGAAGGCCTGGGTCGAAGAGGGGAAGCCGCTGCCAGATCGGACTCTCAGCGACAGCTGTCGCAATCTTAAGGAGGAACTGAAGCAGGAACACAGGCAGGAGCTCAAGCAGCAACAGCGACGAGCAGCCTTTGTGGAGGACACAGCCAATCCGAAGCGGCACGATGTCCAGAAGACGTCGCCGCCCGAAACGCGCATCCAACGCTCCGAGGAGCAGCTGCAATCGATAGCCAGGAAACCGATTACTCCCGTCCAGCGCGCACGCAGCAGCGAACCGAAGCGTCTGATCAAGGCGAGGGACTCGAAGGAGGCGCAAAAGTCAAAGCCCTGGCGTTAGACTGTCGGAAGATAGTTGTAGAAGCAATACCTTCCGACCTTCCGACCTTCACCTTCACCTTCACCTTTCCCAGCCCGATTCTCTCTATATTATTTATATATTTTAATTTTCTCGTGACATATTTTTTATAAAACCAAATTAAGGCTAACCTTATTAACTTTTTTAGGTGTCAGGTATTTTTTTGAATTTAGTTGTATGTAGTAAATTATGTATAATAAAATCTCAAATATAGGAAATAGCGGAAGAGAATTGATGGTAATAGGAAACTGCCTGATGCCCCAAGTAAATGCCTCAGACAAGCATTCCCTGCACAGAAATTAACATTCGTCTTAATTATCTACAAATCAGACCCTCAATAGAGGTTGCCACTGATATGAAGTATAATGGCCGTTGTCTACATTGCTTGGCACAATTTCGGGCTGAGTTGCTCATGTAAATACAGTCGTCAGTAATTCAGCTATTCTCATCCAACAATTGAGTAATGCGTAAAGACCCTCAAAACTATGCTCCCTAATCACATCACAATACAAATAATTGGGGAGGGGGTTGGTAATTAGAGCTCGAAGGAATTGTATGCTAATATGTGGGGGCCGGACGATTACCTCAGCGTGGCCGTAAGACAAAGACCTGAGACCTGAGACCTGAGACGGAACGATGTCAGTGGGTTGACTTAGTGCGGTTGGTCGATTGGTCGGTTGGTCGGTTGGTCGGGAGTATGCGAATCGATACGGCTTAAGGTCTACTGGTAAGGCTTCCCGGGCTGCTCGGCCAGGCTGTGGCTCGTTCGGTTCGGTCAGACAGAATGGAACGTTGGCGGAATAAAGTGGCCGTTGTGAGCGGCGCCAGCTCGGGCATCGGGGCCGCCTGTGCCCGGGCCTTGGTCGGTGCCGGTCTGACAGTCGTTGGCCTGGCCCGACGCCAGGCGCGCGTCGAGGAGATGCGTGCTAAGCTCCCCCAGCCGGAGCAGAGTCGACTGCATGCAGTTCACTGCGATATCACGTGCGAGTCCGATGTCCAGGAGGCGTTCGACTGGACACAGCGACAGCTGGGCGGCGTCCATGTCCTGGTCAGCAATGCGGGCATCATGGCCACGACGGAGCTGAGCGGAGCAGGCAATACGCAGGCGATACGCGACACCATCGAGACGAATCTAATGGGCAGCGTATATTGCATACGCGAGGCCTTCCAAGCGATGCGACGACAGCAGCAGGCGGCGGAAGGTCAGCCGGAGATGATGGAGGAAGGTCACGTGATCATTGTGAACAGCGTTGCAGGTCAGCAGGTGCCCAATCTGGGACCCCAGCTGCCATCGCTGAACATCTATCCGGCCAGCAAGTTTGCTCTGCGTGCCATGCAGGAGATCTATCGACAGGAGTTCCAGCGGCATCAAACGCACGTCCGGGTCTCGGTGAGTGGATGGATGGATGGATGGATGAATGGGTGGATGGATGGGTGGGCTGGCATCTAATGTGAGGCACGTGTGTCAACATTCCTTCATTGAGTGCTTAAGTACTGAAGTTGAATTGAGGCTGCCAGCTTTTACAACTCTTATATCATTTGTCTTTAATACTCGACATTTGAAAACTTAGAGAGCGTGAGACTCAAACTTCCCGCTTGTTTGTCTGACACTCAGACATCTAAGCCAGGCGGGCTTCCAATATTTCGATGGCTAAGCACACACATATATGTCTATATATATATATGTATATATATATATATATATATATATGACAGCTTTACAGTTGAATGCTTTTGATACAAGCTCTTACTTGCAGTCTTATCGACTCACTGCTTAATTTAACAAAAACATTGTTGGAGTGCTCACGTTCGGCTTACGGGGAAGCTTCAGTACGAATTTCGGATGGCTCGGCTTTACCGTTTAGCCCTTGCGTTGATTATCAATCAGTCAGCCAAAGTAGTTTAAGCAGGCAGCCGTATTAGCCAATCAGTAAGTCAGCCAATTACTTAATCAGTCAATCAATCAATGTGTGATTGTCTGTCTATCGGCCAATCGGTTAGTCATTCAGTCGAGTTAGTCGATCAATCAGTCAGTGCTTGTGAGCTAAGGATCAATCAGTCAGTCGTTGATTGTCAGTCAACAAATCTCGCTTAATTAGGTAGCCAATTAATTAACGTATTAGTCAATCAGTTTGTCAATCAATTACTCAATCAATGTGCGATTGTCTGTCTATCAGTAGTCCGTGGCTTCTCAGCCACTCAATGCATCAGTCAGTCAGTCATAACAGTGAATTCCATTGGGTATTTCAGACCATTAGTCCCGGCATTGTGGACACGGAAATCCTGCCCGAGCAGCTGCAGGATGTCATCAAGCAGCATATGCCGATGCTTCGCTCCGAGGATGTGGCGGATGCGATACTCTGGACCATCGGTACACCTTCCAATGTCCAGGTAAGAGCTTCATTGAAGAAACAGCATCCTGACCTATTTAAACTTCTTTTTCGTTTGGCAGGTGCAAAACGTTACGATCAAGCCGCAGGGCGAAAAGTTCTAAGCACAGCTCTTCAGTTGGCATTTGAATATTAAAGAAAGAGATATCAACCACCTATAACTATGCATATATTAGTTGAAGGGGAACTTACCTATGAATACCCCTCTATCGAGTATAGCGCTCGTTAATTGATCAGCTAATCGGTAGGGGTTACCCTACATAAACCCTGTTTAACTAGCCTAGATTCGTGTTGCAGACATCCTATCAATCATTAACCATTAATCATCAATCATCAATCAACGACCTTCCAGCTGGCAAGCGAATGTAAGTAAAACGGGACTTATGAACCCAGCTGGGTGTACCCAATTATCTATTCCCTGGACTAATCGGAGCAAATGCTGTTGCTCGGATTTTCGTCAACGGTTTCAAGCTGGAGGAAACTTGTGCCCACTTACACCCGAGGACTTGAGCTTGATTGAAGCACATTGTGGCAAGTTGACTCACAATTTAGGCCTTGGCCTATATGATCTGGCCACACAACAATTTTCAGATCGATCAGCCCATCAGTGCTGCAATTGTTAAAGCAGAAAAACCAAAAAATGAAATGGAAAAGCAAAATCCCGAAAGCAAGAAAAATTTGCATTCCTGTTTTACAAATGACGCAGGTGCTGCTGCTGAGTCTGTGGCTGTGGCTATGGCTGTGGCTGTGAGGCACTGGACAAGCAGCTCATTGGATTGGCAAACAACGGGCCAAACTCTGTACGTGTGTGTGTGTGTTGGCCAAAACACAAGTTGGGAGCCAAAAGGCAGAGGCGGCTAGCGGAGAAGGGGATATGGGGTTAGGGTTCAGCTCACGAATTTTTGGCTAAAATGTGGGCGCCCCTTTAGCCGGCACTCAAATCAACAGCAGCAGCAGCTGCAGTTGCTCCGTCTCCGTCTCCGTCTCCGTCCCCCTCTCTCAGTCCCTGTCGCTCTCGGTTTTCTCTGGGGCAGCATCGATTCGATGTGTGTTGCCTGACCGAAAACCGAAAGAGAGGCAAAAAAAAAAAACAGAGTGTCTCACAATGAAAATGGATTAAAAGGATAAGTGGGCGGCACGACGCTTGGGCGTGTTTTACGTTCCGGTCTTGTGGCTCAATTTCGTAGAGCCCCTGCACCCTCCACAGTCGTACACCCCCGTTTTTCCATTGTCTGCGTTGTGGTCTAATGACCAGACAGATGACCTGCGCCTGCAGCTTCAGACCCTTTACAAAGTCAGCAGGTTGCACCGAGTTGTAAGCTTCCTCCTGCTTACTACCCCAACTCCCCCTCCCCATGCTTCCCATAGGCCCACACCCTTATCCATAACCATTAACAAAGTGCCCATCTATTTTCGACCTAATTGAATTAACCAAGAAACTTGGACGTCCATTGCAGTAGGCCTAGCCAGATGCAGATGTAGTTTAGAAAGCTCCTCAGTCAAGGATTTGTAACTAACAATCAACTCGTGGGCCACACATTAAAAGCATATTAAATCAGTGCTATGCAGCAGTGTTGGTAAACAAGTTTGAAGGAATTTGAGCTTTTGACATCGTCTTGTGACTCTACTAGGAAAGTATGCTTCGACATCTCTAGCTGTTATCGAAAAAACAAGTTTGAAGGAATTTGAGCTTTTGACATCGTCTTGTGACTCTACTAGGAAAGTATGCTTCGACATCTCTAGCTGTTATCGACCTTAAATCCATTTCGACTTTGATTAATCTTGGATTCTTTTTATGAAGCTCATATAAAAAGCTCTTATTAATGAGTTTATAAATTCGCTTCATTTATGTGTGGTATCGAAAGCTTTGCTGCCGTTTCTGTCAGACGAGCTTTTGGATTAAGCAAAAGCTTTCGCATACTTATATAAAAGGCTTTAATAAATGAGTATAAAATGAGTTCATTTCTGGTGTCAAAAGCTTTGCTGTCTTTTCTGCCAAACGAATGAACAAAAGGGCGAAGGGCACATAAGTTAAGAAATAGAAGACGAGCTTTTGGATTAAGCAACTTTTTTTAAAAGCTTTTTTAATGAGCCTATGAAATAATTTTTGTCTGTAGGGGCAAAAGCTTTGTTGGCTTTTCTGTCATACCGATGAACAAACGGGCGAACAGAAGAAAAGAAATGGAAGTCGAGCTTTTGGACTAAGCAAAAGCTCCCGTTTACCATCTGCGTCGTCGCGCAGACGACGACGACAACGCGCAACCGCCGTCGAGCCGGCGCCGCAGCGAGCGCTGTGCCGCAGATAACGGCACATGCATATAGAGCGTGGTTACCTGCTCCTGCAGCGGCAGCGGTCGTCGGCCTCGACGCGACGCAGTCGCCGAGGTCGAGGTCGATTTGAACAGACGCTGCCGCTGCCGGTGCCGCTGCAGCTGTCGGTGCGCCGCCAGCTGCTGCTGCGTCTGCGTCTGCGTCTGCGTCTTGAGCTCCAACTGAGCGAGCCAGCGCTGCCAGGCGAGCTGGCTGAGCTGCTGGCGCAGCTGATCGTGGATGCGCTGCTCCTGTTCGTCGCGCAGCTGCTGCTCGCGCCGCTGCTCCTGCTCCTGCTGCTTGCGCTGCTGCCACTGCGCCAGCGACTGCGCCGACTGCGCCGACTGCTCGTGCCGTCGACGCGCCGCCTCCGCCGCCAGGTCGCTGAGCGTGGACCTGCTCTGCAGCAGCCGACGCTTCCGCTGCAGCCAGTCCGTGTAGCTCTTCTCGCACATCCGCTGGCGCAGCTGCTTCAGCTGCTGCACGCGTTGCAGCTCGCGTCGCCACTGGCGTCGCCGCACCGTCTCCTGGTGTCTGTCGCTCAATCGGCGTCAATCGAAATGGTTGTTGGCATTCGCACAGTACTCACTTTTTATTCTGCAGCCACTGGTCAAAGGTCAAGCGTCGCTCCTCTGCCTGGCTCTGCGACGACTGCTGCTGCTGCGCCACTCCGTTGGCCGTGCTGTAGCGCTGCGTCTCCAGCCAGAGGCTTCCGCTGCCGCTGCCGCTGCCACTGCCACTGCCACTGCCAATGGCGCTGCCGCTGCTCTGCTCCGACTGCAGCAACGACGGCGAAGCGCGTCGCGGTCGCGTCACTGCCTGCCGCGCCGCTCGCTCGACCGAGTTGTCGCTGCCGCCTGATTGACGCGCCTCAGCCGCAGCCGCAGCCGCTGCCACTGTCACTGCCCTTGCCCCTGCCTCTGCCTCGGCCGGCTTCTTGCGCAGCTGCAGCCGCAGCGTCGGATAAACTTTTTGCTGCCCGCTGCTCGAAAGTTTGTTTCAATTGAGGTTTCGGTTTTTTTTTTTTTTTTTTTTGTTTTCTGTGCCGATTTCCTTACCCCTGGCTAGAACCGATTGCAAGTGGCCGAAAGGCTGCGCCTGCCGCTCCCTCTCTGCCCGGGCAGATCGGCCGCTGCTGCTGCGGCGCCGGCTGCGGCACTCGCCGCCCCTCCCCCTCGCTCTCCTCCACAGTCATCGCGAGCAACAGCCAAAGCCTTCAAGCAGACCGGTTTAATTTTTTTTACCTATGTTTCGAGCTCGAATCTAAAAAAAACTTACAGAAATTTAACTGCTTTTTGGGTTTTTATTCAAAATTTGTAACTCTCTGACGGTTACACAAAAGGGAGGGCGCTGGAGAGAGAGAGAGAGAAAGAGAGAGGGATTCACAATCTGTCTGGATCCCCACTTTTCTATATCTCCATCTCAATCTCATTCTCTCTCCATCTAATCTATTTTATGCTTACTCTCTTATTCTTTCTTTAACATATATCTTTCTTTCTCTTTCTCTCTATTTCTTACTTAGTTTCTTTTACTCTTTCTCCCCTCAACTTTGCCTTCTCTCTGTCTCTCTATCATTCTCCTTTACTCTCTTTTTCCTCGATCATTTTCGTCTCTCTCTCTCTCTCTCTCTCTCTCTCTCTCTCTCTCTCTCTCTCTCTCTCTCTCTCTCTCTCTCTCTCTCTATCTCTTCCTCTTTCTTTGTCAAATACAAACTCATTCTTTTTAACTCGAACTATTTCTCTCTCTTACTTATTCTCCCTCTCTTTCTCTTCCTTGCAATTTTGCATTCCTATATCAGTTCCATTTTTATTCAGTCTCTCCACACCTTAACAGCTAATTGTTTCTCTATCTTCCCACTCTCTTCCCTTTCTCTCTCACACTTCTTGAGCTGCTAACCGATGCGTGGAAGTTGACGGATGTGGGGGTAAGGGGTGGCGGGTGGGGGATCGTGTGGCAAGGGTCGCGGCTCTTGGAGGAGTTGCCAGGTGAAGGTCGCAACATCCATCAAGTATTTGTTGTTGTTGACGTCAACTAGCAACAATTACAAAAGCAACAACAACAACAACAACAACAGCAACAGCAACAGCAATAGCAACAAAAGAAAAAACGCCCTTGCCTTCCCGTTATTTTTTGTTATTTTTCTGTCTTCTTCGCGTTCTCGTTGACTGAGTTGCAGACAATTTGTTTGCAGGTGCGTAGAAAAAGGGGTGAAGCAGAAAGCGAGTGGAGTGAAAGGGAAGGGGTGGGGGGAAGGGGAAGGGGAGGGGAGGTTGGTGTCATTTCTTTGAGGCGTGCGGCGCAGGTGGCAACTGCACAACAATTTGCTTATAAAAGCCAGCAAAATATTTCATTGCATTCAGTCAAAACGTCAAACGCCACACCCACAAACCCCGCCCCCGCCCCGCACCCTCCCCCTACAGCCGCCCATTAAAAGAGACAGGCGACAGTTATTTGTTTTATTTTAATTGCAGCTAAGCAGCGGCAGAACAGCGGCAGAACAGAGGCAGAGCAGAGGCAGAGCCAGCGACCAACGCTGGAGCAAATGTAGCGGTAAATGCACGGGCAGAAGCAGCGACTGAGGCAGCGATTAAGGCAGGCGAGCTTGTTCGTCGAACACAAATCAGACGAACATTGTTTGCCGAACATTATTTAATCTTTGTTCGTTCTTTATTTAATAAACAAAATAAAAGCTTTCGACAATCGATGTTCGGCCAAACACTCGAATGTATTGTCGAACACATTCTCGCGAACAAAACCGACGAACACAACAAGTTCGGCGAACAAATTGAAAGGCAACGACAAAAGCAGCGAAGGCGACGCAGTTTTTGTGCTGCAGCTTGTTTATTTGAGGGGGTGGGGGTAAGGAAAGAGCGCAGAGAGTGCGAGAGCAAGAGTAAAGAAACGAGGCCTAGCTTTTGGTTGTGGGTGCGAGCAGAACAGAGGCAGAGAAGCTGTTGATGCTTGCAAGGCAAAATAGCAGCGAAAGAGTGAGAGAGGGAGATAGAGAGAGGGCTAGCGCTTGCAAGTTTTTTCGGGCCTCACTTGACATTTAACTGTTGCAATGCAAACTGTTAACTGTAAACTGACAAACTGTCAGCTAACGCCGACGATGGCGTCGCAGCTGACGTCGACGGCAGCAGCGGCAATAATAATGACATTTTAATTAAATAAAAGCCTCAAGTTTTCGCAATTGCCTTTGACAGACGTTTTAGCTCAAATGTATTTCAAATGTTACCCAGCCACGCCCCCTCAGCCACCTTAGGCCCCTCTTTGCTGCAGCGCTCCAATTAGCCAATTAAATAATTTATGCAACATTTATTCGCAAATAACTTCCAGTTAGAATTCGAGAAAAAATAAAATCTGCATTTGTAGAGATGTATATATGTATGTATATGTATTTTTTTTATATTTCATCTTTTCTCTTTTATTTAATTGTTTATTGCTATTCGAAATTTGCTTTAAAATATTTTTAATCCACTTACTCTTAAATATTGCTTTTAATAATTTTCAAGAATTTCTCTGAAATTGCATTTCAAGTGACTTTATTTAAAAGCTATCTAAAAAAAATACATATGTACATATATATTATTTGTATAAATTTAAGATGTTAAATCTTTGATTTCTGCCACCTATTCTTGTGCTCTCTCTCTCCCTGAATCCTTATCTGATTCTCTCTGTCTCTGTCTCTGTCTCTGTCTCTGTCTCTGTCTCTGTCTCTGTCTCTTTTTCCGACTTGTCAGCTACACAAACTTGACTTATGTGTATAAAGCGGGTATGCACGACTGCAGCATAAACTAATGTTCCATTAGACTTGTTTTTTATTTGACAGCTTGAAAATGAATCGAAATAGAAGAAGATATATATACATACATATATACATATAACATATATGTATATACACTCATGATGAATATAAGATATACAACTCCCAAAGTTCAACTTTATCAACTTAAGCTAGCACAACATTTTCCCTTACCTTAAATACCAAAATTTGAATGCAGGTTTCTTTATTGAACATTTATTTATAAAAATAACTTTATTTGTATATAAATTGTATAAATTGTCAATTTGGATTGCAGGTAAAAAGCGAGACACACCCTGTGACATACTCCACCACCAGCACCCCCACCCCCCGTGCACCCTGTGCGCGTTGTAATTGAAAAAAAGTTGTGTTGCATACTTGTAGGCATGATTTATAACAACAACAACAACAACAACAGCAGCGACAGCGAGGAGAACAAAAAATAATAAAAAGTGGGAGAGAAGACAACAAAAAATGTCACGCCAATTGCTGAGACAAACAGTTTCTGCATTATTGTTGTTGTAGCTGCTGTGTCAGCAACTTGTTGTTGTTATTGTTGTTGTTGTTGCTGCTGATGTTGTTGTAGCTGCGGGTATTGGCAAATGCGTCGAAAGACAATAAACGTAACCGCATGCATAAAAAAAAAACATCATGAAAGAACAAGCAGAAGCAGTAGGGTATACACGACTGCCCGTTACCCTGTAGTGAGCAACGTGCTGTGGTCAAAGTCAACTAGAGTTACAGAATACAGATATTATATATATATATATGTGTATGTAAATATATATTAATTTGAAATATTCTGACTCCGTGAATACCCTACAAAATAACCATATAACAAATGAAATGTGTTTGCTCGTAGTCTGAGTTTTGCTTAAAGTGATCGATTTTCAATATCAAAATCGATATTTTACTACACATCGATAAGCCACATACCCTAGAAAAGAGGGAACACTGATACACAGCTCAGCGCGAAGCTTATATACCCACCTTGAAGTGCACCTGCAATGGGCATAGGGTATAAACAAAAAGGAAAAGTAAAGAAAAACGACAAGGGAAATGCTGAAAGGAACACCAGAGAAATTGTCGTTAAATTCGAACTGTGTGTTTTACCAGAAACAACAACAACAACAACAACAATAAAAGCATCAACAAATATGACAAATCTTACTTTAAAATTGGGCAGTACTTAAGACAGGTTCACACCCCATGGCAGGAATTGCAGTGGAATTAGAAATAAAAAAGTACTTCGAAAATTTTAGCTACGAGTTCGAACATTTATACATACCTACCCTATAAGCCAATAATCCTTGTTAAGTTAGGAAAGGAGAGAAACATAGAAAGTTGAATAGATTGCTGGATATATGGAATATTAGAATATATATAAATATAATATATTGAGTTAGATAGATATAGAGATAGAGATAGAGATAGAGATAGAGATAGAGATAGAGATAGAGATAGAGATAGAGATAGAGATAGAGATAGAGATAGAGATAGAGATAGAGATAGAGATAGAGACAGAGATAGAGATAGAGATAGAGATAGAGATAGAGATAGAGATAGAGATAGAGATAGAGATAGAGATAGAGATAGAGATAGAGATAGAGATAGAGATAGAGATAGAGATAGAGATAGAGATAGAGATAGAGATAGAGATAGAGATAGAGATAGAGATAGAGATAGAGATAGAGATAGAGATAGAGATAGAGATAGAGATAGAGATAGAGATAGAGATAGAGATAGAGATAGAGATAGAGATAGAGACAGAGATAGAGATAGAGATAGAGATAGAGATAGAGATAGAGATAGAGATAGAGATAGAGATAGAGATAGAGATAGAGATAGAGATAGAGATAGAGATAGAGATAGAGATAGAGATAGAGATAGAGATAGAGATAGAGATAGAGATAGAGATAGAGATAGAGATAGAGATAGAGATAGATAGATAAAGGTATAGATTGATAGACAGGCTAATACTTCGATAGATGAATGGACACTCCGTAAACCCTGCCAAAAGCCATCAACTTTTCTTCATAAATCGATATTTGAACCAACTTTTTCGGCCTTACAGAATTTCTGAACACCCTTCTCTTGAAGATCAATCGATTTTTAGACAGATCGATAGATATCCAGCATAGCTTATCGATTATTGCATGCGTCTTTTTACTTCCACGTGGTTCGGCTTTAATGAATGTCTGAATACCCCTCCCATGGTTCCCAATAATAACACCAACAACAACAACAACAACAACATCAATAAAATTGATAACAACAAAACTGTTCGCCAGTTCCTGTTCCAATAATTTCCCCACCAGAAGCAGAAGAAGAAGAACAAATATACACACACATATATATGTATATACATATATATTCATGCCACTCACACACACTCACACTCGCACAGATACACACACCTGGAACACCTGCCCCCCCACCTGCCGCACACCTTTGTCAGCGGATTCTGTTGTCAGCTTTGTTACTTTATTAAAAGCATTCGCAGCGAGTGGAAATGGCACGTGCCTCGACACCTGCCTCCAAAATATACCTGGCGAGGAGTCTAAGACGTGTCCAGCAACAGGGCGAAAGGTGCGAGCGTACACTGCGAGAATAAAATACCATTTTGTTTATATTTTAATATTTGAACTGGATTCAGAGACTGGTTCAAAAAATTCAAAAAGTTTCTTTTTTTTACTCTTTGTTACTCTGAACCATTTTTTCCCCACGTTGTTGTGCAAAATGAATCAGTGGTTCCGTGAACCGTGAATCCTTTTTCATATAGTTTCTTAAAGATACTTCAAAGAACGTAAATTTCCATTTTTGTAAGCTTTAAATTTTAAGTCTAGTTCACTCTGAAAAATGAGCCACTGGTTCCGAGAGCTGAACCACTGTTATATCTTTTATAGTTTATAAATTTCTCTCTAAGTTTCTCTCTTGTCCTTTCTCGATTCGATTTTAGGCACTTTTTTCTCTCAGTGCATTGCTTGACAAGCATTTGTGTTGTTTTTTGTATTTGTTTTTCCACATTTCCATAAATTGACAAATTTTATAACGCCAATAGGCGCCAGCAGCGACGCCGACTGCGACGTCAACAACGGCAGCGGCAGCGATTGACACAATATCGACATAAAACAGAAACAAAAAATTATGAAACATCGAAAGCGAAACGGATCAGCGTGACCGGCAGTTACTCTGTTCGAGTTCGAAAAACTGATGTTCCATTCCGATCATTCCTAGAGAGGTGATATATGATATAGCAGCGCGAGAATTAGGGGAGAATATCTCAAAGAAAAAATCTCTGAGTGGCAATTGAAAAGTGAAAAAGGGGCTCGAATCCCAGGCTAGTCGGCCAAGCAGGTCTGTCTGTTCCTATTCCAATATTCCATACAAAGGAGAGACCATAAATTAAAAAAAAAGAAAAATAAAAAAATTTTTAAAGCAAAATCCTTTCTATTAGTATGAGAAAAGGAGAAGCAAAGACCAAAGCTTAGAATTAAGTTCGAATCCCGATTTATGAACTAGTATTTCTTAAGCTTCTGAATCAGCATTAATTAATATAAAAAAATCAATTATTGCTAATAAGTAAAGCAACAAAGCGTATCAAAATTTCGATCTATTGTGCCTATATAGATATATAATAAAGTGTTCCGATCCGAGTTATACGATATATAATCAAGAGAGAAAATATAAAACACTCGATCGAATGATCGATTCGCCTTTGAAGATGCCTTTGCAAATATCCATATTTATAGCGCTCTTCTCTGCGCTTCTCATACATTTAACTTCAGTCATCTAAGTGCATGTACCCAGCTGATAATACCCTATGATTTAGGACTTTTTTTGGCAGGTGGCAAATTTCCGTTGTTTGATAATTTGTTGTGAGAGGCTGTCAGGAAGTGCTGATAGGGGCGCATGCCACGCCCCTCTCCCTTGCAGACCGATCCGATGAGCGAAACAAAGGACCTTGGCCTTATCTGCGAGCGTGGGCCAAAGGACACACTATCCTGCCCCGTGCCACGCCTCCCCCGCCCCCTCGCCGCCCTTATTCATGCCTCATTGACAAAATGTCTGCAAAATGTTCTCGTTAATTAAACCAAATTTCGTTGCCCCAACAACACGAGAGAGGGCGTGGCAGTGGGTGGCAGTGGGCGTGGTTCTGACCTTGATGGCTTTTGGTGGCATGTGGCATGTGGCATGCGGCATGCGGAATGTGGCATGCGGCACTTTGTGTACATTTTACTTATCAATTTGCCATTTGCTGCAAACAAAATGATTTCCTTATCATTTGTTGGTATATTTGTGGGTATTTTTGTTGGTTTTGGTATTTTTGGCATGCGCCACTTTGTGTACATTTAATTTGTCAATTGCCATTTCCTCAATACAAAATGATTTTTTCTATTTGTTCGTATTTTTATAGTATTATTCTAGTATTTTTCTTGGTAGTTTTTCTTATTCATTTACCGTTTGCTCGAAACAAAATCATTTTCCAAGCATATTATTTTTCGTATTTTGTGCATTTCTTATTTTCTTTTTTTTTTGGTATTTTTGTGGTCTTCCTTTTGGGTCTTTCGTGCTTGCGGCTTCTGTTGCAGCTGCACGTTTCAACTTACAGCAATTCGAAGCCTCTGGCTTTTCAACACAATTTAACACACATGCACGCACACACACACACACACACACACACATGCACACATACATATATACATACACACAATTTAATTGCGATAAAAACTCTCTCTCGAGAACAATGAAAACCGCAAAAATACAAGAAAATTGCTTAAAAAGGCTAAAATGCTAAAATGCTAAAAGAAAAGCTAGTTGCTATGAAGGACTTAGAAGTGATCGACAAGCACATACCCCGTACTCTTGCAACTAACTATACAATCGCAAATATACATATGTGATCGACTAACACATGCCCTGTTCTTGATCATATTTACACAAAAAACAAATGCACGATCGACTTACGGATACCCTGTACTTAAGAGAGACTTCTTGAGCATCAATCTTACAAAATTTTAATATATTCCTAAATAGACTCTTCGATAAAGAACACATTTACTTTGCAACTGATTTACTCTCCCTACGAAGTTACAGGGTATAGAAAATAGCTCAAGTGTGAGCTAGAATCTAATTTGTTGACCAAATCTCGTCTCAATGCTCTATTTTTTCTGCCTTGAAGTCAGTTTTTCTTATTCATCTACTAAAATGATTGCGTAACTCTTTAAAATTCGGTAAATTATTATTCGACTTATTTTACAGCTAAGCGTTTCAGTTGCTCTCCACAGTTTGAAGTGTTGCATACTTTTGTGCTGTCCCATTAAATTCTCAAATATCAAGGGACAGAAATTATTCCATCTTTCAACTACTTAAGCTTAAGCCAAATAATTTCGAAAACTTATTTTTGCTTTTGCTGTATTCTATTTATTTATATAAAATTGCTCAAATATTGCCTAAAATTCACAATTCGAACAGCCGCTGGCAATCCCTCTGAGGCGTGTGTTTGTATATATGTATGTGCGAAGTTACTTTAACTGTTTTAAGCATTGCTCTTAAGGCCTGTGCCGCAAATCAAGCAAAGGCAAATGAATGAAGAATAGCATAACCGCAACAATTGTTACGCCTATTGGCAATTGCAACGGTTAAATTGCAGCATCGAGTAAGCAGCTGGCGAACACTTAAGAGCGCAACATAAGCCGCGCTCGCTCTCTTTAGCTGCGACTCGATAGCCAACATGCGCGAACATGTGCCTAACAGGTTGTGTGCGGCTTAACAGAGTGGTTGCAGCACTCTCTGTTGTCGCAACAGAGCTGTCACTGGCGCTTAGCAGCGGCCACTGTTAACACTCGCCGCCCTGTTAACAGATGCAAATGCAAAGCCGTACGAGGCGGTCGGTTGTTGCGGTTCGGTGCGAGCGAGCGAGTCAGTACGTAAATTCCGTAAATTTTTGTGATTCTTTGTAAAAATTTTTGTTTCGCCGGCAAAACCGAATATTAAAAAAAAAAAAGGGCCACAAATTCAAAGTAAAATAAAAAAGGAATTTCCTCTTAAATAAAATACAAAATAAAGAGTTTCAAAATGCGCGCGTGTTTTTTTTAGCGGTTCTTAACGCAAAGGAAAAGAAAAGTTAAATATATTTTTTGTTGTTGTTTATTTGAAAGTGAGTGCGAGCAGTAGAGCAAACACAACTGCAGTGAATAAGCAAAATGCAATTAAATCAAAATTAATGCAAAAGTAAAGAAGGCAATTAAAACAGCAAAAGTCAAAACAGAAGCTGAGTAGAAGCTGAGCCTAAAGCAAAGGTAAAGATAAAGTAAAAAAAAAAATGATGGAATTATAAAACCAAAAACACAACGGCTAAAAGTGCAAGCGTGTGCGTGTCAGTGCGTGTGTGTGTTAGGCAACCCGTTGAACCGGTTCAGCCAACGAATGCAGCAGCAGTAGCAACAAAAACAAATGAAGAGGAAAAAAACAACAGGCGCATTTTTTTGTTTTGTTATGCGCACTTTATTGCCTTCTGTGTGTGTGTGAGAGCGTGCTCTTAAGCGCAGCTTGCGATCGCGTGCTCTCGCTCTGTTACATGTGCTGCAGCTGCAGCTGCTACCTGTATCTGCAGCTTGGATTTGCTCTTTAAATTGCAATAGCTGCAATTTAAATAGACGAACGCTGCGCTCTTATTTGTTTTTATTTGTGCTTCATCCATGTGCTATGTGACTGTATGTATGTGTTTTACCTTAAGCGAAGCCTGCGATCGCGCTCTCTCGCTCGCTCTCGATCTCTGCAGCAGCCACGGTTGCCACTTGATCAAAAAACCGTGTACCAAAATGTACACTAAAATGTACCAAAGAAGAGTTTATTGTATAGAAATTTATGTAAAATATTTGTGTGTACTAATTATTCAATTTGAAAGCATTTTAATTAAAATACTTGTATTGATGAAGTCAAAGCAAGGTAAAAAAAATACCTGCAGAACCTGCCAGAGTGAAATAGCAGAGTACCATTGTTTCAATTATATTTTTGGTACATTTGTACCACGTGTGGCAACCGTGCTTGGTATGCACGTCATATGTGCATGTGTGCATGCGAATGTGTGTGTATTTTTCCTTAAGCTCTGCTTTCGATCGCGTGCTCCCCCTCACACTTACTGTAGCAGATTTGCTTGGATTTGCTCTTAAGATCGGATTTGCTCTTAAGATTGCAGTAGCTGCAATTAAAATAGCCAAAAGGTGGTGAATAAATAACATTATTGCTTGGCCTTTTGCTAAACATGCGCCTTGTTTTCTTTCAATAAGAACAACAGTTACCTGTTCAATCACATTCTCTGCCTGCGTTTGCAGTTTAGTTAGAATTTCTGCTCTCTTTTTATAATTTGCTCTTAAAGCCTTAAGCCTGCAGTTTATTTCATTCCTTATGTTTGTGTGCTTGCAATAATAATAAAAAATGCAAAGAGCAGCAGTTCAAATAACAATTATTACGCTCAATACCCGCTCGACCGGTTCATGTCTGCAAACAATAACAAAGCCAAAGCGAAAAAGGATACAAAAAATGTATAAAAAAAGGCCAGCCAAAATGCAGCCACAAAACCGCATAAAACGGCCAATTTAAAAGCCAAAAATGAATCACAATGAAAATTGCAAGCACAACAGCAACAAAAAAAACTTGTTCTTATTGCAAAAGCAGCGACGTCGGCTTCAACGCAAGCAGCAAATGACTGCCCAAAAAAAAGCAAAAAAGATTGAAGCATAAAGTAAAAGAAAGCAGCGCAGCGGCAGCGACGCGTTGCTCTTGTTTTTCTTGTTGTCTTCTGATAAAGCGAGAGTACAGTTAGCCGAAAAAAGGACCAATTCCAAAGCTCTATCTTTATATATACACACACATATATACATATATATGTATGTGTGTCAGTTTGTGTCGTTAATGAAGAGACAAATAGGAAGAAGCAGCAGCAAAGGTGATTAGCAGCTACGCAAAACAAGGCAACGTTCCCTCAGGTGGGAGCGAGACAGCGCATACAAATTAAAATTTCGCTGTCAACCAGCAAAAATGTTAAATATCGCATGTAATTTGAGGTGAATTGTGTAAGGGGAAAAGTACATGACAAATTTCCAGCTGGGGCGGGGGTGCGAGCGGGGGAAATGTAGGAGAGGGAGAAGTGGAGTGGGTGATAAAGAGAAGCATCGTTTGTTTTTTATTAAGCTGAATCCTGTGTCAAGTGTTGGCAAATAATTAGACGTAAAGTAAAAAGTCGCTAAGGTGAACAATAAGTTATGCTTCCTTTTAATTCCGTTTTCACTTCCTTTTTCATTGGAAATCGATGGAATACCGAAACTTAAAATAAATTTGTTTTGTTTTTCTTATTAATTTCTTCCTTAGCTTTAATTTGAAGTTTTGAAAACTTTTCCACGATATTTCTCTCTCTGTCTCTTTTGCTCTCTTTTTTCCAGTTAATTCTCTCAAATATTTTTCTAAGCAATTTAATAAAAAAGTTTTCCATTGTGGAAAATTTTCTTCTGACAAATTTTATAAACTTTGTAATAGGATTTAAATAGAAGATATAACAAGGAACAGGAGCTCGAACCACTGTGCCTGTGCCTAAGTTTTTCCAGCTGAGCGACAGAATTTTTCTATTTTACTTATTTCCACAATTAGATTTTCCCTTTAGTTCAAAACCTTTGAAATTGTTAATAATAATAATAATAATGTTATCTTCTTATTTTTTATCTGGTAAAAACGTATTAAAAATATTTGCATAAACTGTTAATGGGAAACTAATCGATTAATTCGGCTAGCAGCAAACAAAAAAATCCAAAAATAATTAAAATTGTGATTTTTTTGAAAGCCCTTAGGCAATATTTATAAAAAAAAATTGAGTGGTGGGTTTAGAAGAAGAAGAACTTTACACGTTTCAATGGAGATTATTTGCTTTTCTTTTTTTTTTATCTGCGCAAAGATCCAAAACTTGATTCAACTTTTTTTTTCTGTGTTCATTTTTTCTGCTTCTCTTCCTTTATTTAGTTCTTTGATAATTTGGAGCTTCTTTTCGTACCTGCATAGAAGGAAGATTCAGAAAAGGGGAACGTGATTCAATTTGAAGTCGCGATCGTACAGCAAAGGTCAAGTAAATAGAACCAAAAGTTGGTTTGGAAGTGAATATTCAAGATCTCATAAATGGAACAAAGAAGTAAAAATGATTTAATACTTTAATGAAACTGTAAATGTTATGTACGAGGGAAATAGAAGTAATAAAATACTGAAATAAATGAATGAAGATTGAAAGTTGGATAAAGCCTTCATTTCCAAATAATTGAATTACTTTATGGATGTAAAGTAAGTTCTGCCAATTGGAAGAAGAAACACGAAAAATTGTAGTTGAAATTGAAATGCAGAGCAAAAAACAAAAACCAAGAAACGTTGATCAACACTGGCAACTGGATCCCATAGAGTGTGAGAGAGAGAGAGGGAGAGAGAAAGAGGAGTTTTTGCTGGAGTTTGCGCTTAAGCCTAACAACAACAAATAAGAAAAGAAAAAAACTTGTTTTTGGCGATGATTAAGGCAACAACAAAGACAACAACAACAACAATAACACAACTCCACAAACAACAACAATAAAAAAGGCCGCAACTTCAACTGAAAATCGCGTTTGTTTTCGCTGCTTCTGCGTCTGCCGTTGTTGTTGCTGTTGAGTACAGTTTGTCGCCTCTGTTGAGCTTCCTTGATCGATCACTGAGAACAAGAAACAGTTATAGATGACTTGTAGAACAGTTTTAGTAGTGTTAGTACATACATATGTATATATACAACTGTTATACATGTGCACATGCATACATTACCATGTGTGGCTGTTATCTAGATGTTCCACAAACTAGAAACTCGTATAAATCGCAAAATCTAATTGGAATTTCGGGGAAACAGTTACTTTACGCGTTTTGCGGTCTCTCGCGTTCTTCCTCTGCCACTTGTTTTTTGCTGCTGGCAGTTAATTTCTTTAGCTGATTTTTGCTTTTTATTTGGGCTCTGTTTTTGCTGTTTCAATTGCGTTTTATTGCTGGTGCTCCTTTGTTGTTGTTGTTGTTGCTGTTGCTGCTTTTGATTCATCGCTCAAAAGTTTTTTTTTACTTTTGTCTTATTTCTTCATATTATTTCGTTTTTATTGTTTATTGTTCTTCAGCGCCTACGCACCAGGTGCTGCGCTCTCTTCCCCTCCCTCCCTTTCTTCATAGCACTTACTTAATCTCTCTCTTCACTTGCCGCATCTTTCAGCTCGCTGTCTACTGATTTATTGTCTCTCTCTCGCTCGCCCGCATCACAGTTTTGTTTACTTCAACGCTTGCCGCGCTCTTCGCTTCGAAATTCGAATGTATCTGCACTTTATCGCTCGCTCCATGTCTCTCTCTCGTTTACTCTCAGGCACACGTTTATGTTTTATTTTTCCCCCTGATCATTCAAACTCCAACGCGCACGCAACTCGAACTCCATTTCAAGCTGCAACCTCGACTCTCTTATTTTGTTTGGCTCTTATTAATTTCGCTCTTTTGCTCTTAACTTGTTTCTTTTTAGCTGGTAAACGCATCCATGGATTTCAGCAGATTGCAATGCAAAACAATTATCATAAGGTGAGTGAACAAAAAGAAGCAGTCTGCAACCCGTTGAATAAGAACTAAATCACATCTAACGGTAACGAGCTTAAGTTTAAGTTTAACTATTTGAATTGAAGCGCTTGAGCGTGATTTAAGCTCTGCTCCAGATTTATTTTACTTGTGCTTAATGCAAGCTGTCGGAACAGTTGAATTAAAGAGTTTAAGAGAGGATTGAAAGAGTTTAAAGCATTTACAACGGCAGCTGTGCTGTCTGCATAACACTTATTGGTTACCACTTTTATCTGAACGACTGTTATACTTCACTACATTGCCAAATACTATGCAGAAGGAAGTTGAACACATTTAAGGTACTTCATCATTGCTACACTCATGGCTAAAATGATAGGCAGAGTAGCGAGACTTGATTTACAGGGTATGCCCTCTTTATAGTACTTCAAATTTCAAACCAAAAAACACTTAAAAAGTAGAATATTTTTTTAATTGATATTTTGTGAATTTCGACTTTTTTCATCAAGTGTAACAAAATAGTGATCAAGTGAGCGTGTGAGAGAGAGGTTAAGAGTGTAAGTGTGAGCGAGGGGAGCTAGAGGAAACAGACGCAGAAAATGTTCCACATATGGTTTAATTTTTTGAAATATCGAATAACGCAAAATATGTTGTGTCTAGACCCAGGTTTAATGTGTGCGTAATAGTGAGAGAGAGGGAGAGAGAGAGAGAGAGAGAGAGAGAGAATGTCTGTGTGTGTGTGTTCGCGGCTATTGAACTTCACATTTGGAAACAAACTCTGAAAATGCGCTTGAGAATAAGTTTCGCAGGGTGTGTGCTTGTAGGTGTTTGTGTGTGTGTATAAGTGTGAATGAGTGTGTGTGTGTGTGTGTTTGTCTGCCTGTTACTCATATATCATTCGCTCATAAATTTAAACGTCATTTGACAAATGTGGCGTCCAACGAAATGTCTTTCGATATGTGCCGAAAGGAGAACCGAAACGGAATTCAAATGATTTACATACACACAATCACACACACACACACACACACACATACATGCCACAGGCAACAAGCAACGAAGCCCTGAAATTGTAGCAATAAAAATCATGATATTATTTTAATAAAATAACAAACTTTGGGCACGAACAACAAAATAATAACAGAAGGTTCGACTAGCACATATCCTATAATATCAATCTAGCAAGAGCAAGCATTTGAAACAAATATCGAAAATAGCACTTAAACATCTTTGCTTTTCTATGCCCGACTAGTAGATACTCCGTATCTGTACATTAATTCTCCTCAAAGAGTTGTGTTAATCATAGACTAAAACTTTAGTATCAATAAGTATCGATTTTTACTAATGCAATAGTCCGTAATATTCTAAATAATATTCAATTTTAACCTTTAAACTATTATAACCCTCTTTCAACGGCTCTGCCTAGTTATAGGGTATCAAACGAACATCTGGCCAAGCGCCAAGAACCAAAAGCTCCTCAAGCTCAAACTCTGGCGTGTTCGACTGTCATAATTATAAGGTTTAGAATTCCGAGTGCTACCTCTTCCTCTTCCACCTTCTTCACCTCTTCCTCCCTCTCTATTTCTTTCTCGGCACGCCTCCAAACAACAAGCTGTAATAAAAAGCGAACCACAATTTGAACCACAATTTCGTATCGGATTTGATTGATAGAACTAAAGCTATATATACTTATATATATTTATGTATATATATATAAAGTACACAATTTGTTAAAGAGTCGAATTTCTGTTGAAACCGGGAAATCGAACGTGGGAAATTGTAATTGTAAATATTTGACAGGCTAAGCAAATTTCTAGCGATACGCAAATTGGGGAATCTGAAGGAAAATAGATAGATCGAAAATATAGATAGGGATATGGCAAGCAATAGAGTGGAGTAGGTAAATAAAAACTTGAGAGAATAACAGGATAGGCAACTCAGGGCGAATTTTTGTAGATATAGTAGATGTTTCTTTGTGGTTTGCTTATAACATAAGTAAGGATCGTTAAAATCATAGCGCTATTTCTTGCACAATATGGCATTAAGGAAGTGAACTGTTTCACTTTGATGCGTTCAGTTCAAAGCAGAGGAGAACTTCTTCTACTCAGCTTCTTCTTCTTCTTATTCTTCTTCAACTTCATCTGCTTCTTCTTTTGTGCCGCACTTGTTGCATGAAAACTGCGAAGAGAGACCACAAAAAGCGTCGGTCATAAATCAAGTGGCAAAAGTGCAGACTGCAACAGGGTGGAGCCTAAAGGGGGTGGGGGAGGGTGACAGACCGTTATGTCAAGTGGGGAGTCAAGCGAGGCAACGAACTTGAAAAAGCAGCCGCAAGCGACAAACGCAGCGTCTGCCCTTTCACAAGTATCAGCATAAATATCTTTATGGTCTTATGTATATATCATATACACAAATATATTCATATATATATATATATATATATATTTAGATGGATACATAGTCTGGCATCGCCCTAAAGTTGTTTTTCTCAAGAACTAGACAAAGGGATACTTTAGTTTTCCATTCCTTTATAGAAAAAGAGCATAACTACATACATATGTATATATGTATATGCATAAGTATATACATAAATCTATCTGAGCACAGCTTGACAGTTGTAAAGCTATCTATGTATTTAAAAATTTTCTTTAAGCTTCCAACAAATGAATTTTGTTTCAATTAGTTGCATAACTTTAGTTTATTACATTTCATAGAATATATTAAATCATAGTTAGTAACATTTGACTAAACATGATATATGTAACTAATTATGCGAACTCGGTTTCTCGTTCACCTAGAAATGTGAAATTTGCTACCGTTCTTTCTTATAGCTGGAATTTGAGTACTTATCAGAGTCAGATCAGATTGAACCACTATTTAATATAGGTGTCATATAAGCTCCAAATGAAAATGTAGCTTTGTACGAAAAACTTAAGATATCTCAAAGAAAAGTCCAATCAAAAAGTCCAATCAAAGCTGGAATTTGAGTACTTATCAGAGTCAGATCAGATTGAACCACTATTTAATATAGGTGTCATATAAGCTCCAAATGAAAATGTAGCTTTGTACGAAAAACTTAAGATATCTCAAAGAAAAGTCCAATCAAAGTCTCAGAAATATGCCTATAGAAAGCATCACTAAATTCTGTCTGTTAGTCTGTTAGGGTATTGAAACTTTGATAATTCTCTTATTTTCACATCTGGTTTGACTTTCGCCTCATTTCGCACTCTTGATTAAAATTTCTGCACATATATTTCAATTCTTTTGTGCAGTTGAAGTTTTCCAACTTTCAGCTGGATTCGCTGAAAGCTCAAAGGTCTATTTGTCGAGCTTTATCATAAGAAAACGAGGAAATTTCTTACACATTCTCCAGCTGAACATGAATTGAATTTCCATTGTAATTCATTTAATTATTTATCAACGCAAATGTTTTCTTTCTTTTTCCTTTTTTTCTCTGCTCTCTGATTAAAAATGAATTTCCTAGAAAAAAGTTTTCAATTTTTTGAAATATCAATAAAAAAAAGAGAAGGGGAAAAAATATTTTACATTGTGTTTGTCAAATATTTTCATAAATATGAAATATTTTCTCTTCTTCTTTTTTGGTCGTTGTAAATCAGTTTCATATTTTATAATCTTATCGTGCAGCTGCCTTTCCATTGGAAATCAATGCCATAAATTCCAATAAGAACTCTGTGGCATGTCTCAGATGCCATTCGAGTGCCTACTCAATACCCAATACCCTGTTAATGTTAAGTGCTTGAAGGGGTGGCTCAACTCGGTGTAAAGAATGCATTTCGCTTTCTCAAGTGCAGCAACAATTGTTTCGAAAAGCAAATTTCTATGGTTGCGAATCATTGGTATTCGACTGAATATATACCCTGTAGACTGAACTTACGTAGTTCACTACGAATATTTGATCTACTACAGCATTTATCCAATAATATTCAAATTCGAACTCGAAGTCTATCAATGCAGTTGTACGATTGAATATATACCCTGTAAACTGAATTTACAATGTTTATTGATTGCGAAACTAAATATATTAACTTCTGAAGGCCCCATAAAAATATACTTCATATTTGTTATACTCAACACTTCCCCATTTAATGCCTGTTCATTGAACTCAAAAGATAATGAAAACTACAGTTACGCAATTTGATATATGGGCTTTGAGATATCATATTATCAATCGTTTTTATTTAATTTCATAATAATTCGATATGATAGGCATTTGTAATATATCATCAATACATATTTATTTATTTATTTCTCTAGAACGTTAAGAGCTACAGTTGACTTATTTGGTATGCTTCATGCAAGAGATATATTATAGTTAACAGAAATCTTACATGATAGTCGTGTATACCCGTTCGTTGGATTTGTCGTCCACTTCACTCTATTTTCCATTTGATTTTTTCTCTATTTTTACTTTTGGCTCGCTTAAGTATCTTTGGGCGCGAGACAAAGCCATTGCCGTTGGCATCATCATCAGCGGCCACGCCCCCAGTCCTCGCACTACGCCCGCCTCCCTTGGCCCCGCCCACCTCTTTAGAAGTTACTTTGCGGTTCGGCATGCAACTCGGCATCAATTTTACGCATAAAATGCGCAACAAAGCAAAAAAAGTAAAGACGAAGGAGTCGAAGGAATCAAGTAATAGTGCTTTAGTTTAAACTGTGCTCGACTCGCAGACACCCTGTACGCAAATAACTTAATTAACTAAATGCACCTTTGTATTTAATATAAATATATTTATATATCTTTAAAATGTGCCATTATTCATTTACATATGTACATAGATATTTATGCAAACAATTGCACAACTGCAGTATACCCTTTTTTCTACTCAAGTGCGTACAGCACTTCAAAAGAAGCGAAAAAAGAACGCTGAGAAAGCAACAAATGCTACGTACCCGTTACCTCTATTCCCCGCTATCTCTCACACCCACCCTCCCACTCCTCCAACCGCGCTTATCAGCGAGTGTCTGAGGTATCTCGAAGTGTAATGAGGCGCGGCCCGTTGGCTGGTAAACGTAATGGGAAAGACAGTGCAGCGAGAGAGGGTGGTTAGTGAGAGCGAGAGGAAAAGGAGAGAGCGAGAGATGGTATAAGGCAGAGGAAGGGGAGAGCTCTTGAGGGTCGTCGGCATCTTCTTTTCAATTTGCTTTTCACTTTGCTGGCGCATCAATTTTTTTCTTATTTTTTTTAGTTTATTTTTTGGTCTCGTTTTTGTTGCTTGAGAAAACGCGTCGCGACGTTGTCGCTGATAACGCAAAATCAATAAGTAATAAGATAACGGTAACCCCAAACGAGTGTGTGTGTGTGTGGGTGTGTGTGTGTGGTTGTGTTTGCTTTTTGATAAGCAAGGCCTGCCTCCCCCCTACATGCCACGCCTCCCAATAAGAGCACAAAATGCAAACGGCGGCGGTTGCCACTGCCGTTCTCCAAAATGACAATCGCAATGAAAATGTTTTCTGGCAGCAACAAAAACAACAACAACTGCAGCGGTGGCAGCAATAAGCAGTTGAATAAGAAGAAGAGACAGGAGTAACAGTTGCTGACGATAATGATGTTAGCCATGTAGAAGATCATCATGTTGATGAAAGGGAAAGGGAAAGGGGAACAATAATTGCACAGCGGCACAGTGAAATAATTCGTATTTGAATGCAATGAATTTGTGAAAATATGGGAGTTTGTACATAGAGAGGGGTAGTCGAAGCGAGAAAGAAAATGCAAATGCAAATTTAAAAAAAAAAACAAATAAAATGTAATTACAATCTATAATTTACATTTGTTTATAATATACATTTGTAGATTATATTATATTGTGGTCTATTATTATTGGATATTTCACTATTTTGTGCCACTGTGCGTTTCGCTGCGTATTGCACTGCGTTTGTCTGCGCTGAGCTGTTTGCTCAAACTGTATTTGGGTTCCCGTTACCAATTTCGTATACCGCATACTTAAACTTTACCCCACCCTCCACTCTTTTGCAATATTTGCCTTCGTCTGCTGCTTGTAGCCAATTCTCATTTGGAATCCCCTTTTTTGCTGTCATCATCATAATCATCAACATCATGATCGTCATCATCATTAGCTTTGATTGTATGAAGCGTTTCTGTGCACAATAGTTGGCATCTTTCTACCCCTTCTACTTGATTGGTATTTGTTTTGTTGTTGTTGTTGTTGTTGTTGCTGTTGTTCTGGTTACCTCTTCTTCTTGTCGCTCTTCACGAATCTTATGAACAAATAACTGTTCATTGATTGTGGTTCGTGTTGAGGTTTTAGGTTCAGGTTCGGTTCAGGTTCGTTTTTGATTGACTTTATTTGACATTCTGTTAAATGATTTTCATTGTTTGAACCGTTTGTCGCTTTTCCTTGGAACACCCCACCTCGAACTCGTCCCGCGGCGAGGCTTGATAAGCGCTTGCATTTTGCGGCTAACGGTAAATATGCCGTTTATTGCTTTTGAGATGTTTCTATTTGGATTTGCAGCTTTATTTGCTTTGCTGTCGCCAAATGCACAGGAAACGCAACAAAGATCCAGATAACAGACACCGGAAGATATATCTTTATATACATATTTATATTTATATATATGTATCTATATATAGCATAGATAAATATACACATAGATAGCATTTATTGCTCTAGAGATAGTTGGTGTGCAACAAAATACCCTGCCTAGAGAGTAGCTTACATATCGGATCCTGTATATGATAATCCAATCTATTAGCTGCCTCTGTTAAGTGAGCTTTAAGTCAGCGCAATAAAAACCTACATATGTATACATACATATGTACATATGTATGTGTATATTGAAGTCCGTGCTGGTGCCGTAAAATTGAAATTCTTTTTGCAGCAGGGTATAAAAGTGTGTGTCACTTTTTATAATTTGTTCTTATTTATATTGAGTTTCATTTCATTATTGTTTAATCAAGCATTTCCATTTCTTTATCATCTTTTTGTTCGGCCTTATCAGCAGCTGTAGTACGAATAATTCCGAGTAGAGTTACATTCTCGACATTCCTTGAATACAAACAACAACAAAAAAAAAAAGAGAAAAAACATTTACACACAATTAAAAGCAAACAATTTAATCAATTTTTGCACAACAATTTCTCAGCGCCAACTTTTGCACACACAATTTCGAGAATATGCCAAAACTGGCAGTTGGGAATTGTAACTACCTCTTAACTACCTTTCTCCCTCTCACTCTTTCTCTCCCCCTTTCTAGTTTGTGCTCTGGTCTTAACTCTGTGTGTTTGGCATTAAACATTGAGGAGCCATTAACAAATTAGCAAATCATTTTATTCAAGTCTCGAGTTCCTCCAGCCGGGAGAAACTCATAAAGAGGGAGTCGAAGGGGCGTGACATGCAGTTGGGCAGCTATATAATGCTTATCTGTAGTAATTGTTTCTCGCAACTTTAACAAACATTTGTCATTCAAAGTGATTAAGCACAAAGTTTGCCTTTTCCAAGTATCTGAAAGTGCCTTTTAAAGACCCAGAAGAAGAAGAAGTGGTGCTCGAAGCAACAGATTGATTCCGAAATCTGAAGCAAAATATGTAGAATGGAATATGTGATTTGTTTCTGCAAGCAAAATAGTTTGCGCATGCAGGATATCTTAAGGTCCTTGCTAATTTTATATTTCATAAAAGGTCTCAAAATGTAAAGATATGTTACACATCTTTCTTGGGTATCTTGTTGTTGTTATATATATTCATTGTTATAAATCGATTTGGGATTAAAATAAAATGTGTTGAGCAATACAGACTGTAAGCTGATTACTGGGTATTTTGTAGTCGTTGCACGTGTTGTCAAGTTAAAAAATGCCTGTTAAATCAATGCTATTGAATTCATCAAATATTTAAGCACAGAAACTAAAGTAATTATCCTCCACTCACACACACTCACACACACACACACGTACCCAAACACACATTTTGTCTTTATAGCGTGCTATCTCATTCCAACGTTCTCTGCTCATTTCTCTTTAGTAAAGTTTTTTTTGTTTTATTTATTTACGATACAAACTAAACACACAAAGCTTGCGTCTGTGTGTGTGTCGCCTAGTCCCTGCTTCCACGATTGTCATGTGATAAGAATAAGTTATACCAAAGATGACATAAAAATGTACCAAATAAAAAACAAATTTATATATGAGTGCAATTCTTCAATTAAACTGTGTATTTATATATTTACTTATATTAAATTATTATTATACATATATGTACAAAGAAAGTTCGAATAGTTAAAGCAAACATTTAAAAGTACTATTTAAAAATGACAGCGTACCATTGTTTAATTTATGTACCAATTTGTGTACCATTTGTAGCTGGAATGGCAACCATGCCCAAAGCTCTCTTGTGCGCTGCTGCTTGCTCTTCGCTCCGCGTTGCCTCTCCCATTCCCTCTACCACTAACGGTTTCTCACGACCAGCTCGTCTGTCGCTGCCCGTGCGTGTGTTTTATCTATTGTCCTTTTAATTTCAATTCTCATGTGGGTTTTACGCTTAGTGCACATTATTCATTTATGTTTCGACTCCCCCACCCCTTTCCCTGCACCACTCTTCTTCTTACCCTCATTTTGTGTGTCGCCCGTTTTGTTTTACGCTGAGCTAATTTTTGTTTGCTCTCTCGCTCTCTCGCTCTCTCTTAGCGGCTGCGGCTGTGGCTGATCGCTAATCTTATGTTAATTTATCATACACACACACACACACTGACAGAAAGTACTGGTGCGTGTGCATGTGTGCGTTCGCTGTCAGCTGTTGGCGTTTAAAGCGTGCATTGGTTGGGGGAGGGTGGCTGAGACAGGAGGCGTGGCAGTGTAGCTGACAAATAAAAAAAAGGAAAAAAAAAACATAAACGTAAGCAAAACACGCAGCCAAACGGGCTATCCGACTAATTTATCATGGCGTTTAGCTGCCAAGCACAACAAACACACACGCACGCACACACACCCACACACCCACACACACATGCACATTCATTTACTGTATTCAAGTCGAGTTTCCCAACATGAAACTTGTTAAATTCAAAAATAATATAAGGAAAATATTGACAAACATCACTTGAATCACTTTTCACTTAAACTCTTGCTCACTTAAAATACAATAAATAAGTAAAAAAAAGCAAAAGAGCAACAGAATAAATGTTTATAGCTATAAATAAAATTAAGTCGAAAAACTGTAAGATATACAAAATTAATTATAAATTGTAAATAATATTTAGCCGAACAACGTAATCTAATGGAATAAGCTTAGGCAACGGGAA
This sequence comes from Drosophila pseudotalamancana, assembly GCA_037075185.1. Taxonomy (NCBI): domain Eukaryota; kingdom Metazoa; phylum Arthropoda; class Insecta; order Diptera; family Drosophilidae; genus Drosophila; species Drosophila pseudotalamancana. The sequence goes on from JBAMCK010000674.1 coordinate 147,099, forward strand.
AAGGTGAACAAGACAAAAATAAAGTAAAGAAGCTTGAAATTTTGTATTCTTTGTGTCTCTGCTTTTATTTATAAATTATAGATTTAATAATATCTGCCACATGCTAAAAACAAGAATCTATTTACAAACTGTATTAGCAAAAAGATTTTCAAATGCCAGAAACAGAAGCTGGACTTTTAAGCTGCAGGCTTTACTCTTATACCCTGTAGCCATTTAACGTGTGTAAGGGTATATTTGAATTTGCTGTTGAATATATATACATATGTAACAGGCAGAGTGAAGCAATATTTAATATAAATATGTATGTTTTTGTTCAGAATGTCTGAATTGGCCGATCGAGCTGTACAAATTCAAATATGTTAAATCGTTTCTATAATTACTTATTTTTCTTTAAATACCCCTCACCAAATATCAAAAGTATTTTCGTACTTAGGTACAATTTACTTGACGATTTCGTTCAGTGTAAACATTATTTAATTTTCATCAGTTTTCTTCTTTTTTGATATTTTTTGCTTTTCATGCAAATTTCAAGAGCTTTTTCTTTCGCCTTTGGAAATGTGTCAATGCCAAAAGTGTCGAAGCGTTTAATCTGCATTTCCTCAGGGTTCCGTTATAATTACAATCTCGCACACATAATCGATTCTGCAAACTCACAAAAAGTATCTAAAAAAAATTTTTTTATGCGCTTAATTTTATGCACTGTATGCAAAAAACTTTTTCCAACTGCAATTAGAAAATGGAAAATCGAAGCACGACTTTTTTTTTTCATTTTCCAGCTGCATTTCCACCGTCAAAATTATTGAAATTACGCATTTTCAAATATTTGCTTTATATTTTATTTCAAGTCAATTTATTTATAATTTTTTTTTTCTGTCGATTTTTTTTACATTTGCTTAATTTCAATTTCCTCGTTAAGCGCAACATTTTAATTAAATTTTAAATTTATTTACATAATATTCAGTTACTAATCAAATAATGTGATATAATTAACAACTCTTTAATTGAGTTCAATTAATTCTCTTCTTTTTTTTGTTGTTGTTTATCATTTAAGTTTTATTTAAACTTACAAATTGAATTGAATTCAAGCTAATTTTTTCCTTTCTAAATAGCATAAACATCATTTGCTTCTTTCTATGCTTTAGTTCCAACTATATATTACTTAGATTCGTTTTTCGTTCCCTTTCTTTCTCTCCAACTAATATTCGCTTTTTTCTTGCTCTTCTTGCGGATAACATAAGCGACCTTGGCTTCTCTCATTTGCTTATCCACTTTATTGGATTATTTGCTTCTTAAAAAGGTTTCTCGCTTGTTGATGTCTTATTTCTGTTTGCTTCTCCTTTCTCACTTTTCTTGCGCTTCTCTTTTTGATTTACGACCATCTTCTGTTCGATTATTATACTAATTCAACACATATTAGTATAGAATATTTGCTACTCTAGTATCTTATTATACTATATAATACTTTAAAACATACTATTAATTTATATACTTCTGTATTACATAACACTATTTACTTTATTTATTATTCACTACTATTTTATACACTATTACCTCTTCAATCTGATGTTCTAATCCTTCCCTATTGTATACCCTATTTAAAGGGTATTCATTCTCTGTTTTGGCAATTAAAATTCTTTCTTTTCCTCTCATTTTTCACCTGTTTGAAAAATGCGCTTTGAAATATGCTTTAATTAATAAATTTAACGCAATATGCTTGCATATTAATTTATGAAGCTGCAGCCAGAATATATTATTATTTATTATTATATATATGTATGTATGTATATGCATACATATATAAATATATTTATGCTCGTATAATTATGAACTATTGACTTGGCAATTTATGCATTTTGAGCTCTATTGAATTTTATATTTATTAATTGCTGTGAGTTAACCAAAAAAAAAAAAAGGATGCTAGAACCTTCTAGCCTCCTGCCTCATTGGTCATAAATGACTGACTAGCTGATACTCTGGATTCTGTTTGAAATGTTTATAGTTATATTTATTGAAGTGGAAGCTAAACTAAAAATACATTAAGATTGAAAACTGATATTAATCGACAACGATAAAGATAATAGCATTTAGGGTATTATGTGCCTGGTATTTCAGAAGATATATGTAGCTTAATTCGGAAGTGTTTTGCTTTGGGATGAACACTTTTACACAGTCGGCCAAAGCTGAAAGTTGGTTCGACTTAGCTTGTCTTGTAGATCAGTCTGTTACACACATATGCACAAGAACTAATATACCCCTCTTAGGGTTGAAAAACAACAATATTTTATGCTTTTTTATGGCCCACATAATGTGAGAAATTCATGTATGTGTGTGAAATCAATTAAAAGTTTTAATTGAAAGATTTAAGTGAAATTAAATGCGCCCAACTCCGGGTTCGGGAACTGGTTCAGGTTCGGAGTTGGGCTCGGTTTCGGGCTCACAATTTTGGATATGTTGTTAGTTGCTTAACGCATTTCAGGCGTTGATTGTCTACGATTTTGGCCAACAACAAAATCAACTTTTCGAGTAATTTTCGTAATAGTTATGTGCGGTTGTATCCACCTCCTCCCTCCCTTTCTATCTACCTCTCTCTATCTTCCTGTTTAAAGACTCCCTTCTGGCAGTTATAAACGCCTCGTCTTGTGAAATAAATCAAATCAAAGCAAGTTGACAGCCTCGACGACAGCTCAAGAGGGAAATAGATAGAGAAAGAGAGGCAGAGGCGGAATCTTAATTACCTAATTTAATTAACGCAATATGTAAACATTTTGAAGGGCTTGCCAGGGAATTTTGTTGGCATTACATGAATACACACCAATCTCTCTTCCTCTTTCTCGTTCCCCTTCGGTCTTCCCTCATAAGACAAATAATCAAATGTAATAAATGAAAATCTTAGCCAAGTTTCCAGTCAAGAGCATGTGAGTTATTTAATTATTAACAAGCAAAGTTATGCAGCAAGGAATGCCAAACATTAAGCCTAGTTGGCGCTAACGGCTATATATATATATGTGATATATAAATATATATATGTATATAATATAATATGATATAACGATATATATCCTATATATTATATATGTATATAAATACACATTCTATATAAAACATATTGAGATATTTAATTATATTGATTCTATGGTAGTTGTACAACATAATCCCATTGAATTGGATATATGCTTGAATTAATGCTAAAAGAAGCAGCTGTAACAAATTTCATCATGATATCTTCACTAAGAGCTAAGTTCACATAGGTAGTTAAGGATGCAGAGCTGTAATCTGAATGATCCAAAAGTATGTTATTATCGAAGCTTAAACAAGCAGCTGTACCGATTTTTATCTTAATAGCTTTAGTGACAGCTGAGTTCACATAGTTAGTTATACGACATAATATTCCCATCCATACAATTTCAACATATGCACGTGCAACAGCTGAAAAACGCCCATATACGACGTTCACTTGCAAGAGCTGCACCCAGAGCTGAGTTCCCATAGAACGTATATGCCAACTAGAGTTTATAGTGGCTTTTACTGGAGCTTTGGGGCCTTAAAGGTCATTATATTTTACTCAAAGCATTCGTAATACATTAAAATTGCATTTTTTGCAAGTTTGCAAAACTTTTTTGTAGTGTGCAATTAAATTACGAGCTCAAAGCTCAACGAAGCGATAGATTGAATGCAAATGGGTGCTACTTGAAAACAATTTGAAAGCACTACAACTAATTATATATATGACCCTAGATGTTAGCCTTTTTCAACTTCATGCACCTGCTTCTTTTTTTTTTGTTTATGCAAATTCCAGATCTACTTTTTCAGAATGCACTCAATCAAACAAAAAGAAGAACTTGATTTCACTTTAATTTCAATTATTTTATGTTGCGTGTTGAAGAACTTCAAGACAAAGAAACTGTTCTGGTTGTTCTTATACCCATTGTAATGGGCTGAAGTGGGTATATTATTTTTATGGAAATGCATATATTCTATAGTATCGTTAGGTACGTATTAATCTCGAATACTACTCAAGCTAGAGGCTTGGTCTTTGAATCATATATTCTTGTACACTTAAGGAAAAACTTACAGACTTTTACAAGGTAGAAAAATGTAATTCGTCGTTCACCCAATATTAATGAAAAAAAGCATTGACATATAACAGCTGAAAATGAAACCAGAAATGTTTGATAACTTGTAATAATGCAGAACAAGAGGTATCTGCGATTCGAGTAGAGCATTAGCGGCTGTTTTCTTACACATTTGATACTCATACATTCAAGTCCGAAACTTTTCTCACATTAAACGTATAAAATGTATGTAAACAAGCAGTCAAGCAATTAAAAGCTAAAACTAGCTAAGCTCCTAAATGGATAGAGCGAAATTTTAGCAGCAACCATAACACAAACACAAACAGAAAAAAAAAAACAGTTAAAAAAGAATGGAAAACAGAAAAAAGGGAAAAACGAAGAAAAACCGGAGAGGAAAAAACTCATGTCAGAAAAATGCGATTGTTGTTGCTTGGCGATTATGTAAAGCTAAAATAAATAAATAAACATGGGTTCAACACAAAAAGGCAAAAATATGAGCCAATCGGACAACTAAGCTGACGTAACAGAGTTTTGAATACCCTGTAAAGTATGTTTAAACTCACTTGGGAAATATTGTGCTAATAGATACAATTTAGTTTCATACATATTCATATTCATATTTTGTGGACTTACGATCCATGAATAAACATAGAGGGTCCGACAGAGGATGCTGTAGATACCCTGTAAAGATGGGGAAATCATGTTTATTTTAAAAGTGTTCAACTGTAACAATCTAAGTTAGCTTTTTATAAAAATGCATATAATCGAAGAATCTATCAATAAGTAGATAGTGTGAAAGATAGAGCTAGTGCTATAGATATCCTGTAAAGTAAGTGAAGTGAAGTGAAGTGTTTATAAGGCAATTGGTTTTAATATAATTTTTTTTTGAACTCCTGATAGAAATAAAGAAAGAAATAGTTGATATATCCATAGATAAATTTGATGTATAGCTTTAGATAATTAGTTTGCATATCAATCGATTTAATAGGTAATGGAAATCATATTTGTAAAATATGACATTCCACATATGTTAGACATGACATTTAGCTCTTATTAGTCTTGTTTGAGGCAGTTGAGAGATTTACTTCTGCTTTACGAACTAGCATAAGCAGGAACAATCCTCTTAAATCAGTTGAACGTAAACAGGGTATTTGCAGATAAAAGAAGAGTTTAACATATGTATATCAAAATATGAAATGTAAGACTGTCAAGCGGTAACACCTGACAACAAGGAATATGCAATATGTAATGGCGAATAGGGAATAACAATAACAACAACAACAACAACAACAACAAGAAGAAGAAGAGGACAGAGCAAACGTTGCAGTACAAATGTAAAGCTTAGCCGCAAGCTTACAAAGTGGAACGCAACTCCGGAACCTGACGGGTTGACGCATGGGTCTAGCCACTAAGTGGGCTTCTCTATATCTCTCTGTCTCTCCCACGTGTGTGTGTGTGTGTGTGTGTGTGTGTGTGTGTGTGTGTGTGTGTAATACCACAAAACTGACTGTTGGGATACAATTGTCAAGGCTAAAGGCACAAAACAACAGCAAAACACAAAAAAAAAAAAAAGAAAAGAAACACCACACAATTGGACTTGGTATTAAAAGGTATCAAGGCGAACAGAAAACAAGCTAGAATGCTGTAATTGCTTCTGCTCGACTACTATATACCCTGTTTGCCATATCAAGTGTATAATACGCAACGTTAAATTGGGAAAATGCGTTATGACATAGGGATCAAATTATAAGGTTCTTATCTATCTGTTATTGAAGAATTAAATTTCCAAATTTGAAGTTTCTAGGTCTTGTAGTCTTCGAGAGAGAAGCGTTAATTCGAATAGATAAACAGACTTACAAAAATATTCGATTCACGCATGCAGTCTGTTACTTATTTAAGGAAAACAATATAACCTTTTGTATGGGCTCCAAGGTATCCAAAACCTGTGTGAGTTGTAAAAGTTGTGCAAGTTGCCATTAAGGACATTTCTCATACATTTTGTGGAAGGAGCCTTCGAAAAAAACAATTAAACTAAGAAACAATTTCAAACGGGAAACGATGGTTAATTAGAACTTATTACTTATTGTTTAACTTATGGAAACTTTTGACTTTTAATAAAAAGATCTAAGGTTCAAACTTAATAAGAAAATTGAGGGATAGAAAGTGTAAGAGAAAGAGAGATAGAGAGAAAGAGAGAGATGGGAAAGTTCAGTTATGAACTTTAGTTATTCATCTATGTATATAAACTCACTCTGCAAATCGAATCTAAGGGATATTAAATGTAAGAATAAGTTGCATAAAAGTATCGCTGAAAATATTCTATTTATATTTATATTTATTGATAGGGTGTTTCTCTGGTAACTGAACTTGTGTAAATTAAATTATATTCATTAAGACTTTAGGTTAAAAACCAGAATAGATAATAGAATAGAATAGATAGAGTTTCTTGACTTCCTGTACGCCCTATTATGAATATAATAAATAATTTTGTGAACAAGATTTTAAACGTTTACAAATGAAAAAGAAAAGGATGTTATTCAAAGTAACGAAAACTGACCTCATGTCATACTAGGAGAATCCTAACATTCTCTCCCTAACTCTCTCTCTCTCTCTCTCTCTCTCTCTCTCTCTCTCTCTCTCTCTCTCTCTCTCTCTCTCTCTCACTTTCTTAAGAAGCCATGTGGTAGCCACATGGTTTCCCTCCTTCAACTGGCCGCCGATCGAAATTGACTTCGAGTCCTCGCTGCGACTTGCTCGCAATTCGAAAATAACAAATTATCGCACTTGCCTCAGAATGTGGCAACATGTGCTTATCAAATATGAAGAGGCAGAGAAGTTAAAAGAAAACAAGCCTTGGCAGCAATTTGGGATCGCACTTGAAAAACTTAAGAAAAATGAAACAAAAACAAGCGAATGAGGGAGAGAGAGTGAGAGGAGAATAGAGAGGGTAATAGATATACATATATGTATATGTATATGTATTTGGGATCGTAGCTGGCACAAAACAAATGTTTGCATTGGACACGAAACGTGGCACAGAGAAACCGACTGTGTGACCTACCTGGTGGTGTGACCTTTGCAGCTACCTGAGCCACCAAACAGGCACAGCAAATGAGAGAAAGAGAGAGAGAGAGAGAGAAACGTGGGGTAAGAGTGACAGAGAGCGAGTTGACGGTCTCGGTTTCTGAGTGTCTCGTCTCCTGGCGGGAAGCCAACCAAGCGTGCCACGAACTGTCCCCTTCTCCTCCATCTCTTTCTGCTTCTCCACCTCCTGGCAGAAACAGAGTACATCATGCCACATTTTATAGCCAGCTGCTTGTTGTTGTTGTTGCACATTTTTGAGATACTTTTATAAGTAAATGCTGTGAGCGAAAACATCTGCTTACACAATTCTTGCAGCCACATTTTCATTTCGCATTTCGCATTTTGCATTCCAATTTGAAGCTCCGCTTTGCTTAGTTAAGTTTCAAGTATACCCAAAAAACTGCTTGCTAAACTTAATAGAGCAAAAAACGTGATGAAATTGCCACATTTTGAAAGATAAACGACATATGAAATACCCTGGAGAAACCTTTTGTTAAGTGTCGTTGATGATATATTTACCACATATTTCCTTTATAGACGCCAAGGCACTTTGTGATACCTTGTGATTCGAATGATTATATCATATTTTCTTTTAGAAGCTAAAGTGTAGAAACTGTACCAAATTTCAGATAGTTGTTTTCAATAACCGCTGAGTTCACATGGGAAGTTTAGGATGTAGTGCTGCGATCTGCCTGAGCTTAACTGTGCTTATATCGAAGCATAAAGAAGCAGCTGTACCACGTTTCATCACGATATCTTTACTAAGAGCTGAGTTCACATGGCTAATAAAGGATCATGTGTTGCGATGCAACTGATCCTGAAGTATGTTATTATCGAAGCTAAAAAAAAACAGCTGTAGTAAGTTTCATATTTCTAGCTTTAAGGGCAGCTGAGTTCACATAGGTAGTTATATAATTTGGTGTGTTCATCTAAGAAATTTTAAATTATACGAAACATGCAGACGACATTATACAGAAACATGCAGACGAAGTTTTAAAATACTGCAAAAATAGTTCCCAGGTAATAGTTGCGTAGTTTTTTTTTTCATTTTGGAAGCTATTATTCCATTCGAAGAGTAATTTTGTCGAGGAAGGAAGATGAGGTGGGGCGACCACACATGCGACTTCCACTCTTTCGCATCCGTTTCTCGGCTGCTGTGGCAGCTGTGCTTTCCACCTTTCGGTAAACATTTCATTTGCAACTATATTTAACGGAGGGTTCTTAATGCAAATGGAGTTGGGTGTCAGATTATGACTCAAGGCTAAAACTTTGCACTAATTGCGCTAATTTTTGTGTTCCTTTTTATTAATCTTCGCCGCCTTTCCTCTTTGCACTTTCCTTCTTCAACACTTAAGACTTAATTTTGAAAGCTTTGACTGACATTTCTTTTACGTGGCGTCTCGCTCTTAACATTTCAGATATTTCTTTGAAATGAAATAAAGTAATAATATTTTAGCATACGTAAATATATTATAGTATATATTAAATATAATTATATTCAATTGCTTCATAATTTTAGGTAAATAATTAAAGGTAGAAATTTCTGGCAAGACTTTTCACTTGTTTTCCAGCCTCAACAATTTTTGTGGTTCAACTTTTACATCTGAATTTCTTGTTACACAATTTGTTGTTGTTTTTGTTTTTGCTCTTAAGCAAATATTCATAAAAAAATTGTTTTTAGATATTTGCATTGGAAAACATTTCTGTGTGTTTTTTTCGGTAAAAATTTCATTTAATTTCTATTCAGCATTTCTTTGCTTTAAGCATTGAAAAATGTTTTCATTGGAGCCGAGTTCTCGTGTACCCCACACCCCTTCCCGTCCTACTTCCAACTTCTCCGCCTACATTTTCCATTTGCTTTTCGTTTCCTATTTTCGATTCGAATTCAATTTGATTTGCAAGCCCTACCCACTCCCTATTTAAATATAGCCTACTTTTACGTAGTATATCTCATTATAATTGGGGAACAAATAAAGTTAGGATTCATATTTTTAGCTTTTTTCCATCGAACTCGGGAACTGTATTAGTGAGCTTCTTGACATTTGGAAACATGTTACACAACTCCTTTAATTACTAGAGATACTTCTCGTTAAGGATTAACATTTAAAATGCCTTAAATGTAATTTTATTCCATTTGGTATATAATACAAGACTTTTAAGCTTATTTTATTAAACTAAATTTGATTTATTTTTCAATCTGTGCAGGGTATCTGCTCGAGGCTTTTTTCAATTGGAAACGTATTCGAAAAGCTGAGTGTCAAGCTTTTAGCAATCATTTTCTAATTATTCTCTACTATTTTCTCTTTATTTGCAGGTAAGACGAGACAGCATCCAATCGTGAATTCTCACTCTCTTTTTCTTACGCATATTGGAATTTGAAGCAGTTGTCATATGAAGATGAATAATACTATAAACGTATGTGTGTAATATAAGTAGGTATATATCTGCTTATCGTACACATAATGCAAGCTCCTAAAGAGGGCGTGGCAGGAGGCATTGGTGAAGAGAGGAAGCGGAGGTACAGGGTATTCGCATGGCATGTAAACATTTTGAAATTTGAATTACGTGCTTTGGCTGCTAAGTTGGTTTTTTCTTAGATTCGAATATTTCAAATGAGCAGCCAAAAACTTTCACTTGCCGCGCGCCCACCGACTGAGGGGCGTGGCAGCGCTTGAGATTTCTGCATTCGGCAAAGAAAAACAAGAAAATTCTAGTCGAGTGTGCTCGGCTAGGAAATACTCTGAACTCCGTGAAGTGCTGCTGCTTGGTTTTTCTTCAATAAGGGAAAATGGAGGAAGGTCTCTAAAAATTGAACTGTGTGTTACGATTTAACGATCTACCAAACATGCTCGGGAAGCTAAAACGTGTTATCGATAACGAGTACACGGAAAGAGTTATCGATTTTTGGAAACAAACTCGGCTTGCGCATTCTATAGAAGAAGCTTCATGTAAAATTTCAAGTCTCTAATAGGTGCTGAGATCAACGCATTCGTACATAGGAACGGGGCAAAATCAGCTGAGCTTTTCTCATACATATAACAAAACATTAAAGCCCGCTTAGCCATTTTTAATGGGTACAGGGTATACAAAAACGCCGAAGGGCCTCTTAAAGAATATGCGCGGCAAGAGGAAGTGGGAGCTGTGTGTGTGTGCCTAGGTGTAGGGTATATCAAGTGTCGGTGTAGGGTGCACAGAGCAATGGGTGAAGGGGGAGCGGGTGGTTTGTGTCTTGGATGTGGTGTCAGCTCTTAAGCTGCGTCTTTTGATGGCAGCGCCGCAGGCGTCGAGCAATTGAGCAACTTTTTTGCTTTACAGCTGCAAAGAAAAATTACAAAATTTATTAAATTCACAGAGAGAGAGACAGAGAGAGAGAGAGAGAGAGAGAGAGTGAGTGAGGAAGACAGAGCGAGCTGCACGCAACATATCAAATGTAATTGACTCGGAAATCTTAGACAAATGTGCTTAAAATAAGAGGAAGCAGCCAAACAAATGGGACAGAGTGTAAGTTTGTGCGCGTGTATTTGTTTGTGTGTGTGTGTGTGGGTGCTGTTGTTATTGCCCGATGCGTCATCAAATAACAGGATAAGGACAGCAGCCGTCGTAGCTCTTGCAGAGGGTAATTTTTGTGTATATATATTTGAACACTTAGTTCGATTGAAAGGTTCATTTCGTTCTTTTGAGCTTGTTTAGCTAGCAATCAATTCCTTCGAAAAGCTGTTCAACAACTGAATAGTTTGTATTGTTTATGAATAAGTATTTAGGGAATCTTAACAAACCTAAATATGAATTATTATAGACAATGTGCAGTATGAACAACTTTACTGATATCGATTGAGCTCGAAATTGAACTAATATACCTTGAAGCTTATATATATATTTATGTATACTATATATTTATTGGTATAGAAATATGATTTAGTAAGGAAAGTTGAGCTGGTTTTCGAATTATCTAATTGTTCCTATAAGGCTACTATATGATTGATATAGCAATAAAGCTATGCCCAACTCTGATACATATAAGAGTAGACAAGGGTCTACGCTCTAACTTCTGCTTCTTCCACTACTTCTTGCTTAGTTCGTTTCACGCTGGGCAGTAGAAGAAGAAGCAGAAAAAAAGAAGAAGACAGAGTTAGTGGTGCATAATCCGCAAACAACCACCAACAACTCCATCTGCACCATTAACAACACCACCCCAACAAGATGTGTATGAATATATACATGTATGCATATACACATACATACTTATGACAACCCCTCCCTGCAAGTTAACCCTCAACAACAATTTTTCTCTGTTGCATTGTGCAAACCGTCAAGAAGAAGAGGAAGCAGGCGTATAAATAGACGAAGAAGAAGTGGGGAAAACAGCTGGCAATAAGTTCTTGAAACATTTCGAGAAACAGGCAAAGAAATTCACACTTTAGTTTTGCTGATGGCCTGCCTGAGCAGCGTTGAGAAAAGTTCGCAGTTTTCACACAGCTCTTAAAGCATTATTTTTTGTCTTTTTTAAAATGAAGTCTGTCTGTCAATTATTCAAATAGTAAATCAAAACATCAATCGGTTCATCAATATTTTAAATTGATTGTCAGTTTATCAATCACGGTCTCTGCTTTTTTATCTCTTGATTAGGCTCTTAGTCAATCGACTATGCATTCCTTGAATCAAGTAGTTAATCAGTTAGTCAATCAGCTGATTAGTCAATCAATCAGTTAGTTCATCAATCAGTCAATCAGCCAAACTTAATAGTCAAACAGTAGTCATACCGTTGGTCAGTCCATCAGTCTATCACTTGGTTCATCAATCACTCACTTCTTCAATCAACTTATTCAGTCAACAAAACTCCTTTAGATAATTAGATTATAATCTAAATATATGTATAAGATGTGCAAAATGAATAATCAATCAACGTTCTTTTGGCCTCAATCAAGCCAAAATATGAAAAAAGATAAAAATCCACCCTGAATCATCTACAGAACTGGTTCGTAGAAGATGAACGGAACTTTGCTTAGCTGAAGAATCTTAATGGATAAAGAGAAGAAAAATTGGAAAGAACGCAACAGAAATTTTGGATAAAACGATGCAGCGGTTATATGGGTGGTTGCAGGCTCCATTATTTTGTATTATGGGGGTGGTTTTCCGAGGCGTTTTAATGCCATTATAAGAGCACCCACCCAACCCCCAACGATTGGAAATGAATGAAATTTTATATATGTATGCGACTACAAACGAAATGAAGGAACGAAGAAACGCATAAGGGAGATAGGAAGGAGGCAGGACCAATATGTTGGCTATTTGCAGGGTATCTGAGAGGGGGTTGAACTTCCCATAACACAAACTTCGATTTCGATGGCGGCTAATGCGAAATTTGTATGCAGGCCAAACATTTGGCCATTTCTTTTGTTTTGTTTGTGTATGCGTGTGTTTTGTATACCCTGAACTTATTCAATGTGGGTAAACAGGGTATATTGGTTTGAATATGAGTATGTATGTGTATACGTCTGTCCGTATGTAGGAATGCGTTGATCTCAGCATCCATAAGAGCTAGAGACTGTTTTCGGTAATCGATAACTCTGTTGGTTTGCTTGTTATCGATAACATATTTTACTTTTCGAGCTTATTCCGTACATCTTAAGAGCTAGAGTCATTATATATATACTTAGCTCTAGGAGAAACATATATTAGAGGTTTGGATTTTCTATGTCTTCCCCCATTTCAGGTGTTCAGGGTATTTCCTAGTCGAGCGCACTCGATTACAGTTTTCTTACTTGTGTTTGTCTGCGATTCGGCAGCTAGAGGAAATAACAATCAAATTAAATGACAGGCAAAAGCTGCGGAAATTAGGAATGCGTTCAAACCCCAATACAAGAAGAAGTCGAAGGAGAAGAAGGCTTTAACCAACTGTTTGCTGGACGATTGCTGCTTTTTAACACTTTCAGTGCATAAATTTGCCTTTGACTTAATTTGCAGGGCGTGAAAAAAATAATGAATAAGTTACACACTGAATGGGAGAGGGAGATAGAAAGTGTATGAGAGGGAGAGAGCGACTCCATTTGCTGTTTAGCTTCATAAAAAAAGGTTCACATTTGGGACATCATTTAAATGAAAAACTAATTTCAAATGTAATAAAAAAAAGCTCGAATTCATAACAAAAATCCAAAAAAGGCAAAATAAAAACATTGGAAGGGGAGTACCCCTAATGAAAGTGAAGACATTTCCATTTCATAATTTCAAATTATTCGAAGTTGAGCAAACGAAAGGAAATTGCCGTGACTTAACTTTAAGCCCTGCTATATTTTATTTGGGAGGGCATTTTTTTCAATTCAAACTTGAACTTGAGTCTAGTCCTTCTATTGGTAAGTTCTATGGTAGATTTTTACCGCTAGGCAACTTTAAAATTTCTCCGACTAACTCATTACACAAGTTCATTACCTCTTAATTAATTTGGAAGTAAACTAATTTTGCTAAGAATAGTTGACATATCATATTGTCCCATTTGGAACCAGTTCGCACTGTGAATTCATTTGCTTAGATTAACTAACATACATAGCTGTAGTTCACTTCTGAACCTCTTGATAAGGTAATTTAATTACTAACACAAGCTGACATAGTCTCAGCTTATCAGTAGCTACAGTTCACTCTGGAACCAGTTCACAACCCAAATACAGTTGCTAATACAAGCACAAAGTTTTTCAGTTATCTAGTATTTTCTCCTCGATAGTGGTTATCAATATTAGTTCATAGTCGCTAAAGTAGCTCAGTGATGCATATGGCTTTATCAGAAGTAAACTCCATATCGGGAAGTAGACCTACGACAACGTGTGCTCTAGATAAGGGCGATTCGAATAGCGCAATTACTTAGCTGTAAAGTCGAACGTTGAGATATGAAACGATATCTTTACGAAATATCGGAAAATATCTAAGTTAAGTCTTATAATTCCTATCAATATAGAGTTTATAATGGTTTATATTTGATTAGCTTATAAGCTGATTAGTTGCCTTGCTTTATGAGCTTCATTTACAGCTATTTCGCAATGCTTAAGTCGCATTTTCCATTTCCATTTCCATTTCCTCTCCTTTTGTCAATGGTTTTCTTCTTTCTTTCCTTTTTTCCACACTTGGAGCTGCTTTTCGTGTTCAACCAAGCAATAATTCAACGCTTGCCTACCCCTAAATCCCTTTCTTCTTCTTCATTCATTATATTTTTTGGCTTTTACTTTTCACATATGCCAGAAAAAAGAAGAAAAAAAAAAAACAGTTCATTCTTGTATGAAATATCGCTTGAATACCGAATACCCTAACAGTGTGTGGATAATCGCAAAGCCCTTTAACATTTTGTCGAGTCTGTTAAGAGGCACTCATATAGCTGCTATGTTAAGCTTAACTGTAGCTGTCTTGCAGCTGTCATGAGGAGAATTACATGTGGATTTTACACTATGTTAAGTTCATATTTACATGCCTCGCCTGTTAAGTGTTTCTGTTTTTATATTAAAGCATTTAATACATTTTCATAATGTTAAGTACATGCTTCGTCTATGTTAAGTGCTTCACTATTTACAGCATTATGCTAATTGAATAACAGCAACATCCTCTATTAACCGCATTTCATTTTCGCTGTTAACACTGTTACAAAGCTTGTCTATTGATGAAACGAACCCATTCGCTGGCATATAAAACACTGTGCGTATCTTTAATTTTTGAACTCTTCTCCTGCCATTCAAATTCCTTGCCTCCAGAGTCGAGAGAAGGAGAGAAAGTGTGAGGGAGTCGCAGTGGGAAAAATGGAAGAAAAAGAAAGGAAAGAAAAATGCGATTTTTATGCGCTGAAAATTACAAAAAGGCTGCAGCTTCTGCTTCCTCTTTCCATATGCCAGTTCGCAGTTCGCAGTTCCGAGTTTCACAGCTGCCACCTTTGGTGACGTGTTTGCGTCTTCTGGTTGTCAGCTTGAGAGGTGTCGGATCAAGCTACATGCCCGACCTGTACATACCCTGTAATTGAGCAACTCGGAGTTTATAGAAGTTGGAACTAATGTTGTCTGTTTATTTATTTTATGAACCAGTTTATAGAAGTTGGAACTTAAGTTGTCTGTTTATTTATTTGATGAACCAGTTCATTTGAGCAAAAGTTCTTTCTCAAAATAAACTAGTTCAAACGACGCGTTCGAAAAGAGCAAAGCAAAGAGAATCATACACAGCTCATTGAACAAGTTCACTAGTTCATTAATTGAACCAATTCAAGTGAACTATTGTTTACTTACTATTTCTGTTTCAGCTGTATGTGCGAAAATGCAAGGAGAACACACACTGCCTGCGTTAATAGGGCAGCTGTTAGTCGTGCATACCCCACGTCTGGCTTACCTTTTGATTTGTTGTCATGTTTGTGGCATCTGCTGCTTTGCTGCTCTGAAATGAAGAAGAAGCATCGCATTATTATGGCATGCGTTTAATTTAGCTACAAAAACACACACACACACACACACACACACACACTCACACACACCCATACACACTCTTTTATAGATACGTGATTGTTCTGCGTTGATTGCGTTCAAGTGTTGCTTCAACTTCCTCCTTCTCTCTTACTCCTTCTGCAGTCGCTGCCTTCCCTCTCTCTCTCTCTCTCCCTCTCTCTCACTCATTCTTAAATTGAATGCTGCTTCATTATGCTCCACATGGTACTCCCTACAGCCCCCACCCCCTCCCCTTTTAGACGCTTTCCTGCCCCTTTGCTAGCTTCTGTTTTTTTTGTCTTGTCTTTTTATGATTTGGCATTCATTTATATATATGTGAACAGTTATACAGATATATATATAAATATATATATATATATATGTATATATATTTTACTTTTTTAAATGTATTTTGCATTTAATTTAAGCACGTGTGTGCATGTGTGTGTGTGTCTCTGGGTGTCTCGTCTTTGTGTGAGTGTTTTTTTGCACTTTCCCTTTTTTTTGTCCGTTGCGTTTTGCTTTGGCTTTTGCGGCTGCTTTGTGAGACGTGACACAACAACGAGAGACAGCTGCAAGGGTTTGCACAAAGGGGTGAGGGGTCACACCCCCACCCTCCACCACCACCATCCTTTAAGTAGGGGCGATGGGGCGTGACTGTACATGTTGATCATTAAACGTCTCGTCTAGACTTTTTGCCTTTGCTTTGTTGACTGGCTTCCAACCAGCCTATTTTAACCTTCTCCCCTAAGACCCATCCCTTTATCCCCTCGCAACTGCCACGCCCCTTGGAGCCTCCAAGGCTCCATTAGGCCCATTTTCTCATACTTTTTAATCAAGTTTGGCACCCAAAAAAAAACAAAAAAAAAAAAAAATGGGGCTCATTTAATTGGCAGCCAAATCGGTGGCACTTGCCACAATTTCTGTTGCATGCCCCCAAGCGTGGCACACGCCGCACTCAATAGTCAAAATGGTGGGATAAAAATCCACCGCGCAAAAGTCGAAGCTTAATTAAGCAGCTTCCCTTAGGCGAAGCACATTTCATTTCCTCTTCGAGTGCTTCACAAATATTGTAATTGTGTTTAAATATTGCTTGTAGATGAACCGGTTCGAAAAGTGGTTCGGTGGCCAACGCTGTTACTTTTCATATTCATATTCAAAATAATATTCCCCACTTGGTTTTGTCGATAATGTTTTGTTTGATAATGTTTTTGGTCTATTTGTTATCAGCATAACCTAACCATAATGGTATATATTCTAACTCATGCCAATTGCAAATCTTTTGACTTACATAGAAAAGGTTATTTTTAAGAGCTTTTCGTGTTGAGTGTTACGAATTATTGGCCACAATTCTTGCTCCAGCTCAAGTTTTATATACTATAAAAATAAGGAAATTAGCTGTTCACACATGCGAGCGTCCACTGTATTTGCGCGCGTGCTGAAATTTGCTGAAATGGGTTTTCTTTAGGGCTGCGCCATAAATGAAATCCAATATAGCTTTAATAGATTTCTCCCGTCTAATTCGCTGCTTTGCCTTTGTTTTTGTTTGCGTTTTCCTTTTGGCCGTTGATGTCTTTATTATGATCCTCGTTTTCTGTTGCACTCAGTTTGTGGCACGCGTCTGCGGCATGCAAACCGCATTAACCGCGACGACACCAACCGGCACAGTGGGACCAAACCCTGCAGAATGTACCAAACGTTATTTGATTGAAAGACAATGGAGAATCAAATGTAGAGCTGTAATCTGCAAGATAAAAGCTTACTTTGATAAGGAGCTATGATTGATTGATTGATTGACTGACTAATTAAGTTAGTCACTAGCTGATCATTAAGAGAGAGAGACTAACTGATTGATATATAAGTAGACAGATTTAGTAGAGTCACTAAATGATTGATAGTGTGAGCAAGTAAATAAGTGATTGGCTGATTGATTGAGTGACTGAAAGGGTGACTAATTGATTGTAGACTTCCTGAGCAATTTCATTTTTTACTGATTGATTGACTGTCTAACTGATTGATGATAGACTGATTGATTGACCATGCTGAGAGATTGATGAGTCACTGGACTGACAGATTGATTGACCAGCGGAATGATTGAACTGATGGAGTGATTGTTTGATGTAAATGCAGATTCTGGATGGTTGACTCACCTTGCGCCACAGCTCACAGTTAACACACACACACACACACACACACACACACAACCCACACGCATTATGAATGCGAATGTGAATAACGAATACATTCATGCGATTCACTTTATTCACTTCACGCGTATTTCCTGTCCATTTTTTATTTCCTCCATTTTTTGTTGTTTTTTTTTTTTTGTACTTTATTTTATTTATTTTTTTTGGTTGCCTTTTCGCACTTTTTGCCCCCCTGTCCCCTCCCCCTGTGTCGCTTTTTATTATCGAAAAAAAAAAACATTGCGACAGTTAATAATAAACGCAGCCACGCCCCCTCTGCCCTCTGCCCCTTGCCTTTCTCTGGTCAGGCTTACAATAAAACCAAAAAAAAAAACGGGCAAAAATGTTTCCGTTCAATGCACCGACTTTGCGATACTCTGTTTTTGTTTTCAATGTTAAATAGCATTAATTGTTTTTGATTTTGTACATATAGAACATATGTATATATGTATATATAAATAAAAATGCTGAATCTTTAACGAATACTAAAACACTGCATAAAGCTAATATTCTTTCTTTTACTTTTGGAAACAGTGTAAAAAAAAGCCAGGAAAAAATTGTAGGCGCAAGAGCGAATGAGCCCATCAAAATTCCCGAGGTACAACAACAACAACAAAAGCTAAAGCAAAGGCAACAACAACAATAAATAAATAAACAACCAGGCAAAAGAATGGAAAATATTGTCGAATAAAAGTCGAGCTAAATTTATACGCCGCATTTCATGCGATCAACACATAAATATTATTATACAGCACACACACATATATATATATGTGTTAAATATATATATATATATATATATATACATATGTACATATATATAAATTTATAAATAAGCATTTGGTATGTGCGTGCCACGCCCCCCGCCACCCACTTTTCATCCATTTGCCGATTCCTGTTTTTGTTTTTTTTTCTGCGTTTTTGTATTCATATCCTGAGTCAATGCGCTCCACTAAAAAGCCGTCTGCACTGAGCGAAATTCCGGCCTACTTTTTGCAGACTTTAATACACAGCTTGTGGCACTTTTAAATAGCTTCCTAATACATACAGATTCCATATTCTGGAGAGGATTGGAAAGCAATACAAAAAATTAATTTCGTATATGAGACATACATGTATATATACATACATATAAATTGTATATTTGTAAATATTTTTTTTTGAATTTTTAGCTTCAAATTTTGAATAAAATTGTTGTCTTATTTTACCTAAATTATTTATTTTAAAAAATTATTACGGTGCTTCAAAAACACTTTTAAAAAACGAATAATAATATATTATATAGACAACTCTCTATCTAATCCAAATAGGCAAAAAAAAAAAATACTTTTTAAAAATTTAAAGTTCACATTAGGCTTGGCTTAAACAAAAAAAAAACAAAATATTTGTAAAATATTTAGGAAATAAAAATGTAAATATAAAACAGATTTTTGGCTAATATGAACTATGAACAGGTTTGTGTGTGAGTGTGTGACTAAAGGTGTACGTGTGTGTGTGTGTGTGTGTGTGTGTGTGCGGTTCAATAGAAATTTAAGAGGCAAGTCGCGAATAACAAATCGAAAGAAGCAAACGAAATGCTGAAAGGAAAATGTAATAGCACATATATACAATTTATATATACAATCATGTTAAAGTAGTAGGGCTAGGGGGTGGGGGGCGTAACGTTTTAGATGAAAAATAAAGAACTTGCAACGTGAATGAAACGAAATACAATTGAGGAAAAGCCGTATGCGAGAACTTGGCAAAAATTTGTGAAAGGGTGAAAGGGAAGTCCATGTGTGTGTGTGTGTGTGTGTTGGAGTGTGTACTGTGTGTGGAGGTGTGACTATGCGTGAAGACGTAGACATAGTCAACGATGTCGTTGACAACAACAACAACAACAAAAGGAGAAAAAGTAAAATCAATTTGAATCGATAAACCGCAAACAATGTGGGCGGGCAGCACATTCAAAGATAGGGGCGTGGCAGTGCAGCTAGAGAGGTGTGCAAGTGTATACATGTGTGTGTCTGTGCGTGGGCTTGTGTGTGTGCATGTGTGTCCGTGTGTCTGTGTGTCTGTGGGTGTGTGAGTAGTCAACGGCGGAAGCCGCCAAGTTCAACAAAATGTGTGAAGTTTGATTTAGCTTCGGCTTTACTTATTTTTTTTATGATATCTATGTGTGTGTGAGCGAGTGTGTGTGTGTGTGTGTGTGGCACATTAATACAAATGACTGTCACATGAGCGTCATAAAAATGATGAAGAGCCAACAATAAGAACAACAACAACAGCGAAAAGGCTGATCGCCTGCCTCCAAAGTCCAATGATGAAGTGCAAAAGCTGTATATATGTATATATATATGTGTGTGTGTGTATTTGTGGCGTGGTGTAATAAGCGGAAATAGCAGCTAAGAGCCCCCATAAGACACGCCCCTCCCGCCTCTAGAGCACATTTTGCGAGTAACCATTGAAAAGCAAAAGTTGCCTTTTTTTGTTTTTCGTTTCTCGTTTCGTTGGACTTTGAGCCATTGACGACGCCCACGCATTTCCTAAGCCATTTTTGTGCTATTAATCCATCAATGAAATGGCTCTGAGTGTGTATGTGTGTGTCTGTGTGTGTGAGCCCAAATGTCATTTAGCTGTGAAGCCGAAGTCAAAGCCAGACATCAAATCAATTCCAGCCAGAAATGTGAGCAAAGCCGCATCAAAAGTTTAAGAATGGCTGCGTGTGTGTGTGTTTCTGTGTCTGTGTGAGAAAGAGTGTGTGTCTTTCTGTTGATTTAAGCCAAAGTTTTCCAACACTCAAACAGTGTTGAGCAGCCAACTAGTCAGACAATGTGTTTTGGCTTAAACAAAAACTTTCAAATTCAACAACTTTCAATGAAGGGATTTAAAATAGATGCCAAACTAAGCAAAAAGTGTGAGAGAGAAAAATGGAGATATGAAGAGCAATAGTAAAAACTTCTATTTTTGTCATAAAATGTAACTGTCTTGAGCTACTAAACCGACATCTTCAATCAATCAATCAATCAATTAATCATCCCTTTCATTTTAAAAAGCTTATTTGCCTTATCTGCGTCTTGACGTTCAGTCAAGCAGTCAATCATTTCGCTTAACTCAAGCATAATATATGTGAGTTAATCAATCATCTAGCAAATATTTTCGATAACTCGATGTAGAATTATTTTTATCTTCTAATTAGTCAATCATTCAATCAAAGAATTCATATTTATTCAATAAGGGTACATATCTCGTGCTACTTAAGCTTATGTCAATCAATCCATCAATTTATCATTCAGTTAGTTACATTTATTCCGTTTTTTTTTCATCAGAAAGTGCCTCGCCTTTTAACCTTACGCCTAAATTGTCAGTCACTCAGTCAATCAATCACTCATTTGTACAGGCCTAATCAATGGAAGTGTAGTTCAGATAAATATCCTTCGCGGGCTTTCACGTTTGTATACCGTTTCTTTAATCTTCAATCAGTCAATCATCTTTCTCTTCCATTAAGTATTCAACGTATTCCTCTCTCACTCTCGTGGGTCGAAGGTATTGGTAAACAAAGCAAGAATCAGTGCAAGGCGACGCATTGAGTATACGCCGCGTGACCCGCTTCTAAAGTTGATTACCGCCGTTGCCTTTGCCTTTGCCCTTAACTTTACCTCTGCTACTTATTTACCTATGTGAAACCATCAGTCAATTGACATCAGGTGAGCGCAGGGAGCGGAGGCAATTGGGGTTTACCACTTAAAAAAGAGACGTAGAGAAAGAGGAAGAGAAGTAAAGCGTTGTACGAGAGACAAGTTCTCTAATCTTTGTGACGTGAACGTGACGTGAGGGGGCGTGGCATCGAGAATTTAGCCAAAGCAAATGCTCTGAGTGAACACTCATTGACTAACAAACTGTTGTGATGGCCGGGATTGATGAACTGGTGGACTGATTGAACGATTGACAGACGCTTTGCATGACTTGTGCCCCGAATTCGGTTTCGGTTTCGGTTTAGGTTTTGGTTTTGGTTTCAGTTTCAGTTTAAGTTTTGTTGACTGCCCAAATCGAAAGCGTTTAACGGAGGAGCAACACACAAGGAAGACAGTCGACGATGATATACCCTAGAAAATAGTTAAAAATTAGTCCATTAAAAAAAAAAATAATAAAAAACTATTATAATATACTTTCATAAGAGATATTCCTGTCAAATTCTACTTCACTGTAGATACTCTATAATAGGGAATATTGGCAGATACTCTTTAAAATGATCAGTCGACTGTCAATAGTATTTAGGGTATATAAACTATAGATACCCATTATAATGTATAATAGGGGATATAAGAGTAATAGTCTTTAACATTAATTAAAAATATGTATCATGTAGATCACCTATAATATAAACTGTTAACTTTACGACACCTTACACATACATTTATATAGGTATCGACATAAAATACCCTTCTATATAGAGTAAAGAAAGACCCTAAGAAATGCTTTTCTATCCGATTTATGTTGTTGTTTCATAGACCCAAAAGCCAAAAATCCCACAAAATGTACCGCAACGAAGTTTGTCCTGTGGCCTATTCGCCGAACCAGTTGCTACAATTGCTGCCCCTTTAACTAGTTTCCCCTCCCTATCTCCCCCTTCTCTCTCTCTCTCTCTCTCTCTCTCTCTCTCTCTTTCCCTCTCTATCGGTTTTATTCGCTTTGGCAACAGGCGGAAGCCGGTCTTAATAGATTTTTGGCATTTGACAGATAAGTTTGTCTCTCGATTGGCAAAAGGCGAAGCACTTCAGATATGTCCACATGTTGCAACAGCATTTCTATCTCTCTTTCTTGCTCTCCCTTTCTCTCTTTCTTACTCTTATTCGATTGTTGACTGAAGCTGCCAACTGGCAAAACGCCGAGGGAGCAGTTGGAAAGCTCAGAAATCTTTGCTTTAATAATCACTTTGACAACTTGTCGAAATTTGTCAAAATGTGGTTAAATATTAGACAGCAGAGTTACTTATAGTGGTCGGCTATGCTTTCAACTTGTGCAAGTTGATAGGCAAGTGGTATGCAAATGTGTTTAAATATGCGGCACATTGAAATTTGGCAACAGCGAAAAGTTTTGTTAAGATATTACATTAAGAAAAAGAAGCAAGTGAAAATTTGGCAACAGTTACAGAAAAATTATGCTTTGATTTTTTATCAAACTGCATCAAGTTTTGCAACCTGTGAAATTTGGCAACAAAGCGCGTGATTAAACGATTTCCTTCGTACAAAAAAAAAACCAAAAATCACTTGAAAAAGTAAAATAAACTTGGATCATAGAACCACCAATAAAGGGGCTGAATAGGCTTAGGGGCGTGGCGGTGTACATTAAACTGTGTCTATCATAAATACAAATTTATATACATACATACTTATATATGTCGCACATAAATGTCAATCGAAGTTGTCAACGTGCAGCAGAAGAAGAAGCCACTAATAAGCCAATATCAAGAGATATGTATGTAAGTGATACACACACCCACACACACACACAAACAGATACACACGAACACCCTCTGCTTAATCGAAGCCGATTAAGATAAACAATTTTTGCAGCATTTTGCGCTAATGGAAAACCTAACGAACAGCAGATGATGAGGAAGAAGAAGAACGCATCTTCTTTCAAATGAGGCGCGCGATTCGACACGACCACGAAAACTCAATTTTTCACACACACACGCACGCACACACTCACAGCCTCGTCGCCGCCTCCAACTGTCAGTGTCAATATTGGAGGCGATAAGGCAAAGAAAATGGTCGTAAAAACTCGCCTCGAAGAAAGCAAAAACAAAAAAAAATTACAAAAAAAGGAAAAATTCATTAATTTATTTAAATGAGCGCTACGTGCAATGACAGTGGGTGTTGCGGCGGGTGGGCGTGGCTGGCTAATTAACCAGTCGATAAGGCTTAAGGCAGCTCTTCAACTACCTTATTGACTGTACACTCACAAACACACACAGACACAAATATATTTATGTGTGTGTGTTTTGCTCGTCGCAGTCTTTAATTAAATGTCGCTTGACATTTGAATTGTTTGTTTGTTTGCTTGCATCGAAGTCTATATCACAATAAAGATGTATGTATATACATACATACGTATGTCACGCACGTTTGACAACAATCTTTCCATATACCCTGTAAAACCCTCACAAGTTGTAAGTAAAGTTTTGCCTCCTTCCACTTTCTTGTTTTGGGCTTTCAAACTAATTTTTATATAAGTCTTCTTTAAAGAGATTTTAGAGAGAGAGATAGACTAGGAGAGATATAGGGTATTTTATTGGATTCACATTATGATTACTAATAAAAAGCAAGCATATTATTTTTTAAGTACTCAACCTTTTTGTCTCCGTTCTACTTCAATTTAAAAATTCTTGCAATGTAATTCCTAAAATCTAAAATAATTACATTTGCTTGCCTCATAAAGCAAATATAGTAAAAGACACCCTGTAAAGTATGCTCTATAAATTACTTATTAGACTCATTAAAAAGATTGACGATCAACAAAATGCGATTTATCGATACTTTACTTAGGTAACTTAATCTGTCGATTGTCAAGTTTAAAGTCACGAATTGTTTCAGTTAGACAGATTGGAAAAACGAAATTTGAATTTGTCATTTTATCGTCACAACTCGAACTACCGCATTTGAGTTAATTTACAGGGTAGCTGCTAGTGCCACTGTTTTTATTATTTGTTGTTGTTGCTTTCTGCGGATTGTTCGCTTCTCGCTTTTCGGCCTCGGTCCATGAAGCACGACGCATAGGCAACTCTGGCAGCAGGCGCTGCATTCAGCACGTGCTTAAAATTGCATTCATTGCGCTCGATACAGACGGTTGAGAAGCGCTGAGAGAGGCGGCGACGGTGCACACGTTATTATTATTTTTAAATGTGTGTGTGTGTGTCTGTGAGTGTGTGTATGTGTGTGTGAATGCTTCTGCTGCTGCTGCTTAATTCGACTTTGCAGTCATTCAACTGTGCAGCGAACGAGTTTATTCGTTTCACTGATTCATTCATTCATTCACGGCTCCGTTCTGCACGGCTCCTCATCGCATTTTCAGCTTAATTCTGTTTCAATTTCTTTGCAAGTCTTCTACTCTTCTTCTTTGTTCGCTATAGGGAGTACGTGTGTGTGTTTATGTGTCTTCCACGTTTCGGAACAAAGTATCGCAGAACTCAATTGTTTTTACCTGCAAGTCATTTGATAAATTAATCTATTCAAATCGAAATCTTAAAGAGAGACTCCGTAAACTTTTCTTCTAATCCAAATTTTCAGGAAGTACCGAGCAAATAGTGCAGTACTTTTGCTTTCTTTAGGCGTACAAAAGTGGAGTTTATCAATAACGTTGTTACTCCTCTTTAAGCATACAAAGTTTTGTTATAGAGCATTAAGAGTTCGGCTTGTGCGAGGCAAACAGTGCGCGTTCTTCCCGACCAACCTTAACAAACTCAGCTCCTTCATGGGTCTCAAAGCTAAAAGTTGACTTTTTCAATAGTATTTTTACTCCTCTTTGGCCATACAAAATCTTGTTTTGAGAGCATCAAGAGTTCGGCTTGTGCGCGGTAAATAGAGGATTTTCTTCTCGACCAACCTTAACAAACTCATCTCTTCGATGGGTCTCAAAGTTAAAAGTTGACTTTTTTAAGGGTATTTTTACTACTCTTTAAGCATACAAAATGTCGTTTGGAGAGCATCAAGAGTTCGGCTTTGGCGAGTGTTGGTTTTACGGACTTGATTGCATATTTCGTGCTTGCGCTGCAGTTGAAATATTTATGCTGCCAGCTTCGGGCCCTAAGGCCACCGGAATTACTTATGAGTAATTAATTATGCTTGCTGTATACATTTTCCGTCTTTCAGCTCTTGTTTTTAAATTGAGTTGCAGTTGCAGTTGCAGCTCGGACCTTGAGTTCATTTTTTTTTTGCCCTGCAGCTTGACTCTCTGACTTATGGACCACTTAGCGAGGCGCTTTTCTGCGTGTTTGTGTTGTAAATGCAGCAATTGTGGCCAAAATATTGAAATTGGGCAACGTGCGCCAGTAAAATATATTTAACCGAAAAATAAAATAAGCCCCATCTGGCAACGCCGCGCAGTTCGATAACAAATGAGTTCTACATTTCTGTGGTGCAAGAGTTTGTGTATGATTACGTTGTCGCTGAATTGCGAAATATCGATAGTTATAAGAGTTTATATGGTATCGAATATTAAACTTAAGGCTTACAATCCGATCTACTTAAACGAGAAATTGTAAAAAAAGAGCAAGCATTCCATTATTCCCATATCAATCTATATTTATTGCAAGTGCACTTTAAATATGTATTACATAATTCTAAATATCCATCGATCAAAGCTTATTTCTCTATTAAAAAAATACTTATCGTTTACTTCTTTCTTTCTCTTCTTGTATCTTTGCAGGTAAGCTGGAATATAAAATACTTGACTTTTATAGGAGGAATTGCATCTATAGCAGATGGTAACGGTTTGTACCACTTGAGCACACACATATACAAACTTCAATGTGTGTGTGTGTGAAGTCTTCCGCATGCCTTCGGTCTGTTGATATATATGCGTATAAATATAGCCAACGATCGCATGATTTATGCTCGGATCTTCGCTATGAAAACTAAACAAATGATCTTTGCTTCATTTGCTCTCTCACTTACTCTCTCTCTCTCTCTCTCTCTCTCTTTGTCTTCATGACATGCAAATGCCAGACAAAACCCTCTCACAATCCCTGCGGGTTGTCTCCAATTAAAATTCCAAAGTGTTTTTCAAAAAGAAGTTTATTTTTTCCTATACTCTGCATTTATTGAAAGCGCATAAAGCGGGTATATACAGATTAAGAGATGAGTTGTGGACTCTAAGTGCTTTAGGCTTGAAGTAAAGTAAAGATTGCACATTTACTAGTTAAAACACAAAAACTTCTTCCAATGGAAACAAATAAGCACATAGAGTAACAACTAGTCGATCACTCCCCATCTATCTATCTGTAGCTCACTTTTACTTGCCGCTTGACTCGCAACAATTCACGATCTTCTTCTCGAGCCAATAATTTATACTTGTGCACACACTCGGAGATACTTTCTATCTTTTGCGCCCTCAGCTTGTTCTTCTTCTTCCACACACTTCTTCTTCCTCATCTTCTTTGTGGCTCGCTTTATTTCCTACTTAAAGTTTTGATTGTGTTGTTGTTTGCGCTATTTTTGTGGCTCAGCACCAACAGCAACAACAAAGCAAATGACTTCTGCCGCCTTTTCTGTTGCATTGTTCCAGCACAACACACACACACACATGCACGTACGTACACACGCACACACACACACACACACACTCGCTCTCGATGGCGAGTCAAATGAACTCTTGAGGCCCTCAAAGCGAGAGTCCCTGCAATTCTGCTCGTAATTGTTTATCTAAATTGACTGCAGACTGAAATATTCACAGACAAACACACATTTAATGCATGTGTGTTTGTGTGTACTTAAATTTACTTGCTGGCTACAGTGAACGCTGGCTATTAATGTTCACCCGAGTAGTAAACTTTTTCTATGGAAAACTTAAAATTTTTTTCCCAAAAAATTAAAAAAAAAAAGGTCAAAATAAAATAAATAAATTAATTAAATTATATTTCAAGTTTATAGTGAATTACAAAGTATAAAAAATAAAATTAAAAGTTGTTTATCTGCTATTTTGGGTGTTTTCCTAGCGTTGCCACTTTGTTAGTTCTTCGCTGTAGCTGTCAGCTTTTTGTCGTGCCAGTAACAGCTATAAAACTTGTTGCGAATTTTGAAATTGTTCAAAGACTTACATAAAACAATATATATATATAACTTACTTAAAGAATTCGATCTTAAACATATCCAAAAATACTTTATCTGAAAGATATTTCATGTGAATAGTATCTATAAACATTATTGTATGACATTTATTTGACGTTGCATTCTATTCTTCATCACATAAACCTGTAATTCTTCTTATCTTAGCTGCAAACATACAAGAGAGAGAGAGAGAGAAAGAGGAATCGCAGACAAAAAGTGGTAAACGTTGAACTATGAACTATTGGCATGCAACAGCGGTGCATAAAGAAAGCTGCAACTGCAACAACAGCAACAACAAATTGCTTTGAATAACTGTTGAAACAGTTGCTTTTTGCTTTTTGCCTTTTCTCTTTGTGTGTTATGATTATAAAAGTAATTGACCCAATTTTGACAGCAACTTTTTTCATTGTTTATTTGTTGCATACCCTGTAGCACTTAAAAGTTAAGCGTTGTTGTTTGAAGCAAAAGTTATCGATATGCAATTACTATGATTGCATAATTCATGGGTGTTATCCATGATCGATATTCGATATATTTTGTGCTTGTATCGATTTATCCGTAATTTTTAAAGACGACTGTTGCCTCCTATATTATGTAATTTTCGATTATCGATTATATTGCTCTTGATTGAATCGATTCACTGATATTCGATTGAATTCATTGTTGTTTAAAAGAACCATCGATAATTCTTTTCTTTCCTAAGCAAATTTCGTATTTAACAAAATGTTCACAAAAAACTATCGTTAGTAATAATAGCGATAGTTATCGATATATGGTGCATATATAGCTTACCATACAAGAAGTATATTATACCTTTAAAAATCTATTAGACAGGGTATCTGCGAGTAAAGCTCACACAATCAAAAGAAAGTTTTATCCTTGGCGTCTTTACATTTGTTTTCTTTATCGAAGAGTTGTTTTTTCGATTGTTGCTGCGGTAAAATATGCTGGAAAAGAAAAGCTCATTAAACTAAACACTAAAGCAGTGAAAACGGCCACGCAACTAGCCACCTGCCACGCCCCTTTTTTTTACCCTCAGCCCCCTTTTTTTAGACCAATTTCATTTCCATGTTCCCGACCGCATTCTTCGATATTTGTTTTTTTTTTTTATAGTATTGTTGCTAGGCTTTTGGCATCAGCTTCTGCTTTTACTTCAGCTTCTGCTTCTTCTTATTCTTTTTCGTTTTTTGCACTTTTACTTTGTGTGCGAGCGAAATGCAAAGTAAACAACAATTTGTAATTTCCGTTGTTTTCCACACGAAAGACGAACAAAAAAAAAACACGATGACGACGACCGAGAAGAAGAAGAAGAGGCAGGGGGAAGAGGAAGAGCTACCCAACTTTTCGCTGCAGCTAGAGCGAACGTTTCAAGTCCTCGGTTCGAATCGCGCGCCGCTTCTCCAGTTGCCATTTGCCAAGCGGCATGCCTCATGCGGCATGTGGCATGTGGCAAGTGGCATGCAGCATGTGGTGGGCGTGTTTTGTTTCCCGTGTACCCTGTAAACTGCTGCAAGTCTAGTTTTTGTAAAATCTGTAAAAATAGGTTTATCTCTAGGACCACAAAAACTAAAGATTTGAAATTTAAATATTTGCATTTCTTATAATAAATTTATCAGTTTCGCTTGGCATCGTATCTCACTTACCTAATATATCGATAAATATCGATATTCAGTTACATACAATAAGTTACATACAATAGTAGAAGAGTATGAAACTTTCTTTCCATAATTGAAACTAAAATCTGGGTTCGGTGCAGGCTACAGGGTATCTGTCAGTCATGCACAACCCTACACAATATTCCCACTTGGTTTTTTTTGTTTGAGGCAAAAACTTTGCCACGCTTTGTTACGTGCAATTTTCTGCTTCAACCGGGTGAAATAAATCTTTGCCCTCGAACAGGCGACCTTCTCCTACTCTCTCTCTCTCACTCACGCTTTCTTTCTCTCTCTGTCTCTGTCATTTGCCATGCATTTTTAGCAAATGAGAAGCACCCAATATTTTGCCTTAAAAAGCAAACAGAGCACAAAAAAAATTATAATAATGAAAATCGGTTGAAGCCCATTTCGGAGAGGCCATTGATAAGATTTTTGGGGCTCTGAGCTTTTGGGCTTCTGTTTGTTGGGTCGTAAATTGCATTAGAATTTTGAGCTTTTGTCTGGCATTCATTGCAATAAATGTGAACAAAAGCTGGCGCAAAAGTTGCTCATCGAGTCGTTTTTCAACACTCTTTTCTACATCCATGTTTATTTCTCGAATCTGTGAAACGTTTAAAACCTCCTATAACACGCACTTATCAGGTTTTATTTCGATAACTGATAACTCTTTCCGTTTGCTTGTTATCGAAAACACGTTTTATTTTTTTTTTTTGGCATATTTCGTACATATTAAGAGCTAGAGTCCACAAACTTACTATATATATTCAGCCAATGGAAACAAATATTTTGAATATTTCGGAATTCGAATACCTTCCCCCATTTGCCGAATATTGGGGAAAAACTAAACAGAAGTTTAAAAGAGATTTCTTACTTGTTATCTTATGTAAGCTTAATAAATTTTCTAAACATCTTGAAGCGCGCAACCAGAAACAAGAGAAAGCAAACAATGAAGCAGAATTTCAACCCGATTTTCCGTCTAAAATTCCTCGCCTCCCTTTTCCGTAAGAACTGTTAACTCAATTATAGAGGAGCTTGTGTCATGGATAGCTTTTAATAATTGAATTATTGAGGAACTGTTGGCCTGTAATTAAATGGAAAAGCAATTGAAAATTGTTTATATTACAATTAGGACGAAAGACTTGATTGAAGATTTTCAATTTACATGCGAATTTTCTGCTCAAACAATAGAAATTGAAAATTGCCTGTAAATTGATTTTATCACGAATGAAAAATGAATATTATATAAGCTGTAGATGAAGAGCGTTGCAATCGAAAAGCTGCACATCAATTAGCAATCGCTTCTGATGCTTTGCTGCAGCTGCCAAATGCAAATACAAATATTTACAGCCTGGCAACGTATCAAAAACGCAATTAGGCCCGAAACTAGTCGAGTTGCAGCTTCATTGGCAGCACTCAAGACAAATTAGTTGGCCAAATAGCAAACAAAAGTGGGCCCAAACACGTTCCAGATACACTTGTCAAGGTTGAGTAGCTGCCGGTATAGATACAGATATCGCTGATCTTTCCATTTGCATAATGAGATGTGCAGATACAGATAATCCAGACTGTTATTTACGGGTAGCTATAGATAGGCGGAGCTTAAAATACAATGACTTTAATGGAAATAAATGGCGATCTATTACATGCGCTACTTGTAAAGAAAGTCAGATCTAGTGGATAAAGCGGTTTAAATAAATAAATATTCAGCTACAGATACAGATACTTAGCTGTACATACGAAGATACCTTGACCGACAGATAAAGATACATAGATTCAGATACTAATATTCAGCATAAAGTTACAAACCAATCACATTAATAGATACTTATGGCAAATATATATACTTGGATAGTTTATCTTTATTTACAAGTGATGAGATACATTTGTATCTTTTTGGCATCAAATTACACATGAAACGCTTTAAATAGATCATTTATATGGATGTATTTATAGCAAAAGATACACTGTAATAGATACAGATACATGTACAAGCGCTGAGATACATTTGTAGCTACGCATCAATAAAGTTGACAAACAAATTTAGTTGATTCATTAACAACGCGCTTTGGCGGCTACTTAGATACTACTTTTGCCTTGAACTGTTGCTTAGCACTATTTGCAAAGATACAAGAGGAGAGTGAATGAGAGAGAGACAGAGAAAGAGAAGAAGAAGAAGAAGAAGAATAAGAAGATGAACTGAGGCGGCACTAAAAGCCAAACAAAACACTGAAAACTAAGCAAAGATATTTGCTTCGGCCTTTAGGGCCGAGACCCTTGGCCAAAGCGCAAACAATGTAAAACGCAAGCAAATATTAACACTGGCCCACAGCCGATAGGCCAACCATCTAGATGTACACACACACACACACACACACACACACTCGCACACTCAGACGCTGAGTTTGAGGTTCAGCAATGTGAAATGCACGGCTCGTTGCATGCTTGACGCACTATTTGATTTAGTATCACTCGAGCGTTACCAAGGGGTCTCATTGTATGTGTGTGTGTTTGTGTGTGTGTATGTATGTGAGTGGCACAACTAACTTCTGGCCTGCGCTTTTGTCCAGGCTGAAGACAAACGAAACGCGTTGCTCGAAGCGCGCGCCTTCTGCATAAATCATGATTAAATGCCAGCAATTGCAACCGCAACCGCAACAACAACAATTACAACAATGCAAACTACACACTTACTACACACGCACAACAATTGTATCAACTGGACTAATTTATCTAGCTATCAGTTCAACTGTTGCCTTAAGATCATCTCAACTCAATCAAATTTGTCTTCGAATGCGACCTCGAACTGAAAGGCCGTCCTCCATTGTCACTTTGCTCACATAGCTGGCAATTTTTGGTAGTTTTGAGGCATTACTTCGGAAATTTACTTTTGCAATTACTCAAATATTTGTTAGAATTTTATGTAGTTAAGCATTGCTACACATTCTCCTCCCCTTCCCTCCCCTCCTCCATGGTCACTTTAATGGCACTTTGGATGCCTATTCAGAGCTCCATTTTAATTTTAATTAAGAACCTCCTAAGTTTAAGTTTTTGGCTGCTCAGTTTTTAAGCATTCTTCTTCATATCTTTGCGCAAATCGATTTACAGGGTATTTAAATGACGTTTCTCGTTTTGTTTTACTACAATTTGTCGAGCTTTTAAAGAGATTTAAGGCAAGTATCTCTAATATATGATATTTAAAAAATTATCATTTTTTAAAGTGTATTTCAACAATATTTCTCTATCCTTCTGGTTGAAATTCTATGACGTATGTTTTTACAGGGTATCCGGGAACTGTCAGGCAGGCTCTACTGCACTCGAGTGTTAAGTGGGCTGAGAAAAACAAAACTTTGTTTAAAGTTGTGAGAATTCAAAACGATTAACAAAATAAATGAATAAAGCAATGAATGAATGAATGAATGTTTGATTGAATGGATAAATGAATGAATGACTGATCGAGGTACTAAAAGTAGGCAACGCCCTGCTAGCTGTCACATTTTGCTGCAACTTAACGTGGCTGCTAACTCGATTTCTCCAGTGGCTAAAAGGCAAATATGCATATACATATGTGTGTGTTGACTGTGCATTTGCCTGCGCCACGCCCCGTTTTGGGGGCTGCACTTCACTGATTGGGACGCAATTCGTGTCAACTGCAGCTGCAAGAAGCATTAAATAAGCACCGCACAACGCAACACACAACGCAAACACACGCACATAATAAATGTATGTGTGCACGTATAAATTTATTTATATATATGGTCACACTGGCTGAAGGGATCTGCTTGGTTGCCGTTATAAATAATGCATTTAACGCTTTGACTCGAGGCGTAAATTAAAAAGTCGAGCAGCTCAATAAAGTTGCAATGCAATTTATTAGCTAAACAGGCAGTTACTCCCACTCTCACTGTCTCTCTCTCTCTCTCTCTCACATTCTCTGTCTCTGTCTTTGTCCCACGTTTAGGTACAGTCGCCACGTGTTGTGTGTGTTTATTTGTTTGCCCGGGACTCAACATTAAAAAGCAATTTCAATGACCAATGCACACGACTGCACATTCGATATACCCCACGCCGTTGCCACGCCCCCCGCCCCACTGTTAGGCCAATTATAAACAATGAACAATGACTAATACGTTCCGCCCTCCGACCCATCAGACATTAATGAGCTCTAATTGAAAGGCTGGACCGCTGATAAACAAAACCAACAAAAAAGGCAGAGAGAAAAAGCTAAAAGGCGAACAAATAAATAAAGAGTGAACAAAGAGGCTGCCCAACTACAAAACACCCTGTGAAGCGATGTTTTGATTCGATTTTGATAATGTTATTAATTACTACTGAATTAAATAATTATAAATAATATTACTGATTTTTTCAAGAATTATTTTGAAAAGCAATTTTAAAGAAATTGATCTTATTTTTTGTTATCGATTTTCATGAAGGTGTGTAAGGATAACAATTGATTTTTTTTGTATCAATTTAGTTTCAAAAAGTCGTTTACTAAAAATCGATTTATAGAAATGGAGCAAATGATAAAATATATTAAGAGGTAAATAAATTGAATGTGTATATCCTGCCGTCTAGACACCTTCACTTAATACAGGGTGTACAAAGGAACATCAAAATGAAAGCACAAATGTTGGCGCTTCTTCGAACAAAGAGTTTTATAGAGTCCGAAGTGGATAATTAAACGATGCGGCAAATGTCGAAGCCAATTTGTTAAATCGGAGTGAGATTTACTTGATCAAGGAGGCGAAAGAGAAGCTGCAGCGGATATTGAACTTCTTGTTGTAAACAACACACAAAGAAAAGCACGAAGCGAGCCAAACAGGAAAATCAAAACGAATGTAAACAAAGCCATGAAAATGTCGTCGTTATGTATTTGTTGTTGTTGTTATTTTCTATTTTGCTTGGTTTTTGTTGGATTTTCTTCTCTTGGCGCCAATGGACAAAAAGCAGGAAAACCGAAAAAGAAACTCCCCACAAAATAAACTGAGCAAAAATACCAACAAGAACAAAAAGGGGAAAACACAATCAAAGACTTGGATGAGCGCTAATTTAGAAATTATAGAAGTGTGGACCGACAAGCAAAAGAAAAGAGGAAGTTACATACATGTATATATATATATATTTATAAATATGTATGTAACTATATAAACATAAACCAAATTTCAGAGGTTTTGATAGCGTTTCAATTCCATTTTGTATGCAGATAAAGTGACTTAATAACGGATTGGAATGTAATCTGTATATATGTATGTATGTATGCACACAAATATATTAATGAATTTATGATATTCCGATAGATATTTATGAATGAATGTCAACAGCTGGAATACATATGCAGGCATGCATGCACTTTCCTCGCTCATCTGCAACTCTCTACTCCCTCTCTCTCTCTCTTTTCCCTTTCTCTGTCCTCGTCAGGATTTTCAATTTAGGATAGGCATTAAAAGCGTCGAAGCGTAAATCTGTTGACAATTTCAATTATAATCCCCAAAAATAAAAGAGATAAAAAAAACTAGTGCATACAATATCATAAATCTATAAACATTATATAATTATAAGCATCTATATATGCATATATGTATGTTTTTTTTTTTTTTTTTGACTGAAATGAAAACATTTATGTTTATTGTGTGTTTAATTTAAACGCGGATTATAAATGATATTATCAGATGGTATTATTAGCATTATGTTGTTATTTTCACTGTACACAAAAATTTAGACAATTTGCACTTAATTAAAACATGATTTAAACTCTTAATTGGCCCATTAGAAGCAGAGATTTTGCATAACTGACAGGAAAAGAAAGAGAGATAAAATTTATTGGAGAAATGGGGCTTAAAAATTTGGAAGTCGGTCATTCAAGATCGTAAGACTTGATGTAGAATCTAAAACTAAATGTTAAAATAGAAGATTAGGGTATAAAAAATAAAGGTATTAAAATTTTCAATAAATAGTCAAAAATTTATTTTTTATTTATTTCAATAATTATTACACCAATAATAATAAAATACTTTACTCTCAGCTCAAAAGCCAAACCAAGCGACTTTTTGCAGAACGGAAAAAAGGCGCCTGAAAGTAGGCAAAACGATGAAGAACTAAAGATTGCAAAAAATACAAATCGTATAACTGTTGCCAAAGTAGGCAGAGCGAGTGAGACAGCGAGACAGCGGGAGTAGCAGCAACCCAGCTGCAGAAAAGGAGAGGAGCGAGTGCGAGCGGCAGAGAAATAGCCGAATGTGCACAAGAAGCGCTTTTCAGGAGGTTTGGGACGCAAGTTTTTGCTGCGTCGCTGCTGCAGCTGCTGCTGCGTCTCATAAGTTTGTACGTGCAGGAGCGCTGCTGTCGCTGCCGCCGCGATTTACGGCGACGTGTGACAGGCGAGCCAAAGACAGCAACAACAACTGCTTGTGGGCAGCAGCTGCAGCTTAAACAACAATAACAATAACAGCGGCAACAATAACTGCTTGAATTCGCCGTAGGCCCTGCATAAAGTTAACAGTTGTCAGCCATTCGCATAGCTACTCCTGCTCTTTATTCCTTTCTCTCTCACTCTCCCGGTCAGCTTGACTTGTAGTTTTCTTATTGGATTTGTCTGGCATTCAGAGCTTACGTTGTTATTGTTTACGTTTTTACGTTTTGCGGGACTTAAGTGCAGATTCCTTTATGTTATTATTTCTTCTGCACTCTAATTAAACTCACTCGCTCGCACTTCCCTCCTCTCGCTCTCGCTCTCGCTTGCGCTGGCCAAATGACATCACATCATTCACACGTGAAAAGCTTTCAATTAGTTAAGCATCAATTATATTTAATTTATTTTTTTTTTATGCATTTTAACAGTTAGACGCAACTTTTAATTGGTTTTGCGCTCAAGTTGAAGCAAATTAATAAATATTTAAATATTTTTTTGATAAAGTGCCCGCGCAACGAGTTTTCTTTGTATACGTATACGTATACGTGTTTTTTTTTTCTTTTTTTTATAACTTTTTAATTTTTATTTATTTTTTCAATTTTTATTCCAAAAAATTTTTTCGGTATTTTTCATACATGTATGTTTATTTTTTGTTGAGCGACTTTGCAATTAAAACTTTTTGCATGATTCTGACACGTGACAGCAACAACAACAAAAGTTGTGTGAGTGTGTGTGTATATGAAATTACATACGCGTAAAAAAAAAGAAAAAAACAGACATCAGCTGACAACAAAACGCACTGCAAGAAAAAATAAAAAAAAAAACTAAGCAAAAAGAGGAACAATGCATACACATGTAGCTGACTAGATAACACCCTGTTTAGTGTGCCTACGGCATCAGTTGCTATATTTTTGTGTAACATAATTAATGACATGCGTACAGACCCCGTCTCTCACTCTTTCTCACTCTTCTCGTATGCAAATATTTAATTTTTAACTCAAAGTCAAGGAATACAAACAAACAACATTCTTAAACTAGTATGCCCATAGAAATTGTCGAATAGGGTACAAAAAAGACAACTAACCGAATAACTGCAGAAAAGAAATCCAACGTAAGCCGAGCAACGACGACAAGGACAAGGCGAAATTGAGCTGCGGCTTAATGAAAGCCGCTTGCAAGTGTGAGCGAAACAGCGATGCAGGCTTTTGAGCGAGCCTTGCACGTGGGTGTGTGTGTGTGTGTGTGTATGCGTGCTGCTTAGAAAGCGCGCTCAAATGCACATTGAATGCCGCTCTTGCTGCTGTTGTGAGAGCGAGAGTGCAACAGTCTATGCAAATCAACGCAAAATCCTCGCAATTTGACAGCCGAGCGGACACTAGCAATAGAAATTGTGCGTTACCAAACACCCCCTCCCCCTTTTCCATGCCTCTCTTCGTCGCCGCTGAGTTTGCCAAAAAAGAGTGCGCAAATTATTGGAACAAATTCAGGCAGTGACACCTATTAAATGTCAGAACGCTGTGGGAAAGTTTGTGACAGCAAAACGCTCATACACACACACACACACATACACATGCAGAGCCGTGACAAGGGCTATAGGAAGGCCATGCTTTTGGCTGTTATAGCAGTCAGCTTTTTGCGGCCAGTGTTTGCTTCATTTTCGGTTGTTTTTTATGCATACTCTGTACACATTTTCTAAAAAAGTATATTGTTATTATTGTTATTATCGAAATTTCTCACGTTTCTCATATTTATACTTACTAGTGCAGAGTATTGTGCAGTCGTCCACACCCCATTCACTTCATTCGAGTGGTGGGGGTGACTGCTTTGAAGGGTGGATTTTTACCTGTCTGCAAGTGAATTTTCATAATGCATTTGCATTTTCTCTTGTTTTTTTTATTCTACCCTATACCTATTAAAAATGGGTAATCAGGGTATATTTTATATAAAAGGCAGAAGGCGGCATAATCGACCCAATCCATACAGCATATTCTTGATCCGATTCAACAACCGAGATGGCTTGGCCCTGTCTATCTGTCCCTCTGTCCGTATGTATTAACACGTCGATGTCAGCTTCTATACAAGCTACAGACTATAAAACTTATACGTAGCTTTTCTTATAGAAAGCGCTTATCGAGTTTACTTCGAAGGAACGATAACTCCTTTCGTTTCCTTGTAATCGATAAAACGTTTTAGTTTTTCGAGTATAGCTCGTATATCTTTAGAACTACTGTAATTAAACCCACTTTATAAATATAAATACATTCAGCTGAAGGAGAAACTTATTTTGGATACTTCGGATTTTGGGATCAGGGTATCTTCTAGCCGAGCACAATCGACTAGAGTTACTGACTTACTCTTAAATATTTATTTGCCAGTGTGGGAGGAAAATGGCAAGTGCCATTGACACTTATGTTCCACATATAATTCTCGATAACAGCTTCCCCCAACCTATGAAAATATCTACCCCTCTCTGTGGGGTATATATGCATAAACATAAAGCCGACTTTCATGCATATTTCAAATGCAATGGAAAAGTTTTGTGGCTCAGCGTGAAAAGTGTGAAAATGTTGTAGAAAATTGTTGAAAATGGTGAAAATTGTGGAAAATTGTTTCGCAAGGGTTGCGCAAATTGAATTTCCCAACGGTCAGCATTGAGATTTTTACCCCCAACCCCACCCAAAAAATATGGATATCAAGTGGAGCTGCCTTCAGATGGGAAATATGGAAATTGCCAAAGGGTGTGGGTACGACATGTCCTGGAGGAGGGATGAGGGGGTTGTTGCTATTCATATGCTAAAGCGATTCTAATGCAATTTTGAAAGACACAAATTCTTAGCAACTTTTCACATTTATTTCCCTGACAGCTGAAGAGAATTAGAGCGGGAGGGTGAGAACGAGAATAATATATATATATATATATATATATATATATATCTTTTATTGCCATTAACTATTGTTGATTTCTTGTGATCAAAAACTTAGCGCTTAAGAGTGCAATTTAAATTTATGCTTTATTACTTGTTCTTAAATGTCACAGGGGATGCAGACAAAAAGAGAGAGAGAGAGAGAAGGTGAAAAAGAGAATTCGCTTAGGTCATCTTAAATATATTAATTTTTGTAGTTTAGTTAAATGTGCTCTGTCTCTCTCTTAAATGCAATTGCTTCTTTGTCTCTCACCAACTTTTAATTGTGTTCGAGCAATTTTGTTCAATTTCGTCTTTAAGCTTTTGTCCTTAAACGTTGCGCTTGCTAACAAATTGGATTCGTTAAGCACTTTTCCACAGCATTTCTTGCCGAGTTGTTCCCTCATCTATCACAAAGTAATGCCCCCTGCTTAGATGGAAAACTACTTTTTATTTTCGCTTTAAATTGACCAACTAAATTCCAGAAAGCATCAGCAGCAGGGGAACAGCAAGAGAGCTATGACAGTGATAACAGCAACATGAAGAAGAAGAATAAGAAGAAGTAAGACTGTAGAAAATGTCATAAAACATAAAAGCGACGCCTGAAAAGTGCTTGACTAAGCAATTTTCTTAGTCATTTGGTCAACGATGGAAAGGGGTTAGTGGGAACAGGGGGCAAAGGGTTGGGAAATGAATGTGAAAAGGAGGTTGGGGAAGGGAAAGAGGAAGGGGTAGCAGAACAAAGTTTGCGAGTACCTAACTATTTTTTATTTGTTTTTTGGTCAGTGGAACGGGCAAAGTGAAGAGGGAATAGGAATTGAGGCTGGAGATGGGTCAGCGCGAATGGACTGATGCTTGGTTTTGTTTTTCATTTGTATACCCTGTAAACGCATGACAGGCAAAAACAGCGATTGTTGTGTAATGGATAGCTTAAGTATTGCTGATGAAAATTAGATATACAAAGCAAAATGAAAGAAAATATTAAGAAATATAAAGGAAAGGAAAGAGAGAGAGTAATGCAAAGAACGTACAGAAAAACAGACAGTATCATATCAAGTAAGCATTACGCTTAGCTAACTAACAGTGTATGTGCGAGTCGAACATACCCGATTATCAATTCATTTTGTTATATTAAACTTAACTGAATTGCAGCTTAAGGTCCTTGCACACCGCTGCCTACACGGTATTCTGCTGTCGAGCATAGGCCGGCAAAACGCACTCAAGTTTTTTAACAGTTGTTTCTCAGTAATTTGTTGCACTAACAAGCAGCTCGCTTCCATTTCATTTCATTTCATTTCTTTTGCTCCGCTGCCTCGCCACACGGCGAAAAAAGTTAGTGAGCAGAAAGGGGGAGGGGGCTATGTATGGCCTGTGGTCCGCTCGCTGTTGGCGACTAATAAAAAATTATTTCATATCTCACTTTTGCCCTGCGAGTGTGTGTGTGTGAATGTGTGCGCTCTCTCTCTCTCTGTTCGAAATGCATTTGTTTTCATTGTTGTCTCTTGCGCAACGCAGATGAAAAATCCTTCCAAGAATCAGATAGAGTGGAAGGGGCCCAGTCCGTGACAAAGATCAAGATGACAAAGTGCAGGTCACGCGTGTCTCGCATTTTTCTCCTTCATGCGACGAACCGTGCAATGAGAAGGGAGTGAAAGGGGTGAACGAAATCTGGCATAAAATGTCGTCGGGTTTTGCTTTGCGCTCATTTGGCGTCGACCGAACATCATTATTATCATTGGCAGCAGCTAATGAAGTTAATTAACACGAGTAAACGAGCGCGGGGAGTAAAGAGGGAGCTGTGAACCGTTTCCCTTTGTCTGTAAGGTACAAGGCGGCAGCAAGCAAAAGAAGTCACAACTGAAATGAAGTTCAAATATTTTATTTACACTGAAACAAAATTTAACATCGAAAATACTGTTAAGCTATTAAAATATATAGAAATATTATTTCTAATAAAGCATATACATATATTATATTTATGTATCAATTTTAACTTTATAAATTTTTCAATTGTTGTAATTAATGATCACATCAAATGTTTTTTTGTTCAGTGCACGCTCTCCCATTCGAATTATAACTGTTGCTGCAGCGCTTTATTATTGGTGGCTGCGCCGCTGCTTTGCTCCGTCTTAAGCTTTGTTCGGCGTGTTTCGCTTTCCTTTACATCACTTTTGTTTTTGTTCTACAAAAATTGCCCACAAAAGAGTGTTAAATGAAAAGGGGTGGGCTAGTAAAGCACACAGCTGCAGGCAACAGCTTAAGAGAGCGAGTAGGAGACATGCAAAAATGCACGAAACATTTTACAGTTATTTTTTTGGGCTCCTTGCGTGCTCTTTCCCACGCGCTTGACTTACATTTTAAAGCGTCAACGTCATCGTTTACGTTGGTAGCGTTTGACGAATGAATTTCGGTTGTTGTTGCTGCAAGCCTTTTGAGCTGTTTAAAGAGTGATGAAAACAGAGAGAGAGAGAGAGAGAGAGAGAAAGTGAGCGCGCACTCATGAGTAATGTCGCCTAATCAAAGTTCAGCTAATGTCAAAGAGCATTCGCACACAAAAAAAAAAGAAAGAACGAAATGAAGACAATGGGCAAAAGCAACAAAAGCCGAAGAAAGGCAACAGCAGATGATTAACAAGCGAAAAAGCAACACAACTGTAAAAAAGGAGATGCGTCTTAACCTCAAAACAAAGAAAAAAAAAAGCTAAGTACAAATTTACATGCAATCCATGACAAAAAGTAGAAACTAAAATAAACTGGAGCAATGGAATGAACAAAGCAGAACAAAAGAAGCCGAAATTGGAAAAAAAAACCCGCAAAAAAAAAAAAAAATTATGCTCCTTTTGAAGGACTTCGTTTTTTTGATTGACACTTAAGGATAAGAAAACGTTATATATAGCTGACTTAGGGAGAGGGACAGGGATAGAGAAACTGAGAAAAGTAGATAAATTAAAATACCATTGTAATAGAATTTTTGAATAAATCAATTTGAACAGATATTTTATTTAAATTGTATTTATTTTAGTATTTAAGCTAAGCGCTCATAAATATTTAATTTTATTTATCTTCGAAAAAATACACAAAAAAAACTAATTCTCGATTATTTGCCATTTATCTTTGCAGGTCAGTAAATGCGTCCAAATGAACAAATTTTCAGCCCAACCGAAACACTAACAAAGGCAGCAGGTATACACATACATACATACATAGGTATGTATGTACATATTTGTACTATCTACGCCTCTAACCCGGCGCTTGGCCATTATTTGCCTAAATTTGTGCACAGTCATGGCTTTAAACAAAGGCCAAGCTGAGCTAGCGAGAGAGAGATTGTGTGTGTGTGGGAGTGAGAAAGGGCGCACTTGAGAGCTTGTCGCGTCATTTGTCGCTTCTCGCTTGTCGGTTGTCGCTCAGCACTTGGGCGAAACGCTTCGACCCACGTGTCCTGACGGGGTTACCATATCGGCCAAAAATATAAAAAAAACCCGCTGAATACGACTATAGAATATCCTGTATACGAATACAGTTTGGAATGGTGACCATTTTAATTTTAAAAAATTACAATGTGTTGATATATAATGTACAAAAAGATATTGGGTATGTGAGACGTCGCTATACCCTATTTTTGAATTCAAATTGAACTATCGAAAAAAGTAAAATTAGAATTAGAATTCTGAGTCCAAATAGAATTATCAACAAAAAAAAAAGAAAAAAAAACTAAAATTAGTTGTATGTATAGGACTGTCAATATCCTGTACGTGAGGAAAATTCGTTTTGTAGAGAAGTTCGGCTGGAAAGTGTAGATTTTTTCGCATTCTTATCAACCTGTCGAGTTGAAATTTGCATAAAATCTATAAACCCGTTTGAATGCTTCTTAAATAGGGTATCTGAAGTCGTGGCTGTACGCAAAAATGTTGTATGCGTGCGTGTTTCACATTTTACGCTGAGCCAAAAAACATTTTTTTTATGTTTTGTCAGCAGAAAAACAAAGTGTGTCCCCCTTTAAAGGAAAAGGGGATGGAGAGGGGTAGTGTGTGCGTATGTTTGTGCAGACAGTTTCGACTTGGCCTTCGTTTTGATTAATCTTGTCATGTCGTTAAAATTTTTGCAAATGTCATTTCAAGTTGAATTCGCAGGCAAACCCCTGCCACGCCCCCTGGCCACAGCCGCCCCTGCTTGGTGTTGTTTGTCGATTGGCCAAACAAGCGAATCAGAAGAAGTTAGCGGCTCGTCATTTACCAGTTCACGACTCGTACTATACCCTGTAAAAAAGCTTTATGTGTATAAATAAGAATTTAGATTTCGAGGGATTTATTGATCTGCCTTGTCTTATGCAAATGTGACAAGTCTTTCTTTTAATTAGTCATACCCTATTTTGGTGCGAAAATAACAAATGTCACACAACTCTGAATAGGCTTGTCATACCCTACTCTTCTCTGTTTTTATGGTATAAGTGTGTGGCCTTTGTTGTCTGTGTGACACACCAATTCCTGTTGTCATACACCAATGTTTCTATCTTATGTAAGGTTTGCGACATTCTTATAGATAGTTTGTTCTACCCCACCTTTGTGCTTTTCTAGGGTATATAAATGCCTGAATTTCTACTCAATGTGTTTTCCTTTGCATGTTTCTGGCACCCAGTCGTCATCATCATCATCAACATCATCGACAGAACAGCCATTCACATTGGCTCCTCACTGACTGGCTGCCCCGCCCACTTCTTCGACCCCCTCTGACCCCTGACCCCAGTCCTCCGTCGCCACCGCATCAGTTTTTGTCTGTCGCCAGCAATCGCAGCCATACAAATGGCCCCTGGAATTTCTATAATTTATAGGCTTTGAAAGTCATTTACATTTGTCATTTATG
Organism: Drosophila pseudotalamancana; assembly: GCA_037075185.1. Classification (NCBI taxonomy): domain Eukaryota; kingdom Metazoa; phylum Arthropoda; class Insecta; order Diptera; family Drosophilidae; genus Drosophila; species Drosophila pseudotalamancana. The sequence continues at coordinate 190,524 of JBAMCK010000674.1, forward strand.
CTGGGCTGAACAGGAAGTATATATACCTCTATTTGCACATACATATATATATATATAAATATATATATTTGTATTTATATATGTCGATACATATACATATATATATATATATATACATTTATTCATGTTTATTGTTTACTATTGAAAGTCAAACAAGGCCTTAAGTAAAGCCATAATAAAAACATTAAACATAATTTCTTGTCCTTCTCCGATAGTATTTGTTGTATTCGCCTGAACCTGATTTTATTATCGAGACTGAATAACGGCATTACTTAGTGCATTTCAATCTAAGTCAATTAGTCATAACTTTCATTTGTCATTTGATTTTTACCCTAAATTCCACAAGCCAACTTCAATAATACCCAAAAGCTAATTATCTTTCGGTTCGTCTATAAAGAAAGTTGAGAGGTTTTTCCTACAGTTAAAACTTAACTTTTCTTTTATACTTTTGCATAGTTTTGGAAGTTTTTGTTTTCTTAGTTTATGTACAGTCAGAATAGATTTATTAAGCTTTGACACGAAATGAGAAGCGCATAGAAGGGCGCCATGACATATATTCAATTGATGATAAGTTAATTTCTAATTGTCTTACTTTTCAATGAACTATTTTCCCACATAAATACCTACTATTCGGAATTCGGAATATCACTCTTTAAATCCAATTGAGAATCGTATAGAAGAGCGTCATAAAATGTCAGCCAAATTGTCAAATGGCCTCTAGTTAAGGTATCGTTAGCAAACAAAACATTTAGTAGACTAATCTATAAGCATAAATATAGCGTAATGACTGCCAGGACTCTTGCCTATCCCCAATATTTTCGACCTACGTAATACCCTCATGCTCTATGAGGACGTGTTGTGGCTGTTTCGTAACCTCAACTAGGCTTTAATTAAAGGCCAATGCGTAGCTGTCGATTGGGTATTAACTTTGACATTTCAAGTAAACAATATTTACACCGTGATGCTCATTAAGAATGAGTTAACAGGGTATATAGGCTTTGTGGAAATTAATGTTACAAAAGGAGGCAGAAGAAGGCGTGGCATAAACCATCAAGTACATATATTTCTGATCAGTCGATTAAGACCTGTCTGTCTATTCGTATGAATAAATGCGTCAATCTCAGCATCTATAAAAGCTAGAGAGTTGAAATTTTATATGCGGTTTCTCCTATATCACGCGTATATCGAGTCCGCTTTTAATAATCGATAATTCATTCAATTTGGTTGTCATTGATAGCAACATTTAGGTTTGCGAGCATATCTCGTACATCTTAAGAGTTTTAGGCGTTAAACATATTGAATATATGTTTATTTAAAGAAGAAGCACAGTGTAGATATTTAAAATTTTGGATGCCTCCTCCGTTTCCTCATGATTGAGGGATATCTCCTAGTTGAGCACTCGACTAGAGTTTATTTTTACTTTTTATAAATATATGAATATATAGATTTATATATGTTTATATGCATGTGTGGGTAGTTATATATATCTGATATATATACTATAAAAATAAATATTAATAAATTAAGTGAACTACGGGCAGGCAATAAAGGAGGCAAAATTAGCTGTCAATTATGAACTAAGTCCAAAAGAAGGACCCACAAGGAAAGCACCAAATAATACATGCCAATCAATGGGGAGAGGGGGCGCTAAGGAGTGTGGTGGGGCGTGGCTGGCAGGAAGGAGGAAGATGTTGAAACAACACGCGATGTCCAACACATTGAACATTATGCTAGGGATGTGCTTCTTTTACCGCTTCTCCGGGCTTCTCTTGCTTCTCCTGCTTCTTTGGCTTCTTCTTCTTCATATTGTTTTGGCCTATTAGACGTTGCAGCTGCTTAGCCCGGGGTTCGAACTGCGGCCTAACACTTCTTCAGCTGCTAAATTGCTGTCAATTAGTGAAAAAAAGCAATAAATAAAACAGACGCCAAGAATTGAACGTAGCCTAAACAACAAACAACAAACAACACACGCACAGGCACACACACACACATTCACATATGGTGTAACATATGTATACCCTATATACACCCACACACACACTTACACACTCAGCTTTATGCACAGGTGTCCACAAATTGGCAGCTAAGTTTTTCTTTCTGTTTAGTCAGCGCTTATTTTAAGCATATGCATAGCCAGAATACCCTGTGAAAAGTTGGGTAAATGAGTAGAACGTATGTTAAAGTCGCGCTTATGCTTGGGCTAAGCTGTATTTAAAGAAAAAAAACTATAGCAGCTCTTTGAAGATCATTTCTAAGTGAGTTTCAAGCAATCGTTTTTTTTTTTTTACAGTCTATCAGTCTAGTAACGGACAGTTATCTGCAACTGTACTCAAGAAACCTGTGATCATTCAGCTTACCTACGGGTAAATACGATGTCAGAATCTATCGAAGATAGGGTCTAACATTTTGTATGAGACTTTCTAAAAGTATTTTATCTAAATTTCTGATTATTTGCCAAGTTTCGGATGAAATGTTTGAGTAAAATTTAATATAATTTGCTTGCTGTTTGTTTACAGGGTATCCTTGTAGTGCAGTCCACTCGATTATGATTGTTTACTTATTTGTTTGTCTGCTGTTTTGTTATGGGGTCAGCTTCTTCTTCTTTTTCTTATTTTTCTTATTCTCTCTATTGCCATGCGAGGCTTTTATTACACATTTTCGCCTACTTTTTTTATTGACACTTTCGTGTATTGTCCTGCATATCCTTTTGGCCCTGTTTGGCCGGCTGAAAGGAGGGTTTTAGATGGGATTTACATTGTTATTGGCCGCATGCCGTAATATGTTATTGTTGGCCAGCATTTTTATTGGCTTCGCTACAGGTGAAACATTAAGAGCGAGAGTCGTCGCCCCTTCATCTTCTATACCTTTAGTGTTACCTTTAGCCGGGTTCAGCATCCGCCCCAAAGGACCTGCCTTACACTTTTAGTGAAGTTATTTGATTTTGGAGCTCGCTGCCACATGTGTCGATTGCCTCGTAAAGTGCCAAACAAAATTGTTACCGGTTACGCTTCCTCGTTCTCCTTCTCTTCATCGCCAAAAAGTTTCATAAAACACCTGTCCGAACAAGAGCCTGACCTTTGGATTCATAGCTTCTAGGTGTAGAGCGAGGGGGTTACACATAGATCACATTTAGCTGGCAGATGGCCTAATGGAACATTAGCAACATTCACTGTATCGACAAGACGTAAATTATGTCCAACTTAGGCCCGAAAGTTGTGTATAAAATCGTGTTTTAAGTGCTTCGGAATTATATGCGAAATTCCAGTTACTAAAGATTTGCGAGTTGACCTAATTTGGTCTAACGAAGATTTAACCGCCATTTACTATGGAGCATTTCATATCGGTTAGTAATATATAATTTTATTTCGAATCTTTCAAAAGGGGGTTGAGTAGAAGATTTGTTTAGAGAGCTACTGAAAGTCGAAAGCTTTCAAGTTCATACATAAACTTGATTGAAATGTGAAAAGCTTTAAAGCGCATTAAAATGAATGTTCAAAAATGATTAAAAAGTAACGCAAGAGCTTGTTAGTGCATAAATTAAGGCTCATTGGAATTTGTTTCGATTAGAAAAAGTCTTCAAAGAAAGTGAAATTTGATTGACAAATAACAAAAGGTAAATTATTAAGCTCGAAAACTCATAAAAAGCTTTTCTTGTAAACAATGATGGGATTTATGTTGCATTTTAAAAGAATATATTTCAGCATATTTTAGTATATGATAAAGTTGTTTTAAATAAACTATTCTGTTATTCTATTAAATCGAAGATTCTATAAATATTAAATACAAAACAAACAAATCGGAGATGCTGATACAATTGCCAAAAGCTTTAAAAATTTGTCAAATTATTTTAATTCGTACGAAATGCGCATTGACAAAAAATGTGTAAAGTGCACAGCTAACACATTGAAGCGCTCTCCATAGATAATCCAATTAAATTTAGATATAATATTAATAGAATATAATCTGTAAGCTTTAAAGCTCTCGCTCGACAGCTAATGCGAATTGTAATGCGGAAATCCTGAAACATCAAACGGAAATGACAATGGAAAGTCCTTGACAAACAGGTGGGCAACCAGGTTTCAGGTTTTGTGGTTAGGGTAAAGGGGGTAGGTCGAGGTGCTCCATAAATTGTGCAGTCCACAGCTGACAGAGAGATCATTAAATATGTAGGAAATAACTTCACTATCTGACAGGGAAGAAGAGGAGAAGTGGAGGAGGAGCAGAGGATGCCAGCTAAATGGGTTGTCTAAGCGTTCAACCAACTACAAATTGTGCACACGAGACAGCAGCTGGAGAAGATGGGGGACAGGGCTAGGGATGAGGGTTGTACCTCAAAGAGAATGGGAATGAGTGGGGAAGATGTCAAGGGCTGGGGGTTTTTGTCATGGATAGGGGCTGTGTAATGGGTCACAGGTAGCCCAAAGGCAGACCAAAAGCAAAGCTGCGCAGGTGTGTGTGTGTGTGTGTGTGGGTGAGTGGGTGAGTGGGTGTATGTGTGTCCCTTAAACCTAACCCGCTGCCCAACACCGCCCCTGCGCCGCCCCATTTGGGGCGTGACTTTTGCACGTCTGGCGGCGACCCTTGACTTGTTTTCCTTTTGCTAAACTTGTGGCCCAGTCGTCAAGAAGAGAGCACGTTTGCAACCACAGTCGGCGACAACTGCCACAATATGTTGCACGCTTATTTTTCTTTACCCTCATACCTTGGCAAGTTTGAAATACGGGTGTATATGTTCATCGGTTGTGTGGCCTTGAAAATAAACTAAGTCCAGCTTCCGTTTCGCAGGGAGAAAGGCGCTAAACTTACAAAGAGGAAACTCATATTATAGAATTCGATTTATGTATCGGATACATAATATATAGATCGAGATAGATTATACTATACATTTATTATTGCTGAATGCTTTTAGCTTTTGATATTCAACAGAGTATTTGCCCAGTCGCTTACACCCGACACCCGACACCCGACTGCACTCATTTTGTATAGAGGGTAGTGTATAATCTAAGACTTGCACTCATGTACAGAGAGCATTGTATGTCGGCTATACCCGGCTGCAACAAATTAATGAAGCTAGATATCAGATACCAGAGTATTTCCGCGGTCGGATATACCCGCTTGCCTCTTCTTCTTCCTTTCAAATAGCACTCCCTACCTTAATGCAAAAGCCGATGGACACTTGAGAAGGAGAGCTGTAAAGTTTACGACTGCATCAAAGGATTTCCAACAGCTCAGATTGTGTCGACTTCCCACTCCCCCCATCCGCATCTCCACACCCGCGCCATGTGAACAGCCCCTACAGGCAGGGGTTGGAGGGTGAAACTAATGAGTTGTAACAACAAGCCAAAGTACATGACAAAGCTAAAAAAGTAAGCATAAAAATACAAGAAGAGGAAAAAGTAGTTTGTCGCAGGATTTGTTTTGGATTCAACCGAAGGGTGAGAGACTTCAAGGGTTGAGGCGTGGACTGAATGAGAGAGGTTTATAGGTAGGAACTTGTTTTCTGCCACGTGTAGCGCATAATTTAATTGTGGTTTCGCTTGTCACACCCGGTCCTCCATGTTCACTTTGCTTGACTTGATTTAGCAATTAGCAAACGGCTCGAGCAAAGCCGCTGCAACCCCTCGCAAACCGCGCAACCTCCCAACCTCCCAACCTCCGAACCGCTCCACAACCCCTAATTAGCTGCCAGTTCATAAAGCGACAATTTTTGGCGTTTTCAGCATACGCTCAAGGAAAGAGGGCGTGGCACGCGTCGCATTAAAATCCTATTAAATATAAAAGCGCAGTGCAAATAAAATATGTTAATTTACATATTTTATGCGTGAATACTTCCCCTCTTTCTCTTGCTTCCACCTCAGCAAATGTTACGCCCTCCAACTCCGCCCACTCCGCTTTTTCGGACGAAACGCCACATTTTCCGATTGCAAATGCCGGGGAGGACTGACAGTTACCCTCTAGTTAATGGAGTTCGCACCGGTCACGGTTTATTTGATTGAAGTTGTAATAAGTTCAATGGAAATGTTCATTATTATGAACCAGTAAACTAGCTCAGTGTTAAAAAAATGAACCCGTTCAGTCTCGCATGAACAACTATCGATATTTAGATATTTAAACAGTTAGAAAGAGTTCAATTAAAATGTTCAATGTAATTAATAATTGAACTAGTTCTGTTGATTTTCAATTTTATAACATTCATATTGATATATAAGATATATATTTCATTCAAAACATTTTTTATGTCTGTTAACTTTGATATACATAGAATATATTTGTATTCTATATATTCGGGTGACTCCTTAAGAACTATCAAGGTCACTTTTCATGCTTTCGAGGGTATTGTGCAGCTTCCACCAATTGTTATTCAAATATACTCTCGCTGTCTCTGTCTGTCTTTATCTTTTTCTGCTTTAATAATTTTTCTATTTTAGTTTTCAATTTTTGAACATTGATTTAAGCCGCTTAACTGATTCCAATTTGCTCGCTGATTAGCGGGTTTTTCCAAAGCTTTTCAGTTTCCACTTTTTCATTTGTTGCATATTCCACTTAATTACTTTAATTAGCTAGATTAATGCGAATTTAATTGTAATTAAATAACTGTTTGTCAAATGAAAGGAAGCTTTAAAAGCGATTCTCGGAATCAAATAGAGCTTATTTTTTTTGCTCGCAGCTTCCATTTTAATCTGTGCGTGGAACAAAGGAATTGCTAACCAAACCGAATGCCATAATGTAACAGTAATATTTACAGTAAGTGGTAGAAAAAAAAAATGGAGTTTGATAGAAAGGAGTTTAAGTTCGATGAGTCAGTTAAATAGTTTAGTTTGGAGTCATTAACTAAAGTTTAGTTTATTACTATTAATAATAATACAAGTGACTACTTCCTTGTACAGACTTCTTTTTTTATACTTTAATATCAGTTCCATTGAACATTTTCATATCATAACCATATTTATATCTATATTTTGGAATATTTTACAGCACTACTGCCACAACACTAGCTAACAAAGTAGCTGAAAAACATGTAAAGAAATTCTCTCTAAAGTTTAAAATCCTTTGCTATCTTTGATAGAAGTTCTCTCAACTACATTGTACACGTTTTGCAACACTGTTTGCATTTTAACTAATTTGGTATTTGCAAATAAATGTTTGCTTGTATTTAATTTGCTGCTCGAATTTGCAATTTTAATTGACAGTTTTTTGTATTTTTAATTATTTTTTGATTGATTTTGTTTGTCAAATGCAATTTTCCATTTTCAATTTTCTAATGTAATTAATCGATGTTGCTTTGGCAAAGGTTTTCATTAAGCCTTATTTAAATTTCCACTTTTGGCTTAAAGTACATGGCAAAATGTTCAAAGTGGGTTACTACAAATTTGTGGCCTGCGGTGTTTTTTTGTCGCATTCAAAAATTGTCGCATTGGGCGGCAGCCATTTTTTATACCCTGTACCCACTGAAAATGGTTAAACAGGGTATGTTGTGCTTGTAGAAACATATGTTACTGTCAGAAGGATCTGTGGCTGGACCTATCCACTATATATGTTCTTGATGAGCATCAACAGCCGAGTCGATTGAGTCCTGTCCGTCCGTCCATATGTATGAATGCGTCGATCTCAGCATCTACAAAAGCTAGACACTTGAAATGTTGTATGTACGTTTGCTTTTAGAAAGCGCATATCAAGATTGTTTCAAAAAGTCGATAACTCTTTGCGTTTCCTTGTTATCGATAACGCGTTTTAGTTTTTGACTGAAGAAAATCGCATGTTATTAGGTAGAAAGTTGAGCTTCGCGGATCTACGCAGTGTAGTGTGAACATTCTTAAATCCTTAAACATCAGCACTGCACAGGGTTGGGGGTATCTCCTAGTCGAGCAGACACGACTAAGATTTTATTACTTGTTTTTTCTCTTCTTTTTTGGCTTTTGTGGCTGCAAAATCAACGCCAGCTAATTAAACTACATGACAGCGTGTTCATAAATGTGAATATATTGTTATGCATATATTCCAATTATACAAACATATGCATTTATGCATATGTGTATACTATATAGTATATATGTGTATATAATATATATTTGTATTCATTTGCTCGAATGTCCGCTTACATGTGCCTGACATTTCCTACTCCGACATGCGCTTCAATGCGTAGACTAAGTAATTTGTAGCTCGAGCTTCCAGTTGCAGCATAAATACCCTAAAATCGGGAAGGGGGTAGCTTACCTCGTTGGTTGCTCTTGTAACAGTTAGTTGTAGAATTCGTATTGACTTAAAAACATTTTCTCGAGCATCCAAATGCAATTCGTATACCCTGGAGTCCTCCCTGCATAAATAGTTAAGCAATGCCGAATGTAAAATCTGTTAAGCGAGCTTTCAGTTGCAGCTCAAATACCCTTAAAAGCTTAGTATGGATTAGTTTAACTCGTTAGTTGTTTTCGTAACATAAGCTAAAATAAATTGGAGCATTGTGTGTACAGAGTATCTTAAGAGTAATTCTCAGATGAAGCTCTATAGCTTCAATTAAATAAATGTTATGGCTACAAACCAAAAGATTACCAGGCAGCTTATCAAATTTTGTAACTGAAAACATCGAGATAATTTACAGGGTATCGAGTGGATCTAGTTACAGGGCATGAGATCGTCGTGTACACTCGCAACTCTTTTGTTGCTTGTTTAAGCTGCGTTGTTTGTGTGGCCGCAGCGATAATAGCTCATGGCATGTGGTTCACGTACGCATCCGCAACCGCCTCCAGCCACGCCTACCCCCACCACCACCACCCAATTTTACAACTATGTGTTGTGTGTGTGTGTGTACAAGTATTTTTACGAGCATAACAACATCATATAACATCAAAGTGTGCTGTATGGCATACGAAAAAGGAAGCCAAGGACCTGCCCATACACACACACACCCTTTAGTATATATTTATATGTGTATGTGTGTTTGTGTGTGTGTGTGTGTGTACAGGTTGTCAGCATCACCTGGGCACGTCCTTGTCCTCTCATCGTTTTCGTCAGCGCTGAATGTTTGGCCAGCTCTTCACAATTCTGCCCATTTTTTGCCTTTTGTTGCAACACACACACACACACAGTCACACACACACTTACACATTTCGAATTGGTTAATTTATATTATCAATTTATCAATTTATGCCTTCCAAAGTGCTTTTTTATGGCCTCCCCAGCTAAAAGTTGGGGCTCATGTTTCGGTTAGCCAGTTACAGTTTTTACACGCTACAATAACTAGTTCAACCTCCTCCCCCGCCTGCCCATGGGGCGTGGCACGGTGTGCAAATTATTGTCAGTTGGTGTTTGGCACGCTAACATTTGTTTTTAGGTAGGAAGCGAGTGTTAATGTGTTCGATTGTACTCGTAACTCGTTGCTTTGCCCACTCGTAGTTTATTTCCTCTCGTTACTTTTATTCCACTTTCCTTCTAATTCCAATTTATTGTGTAGCTCTTTATTTTGACTATCGAAATGATACTTCGAAAGTACTCGTAAAACGTTTCTTTGCCCACTCATTGTTTATTTCTACTTATCCTCAATTTATTGTGTACTTGTTTGTATACCTGAATGATATTTCGATAGCATTCGTTACTCGTCGCTTTATCCATTCGTTATGTGTTTTTATTACTCAGAGTAATGAATATTTGAATGATATTTCGAAGGTACTCGTTACTCTTTGCCCATTCTTATTAATATTAGCTTTAACCCTGACTCGCTTACTCGTTACCTTATTCATTCTTTATTTAGTTAAATTCCTATCGCATTGTAATTGTTCGCACTCGCTGGTCTTCCCTACTAATTACTTTTGTTACTCAATAACTTTTTAAACTTCTTGCTTTACTCGCTGCTCTTAATTCACTTAATAAAATTACGAGTTTTCAATTTCAATTCCTGTTTTTTCACTCGCCACTTTTTTACTCGTTTCTTTTTAGCTTGTCTGCTTATTATCGTTGGCTTTATTTATATTTATGGAGTTTTATAGCGTAACGAAATGCGTTTTTTTTCTTTCGCCTCTGTTGCATTTTTGAAAAGAAAATTTCATGGAAATGCATATTGCCAACTGCAGCTGCACTTTTCCATAATTGAATATTTAACAACAGAGATAAGCAAAAAAAGGCAACAAAAAGGGAAAAGTATGAGGGAAATTGTAAATATTTTCATGTAAATAAAATGATGATCCTTAACATTAAAAATGGCAGCGAAATGCAGAGTTTTGCACTCTGGACGGAAGTTGACGGTGCTTTCTATTTATAATTGGGTAATACTTGTGGATAAACTGATTTGTGTGCTTTAAAAGGAAAACCATTTCAAGTTTTTTCAGATTCGAAACGTAAATCATTTTGATATACGATAAAATTATCTCCTTTCAATTCAATGCAGTTTTAAATTTATGCTTAGTCATAGTCATAAATGACCCTCAGTTGACTTTTCTAGGGTATTCGCAGCATGGCTAAAAGATAAATTGCATTTTTTGTTGCTTAGCTTGTTGCTCGTTTGAATTGCTTATGAATTGTTGTCAGCTCCTTTTCTGATGTCTGCGGTAAATAAGCCAGACAACAAAAACCAGATGCCAGATCTCTAGTACCCCCTCCCACCACACTTATAGAGCTCTATTTATCCCTAGCCTAGGCTAATACCCAAGGAAAAAAGAAACCAATAATTCTTGTGGTAATTTGATACATCTCTCTCGCTCCCTCTCTCTGTCTCTCTCACTCTGTCTGTGAAACATGCCATTCTATTCTACTCCATCTTAATATATAGCCCTCTCACTCTCTCTTTAGCTGTCTCACTCTTTCTCTCTAGGCTGTCCGTCTGTTCCTTTAAGTAGACATCGCAAATAAAGTGAAATATTTTTATTATTTACACGACTTTTTTGCCATCTTTGCAGCGTGTTCAGCTGTCTGCTGCTACTGCTGCTTGTTCTTCTGCTTTTTTTGCTTAACCTGAACATAAATTACAACGCCTCTCGACCACGCCCCCTCTGTCCTCCCTCTGCCGCTCTTTCCGTTCAACGCCTTTTTTCCTCTTGTCTGTCGAGTGGATTTCATTTTTAAGCAAATACCACACGAGCCGCCGCCCACAAATGCGGGGCGGGGCGGGGCGGGGCGTGACATGCGTGTGATATATGCTATATTTATATATCTGCCATATATATATGTATTACACATATCAGTGTGTGTGTATATATATATAATCCGGCGAATTGTCGGCTCGGTTTTTGGTTTGGAGCGCAAATCAGAAATAATGAGACGCAGCTGAAAGCTAGAAGAGATGCCGAAAAAGACGGTATGAAGGGGGAAAAGAAGAAGCCGAAGTATGTTAGGGTAAGCATAGATGACTAGCCAGATGAGCTGTACATTGTCTCTAAGATAATATCATTTTTTATTCGAATTGAATAAAAATATTAAACAATTCCGAGGTATTAAAAAATATATTTGGAAAAATATATGCGTTAAGACACAAAATATATATGTAGCTCTAAAAAAAAAGGTATATGCAAACATATTGGTTCTATCTGTTAATTATAATGCATACCCTCTCCAACCATTGCTCCAGTTGCAGGGTATTCGATGGGGGAATGCCTCGAGTGGCAGCGGACGCATTTTTCCAATGTCAGACTTGCTTTATAAATACACACACAAACCGACACACCCTCATTTACATAGTTATTTTAAAAATTAATTATATTTTAAAGACATATTTTTAAATATATCTCTCATACGCCTCTCCCTCTTTAATCTTTTCTATTTGCAGGTACGCTCATTTTATTTTTAACCAAAGCATATTTGACGCTCGTCCCCTCGAGTTTTTCCGTTGAGTTTTCCACGCAGAGTTTTCCCAAGGGTACGTAAAAACAATCTTCACAAAAATTGGGGATAACGTTTAGGAAAGTGGGCACATGTCCAATTGCATTGGATGGTCCATAAATTGGCTGTCGCATCGAATTATGAACTAAAACTCGACGTCGAAGTCGAACTCGAGGCCAGCGTGAGAACAAAAAATGGGGAATATTATGGGAAACAATTGAATGGGGAATATTATGGGGAAGACTCTTGAAAACTCAATAAGAAAGTAAGCTAAATAAAGCTGTGTAAGTTAAATAAAAAACAAACATAAATACGAAACACAGTTTAAACTAAATGTGATATTTAGCCGATTTTGGATTCCGTGCAAATTTAATTTCTTCTTTATCTCAGTTTAATTTAGTATAAATTCCTATCATTCTTGCTCTCTTTACTAATTTCTCATTAAAAATTCTATTAATTGCTTACTATATAAATCAATTTTGATCCTTAACAAAGTCTTGCTTAATATGTGATTTATTCATTTTGAAAACAAGTTTTCATTGGCAACATTTCAAAGAGATTTTCCTCAATTGTCGCCACTTGAAGGTGGGCTTCATAAATAAGCTCAAGTGACAGCTGAAGCTGCCTCCTGCTTATTCTTCTTCTTCTTCTAGCTCTTTTTGCTTGTATTTTTCGTCAGGCATCTCGCAAAGCTTCTTATGTGGGCAGAGGCCTCGATGAACGCGGAAGGGGGAAGGGGGAAGGGGTCGTCTAATTGTGTCTCTCTGGCTGTGACTAACTGACGACTGACGCTTCATATCATCATTCAAAGCGCAGTCCCCAAAGATCTCCGGGTACTTAAATATATTGCAAGACAGAGGCGGAGGCGAATACGGCAGAATGTTAGAGAGGGGAAAGGGAGGGTATGAAAAATGTTTGTCAACTTGTAAGTTATTTCCGACATTGTCGAAAAATGCGCGTGAAAAATTGAAATTATTGTTTTCCTTAACATTGTTGTCAACATTTTCCCAGCCCCTCAACCCTGCAGACACGCCCCCTGCCCAAGACGCCTCTGTGTGGCTTGCAGCTTGATTTTAACATGAGTCATTGTGGCCATGAATCAGCTATATAATATGCACGCACACACATACACAGCATAAGAATTACAACTTGCGACAAGTTGTCAGCGCCTTGAAAGAAGAAGCGCACGCGGAGAAAGAAGAGCAGCGCAACTTCTCCGTCTCCGTCTTCGTCTCCGTTCCTTCACATTTGCTTACGCAGCGAGGAAAAATATGTATTTTCTTAATGGGCATCGGAAATTTTCCCCAAGTCAACTGCCACACAAAATGACATTCAGAATTTTCCACACGTTTTCCCTGCGCTTCAAAATGTGCGTGAAACTTCAATTGATTTTGGCCCAAAAAAAAGTATATAAAACTCTACTTGAGTGTGCTCGATTAAGAGATACCCTATTCCCTATGCAGCAGACGTTCGACCTGGAAAAATTACCTTTTTCCGAACTGTGGAAAAATATAGAAAGTATCCCGTTGCCAATAAAATATATGTGCACTAAGTTTGGTAAGCCTGATTCCTAAGCCTTACGAGATATTCTCAAATAACTAAAACGTGTTATCGATAACAAGAAAACTAAAAGAGTTATCGATGTTCTAAAACAGCCTCGAAATGCGCATGCTATAGGAGGACTTGCAGGTATAATTTCCAGTCTGTATTTTTTATAGATGCTGAGATTGTTAGGTGCGTGCATACAGACAGACTGATTAACAAATAGACAAAAAGGGCTTATTTTTCCTTTTGCCTGTTATATATATTTACACAAATACATTATACCCTGTTTACACATTTGTAATGGGTATAAAAGAAGAAGTCGAAGTAACACATGTCCAAAAAGTACAGCGAACACATGTCCAATCGGTTGGGGGAGTATGGAGATGGGGGTTAGAGAATCGGGGTCGAAGGTCATGGGAGTATGACGCATCTTGCTCTGAGGAATCATGGGAAACAGGAAGTATTAGAGGTTAATACTTAGGACTCATGAGTAGCTAAATATGAAAGATTTGACTGAAAGTTGAAAATTAGTCTCGAAGAAGACAAATGTGTGGACGGGAGAAACGCGAAGCTTATGGATACATGACGAGCATTTCTCGAGATCACAGGAAAAACTTATAATACATTTTATAGATGAAAAACAGTTTTGGGAGAGTTTGGAATAACGGTTGCGTGCGAGAGAAAGTTAGCATCTCATTATAGACAAATGTCTGCTCGGTCAGGTGGCAAAGTTGCAAAATTATAGAAAAAAGGGTATAGAGGATACAGAAGAAGGTACGTCCGTTTGTACATATATGTAAACACATCCATAAGAGCTAGAGACCTAAAATGTTACAGGAAGGTTATTCTATAGCATGCGCGTAACGGCATTGTTTTTAATAATCGATCGCTGATTTAGTTTTCCGAACATATCTCAAAGAAAGATTCATTTGAGAAGATCTAGGGAAACATACCCAAAAACTTCATTTAAATCGGAAAATAAACAAAAAGGTTTATTTAAAGAAATAGTTGAGTCGTGCTGCCAACTTGTTGCATAACTACAATAAATAGTCGAAGCTAGCAAAAATCGACTTTCGACTAGCTTTAAAATGCTTAAGAGCAAATATTTTACGCTGCTTTAGCGTAAGTTCCAATCAGAAACTCTTTCGAATGCATGCATTCTAATTGGAAACTAAAGCCCAGCTGCCGGGCACAGCTCAACCAAAGCTTAAGCAAAAACTCTGGCTAAATCTTCAATTTATATTCAAAGTTTCTGTGTGTGTGTGTGTGTATGTGTGTGTATGCATGTATGCATAGCTTTTTCATTCGAGCGAACAAATTATCGAGTGTGCGATAAGTTTTGTTTTTTAGCTGCTAGATTCTCGCTGGTGGCTTCTCTCTGTTCGCTTCTCTCTGCATGCTGTATGCCACTTACTCATTGTTAAGGCTGTTATGCATAAGTCCTTATAGAGGAAACCTGTCTAGTCCAAAGTTTCGCTTCTTTATCACCCTTGCAGCGAGGCGCGTAAATCTTAAAGCTGTGGACGAGGCTCTAATCAAAAAAACCCACTTAAAAGTCTTTGCCGGAGCTAAAGCTGCTCGCACACACACATACATGAACACATATGTGCACACACATATATACATACTTTGTTGTCAGGTCCACGGCCCGTGGCTGTGCTTAAAAACTGAAAAATATTGTGCCACAAAATTTCATTTATGAAAAATACAAAAAAAAAAGGAAAATAAAAAAAAAGGAAGAAGAAGCAGCTGGCAGCCCGCAAAAAGGACTAGAAAAAAAGATAGGGAGAAAAATGAATTGAAATGGGGGCCAAAAAATATTCTGTATGTATGATAAAGCATTGTCTCATGTGCATAGCTAAAGCCATAGCCCAAGTAGAAGAAGCATAAGAAGAAGAAGAAGACGAAGAAGGGAAAGAGGAATAGAAGAACTGAAAGCAAAAGTCATGTGTGCGGGCATTCAAATATAAAAAAAAACGTAGACCCCACGTAACGCCCACTCGGAGCTCTGCTAAGTAGCAAAAATTGACAAACTGCGGGAAAAAACAACATGTAAAAGTGCTTGACTAGCAGATACCCTCAAAATGAGTATTGTATAATAAGGCAATAAAGTTATTATATCATTAATTAATATAGGGAATCGTATTACATACATATATATCTCAAAGTGTTATTGCTTAAATTTCTGATCGATTGATTAATGTACCGAAAGTAAGAAATAGTTTAAGAGTGGGCTTATCTGAAAAGAGGGTAAATACCCAATTTGATGTCCTTACCGTTACAGTCTTTAAGTTTTACTGCACAAATCAAGCCTCAAAATAGATTATTAGCGATATTTTAAAAATAATATAAGATATCAGGTAAAAATGATTAACGAGTTCTGCATTGGGTATTCCACAATATATATTTCAAAGTTCAATCTTGTAGCTGTTAAAGTTCTTGAGATAGACTGGTTTATACAGCTGGACGGTATTGATCCCGATCAAGAGTAATATAATAAAACGCTCGGTTCCGCATGCATAGGGGAAGCCAATCAACCCTGTTGGTTAATTTGAAAAGGGTATAAAGAGCGAATAAAGACCGAGAATGAAAGCTTCATAAAATATAAGTATATATATAAAGCGTATACATATTTTGTACATTTATCTTGTCACTAAGTATGAAAGTCACGCATTGTAATTAATTAGGAAATGCAAACACTCGACTAAATATGTAGATAAAAGCAAAGGCTCGTCTAAGAGCTCCGACCCTATAAAGCATGTAGCATATTATAAAACCAACAAGAAAATCCCCAAAGCAAAAAAAAAAAAAAAAAAAACAAATGCGACAAACATTTGAAATGTCATCAGAAGAGCAAAAGTCACCGAAAGTAAAATACTTAAATTTGATAAATTGGAATTGCAGGCGAACATTCTGTTGAATAGCCGTAGAGCTAATGGGCCATGGGCCATGGGCCAAGGCACGCAACCTAATCGAAATGTGTAAAGCCCTCTCAATAGATAACAAACTTAGTTGAATTTCTTGTCAAGCTTCTAGCTTTGCAGTTTTAGGAGGTACTTCAAAGAGTTTGCTTGGCAACGAGTGCCATTTGACAAGTGCTTAAGTTGAGTTGCATTAAAAGGAGAAGCGCACAACGAGTGATAAGTAGCGAGTTGAGCGTAACGAGCAGCAAATACCGATTGACCTGGAATGAGTGCAGTCATAATAGCGAATAGATCTGTTATATTTGATCTGAGTGAAATAGATAGAATAATATAGAGTAGAACAGAGTAACGAGTAGTGATTAGCGATTAGCGATTAGCGAGTAACGAATTAAGAGAAATGAGTAGTGAATAAATTCACTTGTGATAGCAGAAACTCATCTGCAGTAGGACATATGTATGTAATACTCGTCTAATTGTTAAAATTTGAAGTTTAGCGAGTAAATTATCACCATTTGGATAATTAGCGAATTATTTGTAACGATCATCAAATAGGGAGTGTCTGTTTGCAGTAGACGCTTACTAGTTACGACTAGTGAGAAAAAAGTAACGAGTTTCTAGTAACAAGTAACGAGGAGCGAGAAACCAGTAACGAGTATCCAGTAACAGGTAGCTGAGTAGTTCTTAAAGTAGTTTCAGTATTTCAGTTCACTTAGCCAGAAAGAACTAGTTATAAGTTTTATTAACTACTCATGTTACAATTTTAATAATAATGTAATTCATGTAACGAGAATATGTTTAAGCTCGACTTAAAATAGGTTCCTAGTTGCGAACTAGTTCCAATAAATTCTCTAGTCTGACTCAAAGGTGGCTTTAAGAACTGTAAAAACTGAATAATTTGGCCGACTTTCGACCTTTTGTTACTGACACTTTACTTTGCGTGGTTCCATCATTTGTTCAGGAGACACACACACAACCGCACTACAAGAACTACAAAAACTACACTCGCGTACACATGAAAATATTCGCAGTAAACAATTAGCAAATGTAAATAAAAGCGTGTGAAACAAAAATATTGCCAGAGAGCGAAGTGAACCAAAAGCTTTGCATGACTGACAGCGAGAACGAGACGGATGGAGGGACAAAAGGGATGGAGAGAGAGGGGATGAGTGTTAGCTGTGGGTGTATTAAATGGGGTTCGCATCACGATTACCGATTTCGCTTTCCCGTATTCCCCATTTCCATTTGCACTTTGCATGTGAAAGAAAAACAAGAAAAGTGGGCGACAGCAAATAAAAAACTGCAAATGTAAAAGCGAACAAAGCTGAGGAGGAACAATGCACACACACACACACACACATGGATCAAAATTGACAGCAATTTGCAGTTGTTAATTGTTGTTATTGGTTGGAAACTGGCAGCTAGTGTCACTTGCCATTTCACTCGCCCATTTATGATGGAACTCTCAGAGCGCGAATAATTAAAGAGTGAAAGAGGTTTTGCATATGATGGAAATGCTAAGGATGATAGACTAAGTGTTACCCTGCAGGCATACCAACTCTGAATGTCATCATTACAATAAAACATTAATTTTAACAACTATACTATATTAGTTAAGTCGAAAAATATAATCGCTAATTGAGCTTCACTCGATATATCTTAAATATATATACCATTATAAGTATACCTGTCAAGCTTACTCACCCCAACTCTTTTAGTTCCTGAGTTTTTTTGCGTTTGTACAGTTAGTTGCTTGTACTGTAAGCTCATATCTCTCTTTTCTTATGGCTGTGATTGATGCTATAATACCTTGAAGGAAGTTTATAGGGGTTTAACTAGGCATATTTATTATTTACAGGGTATAATTATCATAAATTTCAATTTTTGGTCTCTTCTGTTCTCTTTTTCCATCTCATTCCCTCTCTACGAATCTTTCTTCGCCCTGCTCCATCACATCTTCAATTTGTATTCGCATTTTTGGGGCACGCCTCTGCGCCCATACGCCCTCAACCACGCCCCCCCGCTGGGAAAGTGTCACGTGACTTATTCAAATTAGCAATTTTATGTTTGCACTTTCCCCTGTTGTTTTTTCTTTTCTTTTTTGTTTTATTTTTTCGTGTGTTTTACATGTGTGTTGCTCTTTATTTTTTCTTGTTTTCGTTCTTGCTTTATTATACCCTAGCAGTGGCTATTTTAAGGGGGTTACTTTCTGCGTAAGACGCAGTAATCTATTTTTGAATGTAACTCTATTATATATTTCGTATATATCTTATCACAAATAAAATTTTAGCTAGTATTTTATTTAATGTCAGTTTTATTTGGTATTTAATCTATATGTCTTGATCCTGACTACATATCAAATCTGGTTAAACAACCTTCTCTTCTGTTTATTTTGTCTTCCATAGTCAAAGGAAGAACAGGTTTCAAATATGTAGCTTAATATGTTTATCAACACTGAAGGGCGTCTAAATACATTTTCACATATAGAGATTCGGCTTATAACTCAAATATTCATTAGCAATTCTTATAATTATTTGTATTTATATTGGTATTGGTATACAAGTCAATATTCTAAAGAAGATTTTTAACGAGATGGTTGAGGTAGAGACTTACTCTTAACTTCTATTTATATCAAAGTTGATAGACAACTAAAGCCAGCTTAAATAGAATATATAAAAATATATATGTATATATAGAAAATATCAATCTCATTTTTGGACCTCACTAAAATGTTTCCTTTTTTTGTTTTCGAATCAAAATTAAAGTGCACATAAAATCAAGGGGTATACAGAAACTTTTGCATTACGCGGCACTGCTCTAGTCCTCCCCTCTTTTTTTCTCTTTCGCTCTTTCTGTCTGGCACACATAAATTCTAGAGCAGGAGCCAAAAAATGTGCCCAATTTTTGTTGCTTGTGAAAATCCAACTTAAGGTCAGAGCCAAATTTATATATATATATATGTATGTATAAAACACACTCGTTACATTTTCTAAATGTGTGTTAGGTGTGTCTCTCTCTCTCTCTCTCTTTCTCTCTCTCTCTCTGTCTTTCTATGTGTGTGTGTGTATATGTTGGTAGCAGCATGTTGAATCTGTTAATAAGAGCCACGCGCCCATTAAAGTTGACTGTGGTTTGTCCTTGTTTATTTTGCTCCTGTAACACACTCACACATACGCACAGACAAGCACACATACGAACACACACACGCACACACACACCCGCACACTCGCCTTTTGGCAATGAAACTTTTGCTTGAGGCTCGTGTCGTTCGTCCTGCCATAAAGAGTTTAAACGCACCTAAAGCTAACAAATGAGCAAGAGAGATGAAATCAGACTGAGAGTGAGATAGAGTGTATCTGTTGTCCATGTAGCTTAGAGCTACATGTAGGTCAGCGTTCCAAGTTGTCCCCTGCAAAAAAAATTGAGCTGAGCTGCAGACGCAGCTAATTAGGCAAACTTGTTAAAGCTAAGAACCACAGAAAAAGACGCTAAGAGGGATAGAAAGGGAAAGAATCAGATGGTGAGGCGTCATAAATATGTCGCTGTGTTGTCCGATTGGCCATTTAGGTCCTTGCAAGTGGGCCGCTTCTGATTTTCATTCCATTTAATTTCCACATTTCTTGTTGTCATCCAAAATGATATTCCATAGAGCATTCATTCATGTCATTCCGAATGAAGGGAAATATGCATTTACTTTCCCATATTTCTCTCTCTCGCTCCATAAAATATTCAATAAATGACAAATGAAATTCTGACTTTTCGATAGTTTACGAAAAAAACAAAACCTTACATCTTTTCGCTTGGGAATTCGCAATTGTTTATTTAAAGCTTAAACTTATACTTTTGTGAGACTGAATGAATTTAGCTGAATAGTAAAAAGCTTCAATAAATATATTAACTGTTGTTTTTAATTCTTATAAACTATTTAAGCCATTTATTGAAAATTTTTCAGATTCAAATCAAAATCGAAATTACTTGACTAAAAAACATTTTCAACTTTAATGAAGTATATAACTTAAGTTCTACAATATATTTCACTTTCAAATTGAAGTACAACAAATCGATAGCTTACAAAGTCTTACCATAAAGCTGATCAATCGATATTCAATTATACTTAACCTTAAGTTAAACAACTTCGAAGATTCGAACCGCTCACTTTTAAGCTGAACTTCCTAAAAATTTAGTTTTTTACAATCTGAGAATAATCTGTTAAGTGCGAGTGCTAACAAATGCTGTTTACAACCACGTTGAAAGGACAAAGGACGATTCAATCCAACACTAATCCTGCCTTACGCCGCTCTCCAACACTGTTCGAAATTTAAAATCTTGTATTAGTAACTGTTTCGTATTTCTGTTTATGCCACAATACATCGGTTCCGCTGCCATTCCGGAGATTTTTGCTTGTGACAACGGGGTAAACCAATACCTTTTTAAAGCCATTACGTAAATAAAGAAACAGGGTATGTTTGTGCACCGGTCACATATGGTATCTAAGTACTTCTGATTAAAATTTCAAACCGAGCCATCTATTTTCGTCTATCTGTGTGTACGAACTTATTTTTTTTCGGAGGTTTCGAAACCGCAAAACTTAAAATTTTGAATAAGTAGGACATACAAGATCCTATGTTGCAAAAGTTTGCAATTTTTGTCCGAGGTGTAAAACTTTTTTTGCGAATACATATAGAAATCAGACTGCATATATATGTTGCTGTTAGCCGGAATGCCTCACAGCTTGATTTGTAGTGTATCTGTCAGTCGGTAACACTCAACTGAAGCACATTTACTTGCCTTCGGTTTGCTTTTATTTGTTTGTAATCCCATATCGAAATCAAAATTTAATTTATGGTTAAGGGCCAGCTCATCCGTCAACCCAATGGAAGGTCGGACAAGCAGTTGGTCAGTCAGTCAGTCAGTCCGTCAGTCAGTCAGTCAGTCAGTGAGTCAGTGAGTCGGTCTGTCAGTCGGGCAGCCCCAATGGCTCGCTGTCAGAGTTGGAGTTAAATATTTAGACGCGCCTGCTTGCTTCTGCCAGTGTTCATTGTTGGTTGTTGCTCGTTGGATGTTGATGTGACGCAAAATATTACAAAAACCATACATCATGGCTGTCAACTCTGCCGCTATATATATGCCACCTGACCATCCGTTGGCCCACCCCTCCCCCTCATCCCCTTTAGCTGTAACAAGCTAAAGCTTGTTCCTAGCTGAAACACAGCTAGTCGCATGTATATCCTGTCAAAAGGCAAAAGCGCCAGGATGATGACATCGAGACAAGCATGTGTCCAGGACATGACCACAGTAAACACAAACACCCACATCCACACCCACACATACACACAGCCTAACACACAGGCTGCCCAATTGAACGAAATTGCGCAGCATTTCGCACAGATTATGTGCTCGATGAATAGCAACAGCAAAAAGCTAAAGAAAAACATGTCCAAACACACACAAAGGTGCAGCTTGTATAACCACGAAATACCCTGTAAATCACATTCGAATAATATTGACAAATATTGACTATTGTGGCAAGTTTACACAGCTTTTCTCTATTACATTATTTTAAAGTCTGAGTTTTGTTACTAATTTAATGTCGTTCGCAGCCAATTATAGGGTATACAAATGATCTAGTGAACAAAAAAGGTTGCTTATAACGCTTGTATCCACAAACATATCAAACTTATCAGCTACAACTTAAATAGTTCCCGATATAGATTAAGTAATGCTGATATCTAAACCTCATCCATAGAAAATTATAGAGTATACAATTGTATAAAGAACTTGTATTATGCCGATAGTACAAATGGAAGCCATATATGAAGTTTTATACTTCCGGCTCCGACTAATCCTGACTTTAATGATAGTTAGGCCTTCCCATACAGCACAAATGGCTGCAGGGTATAAATGACAGCAGCAGCAGTCGAAATATAAAATTCTTGAGCCTTGAAACATTTGTTTGTCGGTTCGCATTGCGACATGTGCGACTCACATCTCAACTGTAAATGTATTTGCTTGTTGTCTGGCCCAAAAAGCAATTCAGTATTCGAGTACTCACAATACCCTACATTCCCATCTCTTTCCTCTCCCCCACACATTATTTCACGCATCTTTGGGCACAGTTTTGTTGTGCGTGTGACAAAAATCTGCCTTTGACTGACCATAAAACAAGCAAATGCAAAAATGGAAAATAGCTATCGTATCTCTCAGATATAGGCTTGTCATAAATTCCAGATATATATACACACACATATACGTACACACAAAGAGAAAAACTGTTCCATTGCACTTTTGTTGATCAATTGTTGTCGTTGTGTGTGGCAAGTCGGATTTTCCATCAGCTTAATTTGTTGCATATTTTATGGACTGTGCCACTTGGTCCATTAAAAATGCACAAAGCATCTAAAATCTTTGAGTAGTTTACAATTATTTTGTGGCTTTCAGAGTGAAAAACAAAGCCAAAGCCAAAGCCGTAAACAATATAAACTGAAACTAAACGAATGGAAATTATATATTAGGATTAAGACGAGAAGTGCACAACTTTTGTAATTGAAAGAGACAGTTAGAGGGTTGAGAGCGTAACGGAGATGCACAGGAGAAAGAAGAAGCAATAAATGAGTATTTAGTTAGAGATGAGTAACGAGTAAAAGCTGAAAAGTTAAACTGCGTATCGTACTAAAAATGTGGATAAGCCAGAGATAAGTATTGCTTAAAACGAGTAAAGGGCGGCGAGTAGCGAGTAACAGCAGCGAGTAACGAGTGTGATTTGGCTAGTAATAAGAGACAATCTACGAGTCATATGATCAAGATAAAATTTATTAAGAGTTACGAGTCATAAGTACCGAAAAGAAGTAACGAGTATCTAAGAGTGATTAACGAAAAGAAAATCAACAAAACGAATGTCCAAAAAATAGTCATAATTAAACTGTATTTCGCAGAAATCTTGACAAAAATCATTAAAACTTTCCTCCTGCAGAAATAAATCTCGTTATTATCTCGATTAGCGATTAGAGCAATGAGAAACGAATAATCAAAAATCAATAGCGAGTAACAAGCGACTCCTCGCGTGGCAAGCCAATAATAGGTATTAAAACTTTTCAGCTGGAGATTTAATTCTCTAAAGAGTCAATCACTAAGCGAAAATGACGAGTAACGAGTAACGAGTAACGAGTAACGAATGATTGTCATTTGGATTGGCAGAGCACAACATTTTGGCTATGTTAAGAAGGTTTTAGCCCTGTCAAAGGCAACGTTGATTTGCCTGGCTTTAAGCACGCATTTGCCATTTACCAGCAACGAAAAAAAAGGGAAGATGAAAATGAAATAAAACTAAGCGACCGGCTGCACAAACAGTCAACGAGAGGCAGCGAAAAAGTGGAAAGAAAAGAAATAAGAAAAGGTAAAATACAAAAATAAAAAAAAAAAAAAACTAAATACAATTTCAAGGCTCTTTGCATTAACCAAATGCAGGAGCTCTACCTCTTGAAACTATGTTTCGTATTGTTCAAGTGAAAAGCGCAGCTGGTGGCCAACACGCTGACCAACTAGCTGCCACGCCCCACTCCCCTGTCCTTCGTTTTTCCCTCTCTATCTATCGCTCTTTTACATTATTATGAGAGGGATTTGCTGGCTTGTTTTCATTTTGCGTTTTCTTATCTTTTTGGAAGCATTTTTCATATTTTATATTGTTTAAACTTTTGATTAAGGGTTTTCGACAGAGGCTTTTCCCACTTTTCTTCTTCTTCTTCTCATATTTTTGTGTTTTTTGTTTTTTTTTTTTGTTTTTTTTTTTGTTTTTTTTTGTTTTTCTGCCTCTGCATTTATTATTTATGCAAATTTTACTGTACTCATTCTTCTTCTTCTTCTGCTTGGTTCCCTTTGAATGCGTTCAGCTGCACAAACCGCAGCACAAAAAAAAAAAAAAGAGAAAGCTGAAAATCGAGAGACGGAGATAGATATGTAGAGAGAGAAAGAGAAAGAGAGTGGGAAAGGGGGAGTGTGGGAGGGAGGCAGCTGACAAACAAATAAATGACAAACATGGCATAAAAGGACTTTCAACGCATGGCCATGAGGGCTTAAGGATGCGGGGTACAGTTATGCGAGGCCATGTTGATTTTGAGGTTATTATCATTTTAATAATAACCGAAAACAAAAACCCACACATACCGACACACACACTCACACACAGACACGCATTCAAAGAGAACATCTCCTCGTTTTTTCTTCTTTTTTTTAATTAGAAACTTTTACGAATAGAAATGAATATATGTATATCTCTTCTCCCTCTCCCTCTCCCTCTCCGTCACTATATCTATCCCTTTCACTCTGCCACTGCCTAATGAAATGACTTTGGTTTTAGCTCTTAAATTGTTTAACATTTACAAATGCAATTTTATGCAACGTAATTGTTAAATTATTTGACACACAAAGATGGCAATCAAAAAGGGGGGAGAATCAAACTACAGAAAAACTTACTGCCAAATCAGTTGCTTAGTCACGTACTCATCAGCCACACGTTGCTTCTGAATTGGGTCACAGAGTTGGGATATGGAAATGGTAGTAAATACGATACTCGAAAGGTATAGTCGAAACAGATGGAGCTCAAAAAGGTTGCTTCATTTATTTGCCTAACACAATTTGCGAACGAAAGAGCTGAATGAGTGGCTTTTCCTTTGTGCATGGCTAAGCAATATTTGCAACAAATCAGCCAGTGAAGTGGATTACGAAAAGATAAGGGTGGGGAACAATACAACGAGTGGAGTTGGGGAACAATACAACGAGTGCTCTTTGATTGTAATTAAAAAAGTAAGCTGAAGCACATTCAGTCGTTGACTAGCAGAGAACAAACTTCACATCTCGTTACTATTGCAACTAGTCAAGAGCAACGAGCAACGAGTGACGAGTGAGCACATCTATTTCTTATCTAACTTTCTAATTAAACATATTCCATCGACGTCTCATTCGTTTCTACTAAGTCGTTATTGTAGAACGAGTGACAAGTAAGCGCAAATACTACACACGTTACTCTTAACGTAACTCGTTGCATTAAGCAACCAACGAGTAAGCTAATAACGTTTCAGCTCCAAGCTGTCTCAACATATTTCATTCACTTTTCACTTGTTTTCCAAGTGCTAAGAAGCTTGTTTATAAGTCTACCTCCCTACTTGTTTCGTAATGCAAAGCAACGAGTGAGCTCATTAACACGTCTAGCGCTAATTTCTTCAATTTTGGCATTCGACTTGGGCAAACACCAATAAACTATTCACATATATATATATATATATATATTGATAATTACACCTTATGCTATAGCGATCAGGTGTCGACTCCCTTCCCTCTCACTCTGCCTTTCCCACCCACTGACCCGGTCGAATGTTGGACCCCATAGAATAGCCACGTGAGCAGTAATTACACCATCATTATCGTTATAGCTGCAGCTCACTCCAGGGTATCTAGAGTCCCCCTAGAATTAAGCACGTATGCAGCAATCGGGAACCATTGAAGGCAAAGAAAGAGAACCAGAGGCGGAGGTGAATGAGAAGGAGGAGAGAGTTTATAATTGCATTTGATTGATGGCGTTTTGCATTATGCGTTCGACTAACCCACAATGCGAGGGTGTACTCAGTAGTGTTCATGTGTGTGTGTGTCTGTGTGTGTGTGTGTGTTGTGCATTGTGTGTGTAATGCCAGACGTCTATCCATCTGTAAAACTTGATACCAAGTGGCGGGGGACCGGCAGACATTGAGCCAATGAGCTGGCCAATCAATCGAGCCAGTCAATGCCATTAAACAGATTAATTAATTGTGATAAAAATATATATAAAACTAAAGTTCAGTTAATCTACAAAGTCGAACAACAGATGCTCTTTATAATGAGAATATATAGCTTTATTCCTAACCAATTGAGTTCTATGTGAACTATTTGATAAAGCTTCTCGATAGATAGAAGATTTCATTTATTTTAGTTTAGTTTAGTTTTGGCTCTAAATCAAACTGATTTTATATTTTTTCTGTGAATTCGTTAGGGTATCCACATCAAAGACAGACAGCGGGAGAAGGAGAGAGACAGAGAGCAGAAAACATGAAAGCAATTGATATGCGATGTTTTGGATAGGCTGGAGAAGGGGGCGAGTAGTCGATGGGTCGATGGGTCGATGGGTCGCTGCGTAAGTCGAAGCTTGCAGCGGAGGCCGATACAATTAGCAGCTCGCTTTAGATGAGATAAAAGTTGCTAAATACTAATAGACGGACAGACAACGATAGACAGACATACACATGTGTACATATGTATAAAAATGTATGAAGAGGAAGCAAACGACGGACGTCCTCTGTGGGAGTTGTCATGGTTTATTTTTTCCTCGCTAATTTCATTTTTAGTTTGCTAAAAGCTTTTTCTAATTTCCCCAGCCAAACAGCAAATATATATACATACAAAAATACATATGTATGGTATGCTATATATGTATATATATTTATGAAGCGAATGTCAGTTTTAATTATGACAATTGACATTTAACACGCAGCTTATAATCGAGCCGAGACTCGAGTCAATTTGGCCTTGCATTTAACACAATGGGAGCATTTCCGGTTGAGACACACACACACACACACACACACACACACACACACACACTCACTCTCATAGGGAGACAGAGCAAGAAACACTCACACAGTTACACTTTTCTAATATTTACTTCCGCTCCCATTGAGGCTTTTGTCATTTCCTAAGCAGCCGCTTAAATAGTTGCGCTAAAAATAGTTGAGAAACGAGAAACGAGAAACGTGAAACGAGAATCGAGAAATGTGAAAGGAAGAAGAAGCATTGAGAAAGAGCTTAGGTTGTTCTCTTGAGGCTGGGTGTGAGGGTCGACTCTTAAATGGAATTCGCAAAGCATGCAAAGTAAATATTACAAAGTGCTGCGAAAGTTCTGTGGAATAGTTGCGGCCATATATGCACCCATGTATAAATATGCGACAAGTCTCAGAAAGCAAACTCACTCAGCTATAAATATATATATACTTCTTGTGCAAACACAGCCAGCGAGTGGGGTTGTTAAGGCCATGTGTGTCATTAAAGCGCAACTGGTAGCGAAATTCAACTTAGTTGACGGAATGAACTTGAACGAAATCCAGTCATGAGAAGCGCAACTGGTCGTGAGTTGACAGAAATGGAACGAGTGGATGAGTTGACTATATGAAACTGTCGATAAAGTAACGAACAGACTTAACAAGTAGGAGTATAAATGATATCTCTCACGATTCACTCATTAGAGCAACGAGTAATGAGCTAAATTCAATAGAACAGCAAAATCAGCGAGTAATCCGAATGTAACGAACTTCAATATTAAAGCATGGAAATAGCAACGAGTAGTAGACAATAAACAATTAAAATGCAACGAGTAGTCAACGAGTAAATAGCAACGATTAATCCCAATCTAAAGAGTAAGTTTATAACACTTATGTAACGATTCGTCAGATAGCAAACTAACAAGCAAAATTTGCAATTGAGTTGTAAGATAGTATCGAGTGATTAACTGAAGCCCATTTTAATTGTTAGGCGAAACGAGTCAATGTTGACTGTTGCGAGTGGAATGCAAGTAGTCGAAATTTATTAAGTAACGAGTGATTAATTTAACAACCCGTAATCAAAGAGAAAACTTGAAAGACTTAAGTTATTATTGAACTGAAGCAAGTTTTAATTAGCAATTGACTGCGACGAGACCGATGTAAAAGGCAACGAGTAAAGTTGCCAGAATTTATTCATTAGCCATCGCTATAGCTATTAATAGCGACGAGTGAAGTTTAAACTTTGCCAATAAGCCGCTTAATGACAGCATGTGTGCCCATTAGGTGGCAAAGCTGTGACCTTTCGCTGACACCAACGGTCACACACATACACATGCACACACGCACTAACAGACACACACATATGTGTATAGTGAGCCTATGACACTCGTAATCCCGTACGATAGTGTGAAACAACAAGGGACTTTGAACCATGACCCCTTGCTGTCACGCTTAACCCAACTGAGACACAGCAACAGCAGCAGCAAAAGTGATAGAAAAAAAGGACGACGGACGAAGGACATAGGCAGTCAATCTGAAAAGCTTGAAAATTAATTGCCTAAACAACTCGCATATATCCCAGAGGGTCGACGGCGAAACAGTGAGAAAAAGAAAGAGGGAAAGAGAGATAGGGAAAGCCACATAAGTAGTTGGCATATAAATAGATTTGCATACTCATTCGGCTCGTTTATATATATATATGTATAAGCGAGGCTAAGCTGATGTCGGCCGATTTACGCGCACATATAGCCAAGGGGATGGACAAGGGACTTAAAGGGTCGGGAGGGATGCAGGGTTGCCAGACAAAGTTCTGCTGCTGCTGTTGTTGTTGGAGGCCAATGACTTTTAAGGATAATGACATCAAAATGCGCATAACAAATTCGTTTGAAATCCTTTTTGAAGTCACTTTGCATAAACACACCAACACACACACACACACATACACACACAGCTTGAAATCTCAAGACAATACGTGTAAAACACTATGAAGCAGCTTCCGCCTTTTCTTTCTAACGCTTTACCCTATGAAAATGTGTGCTTAGGCCAGCGGGTATGATGTGTCCTGTTTCATATAAGAAGTTCAAATGAGAAATGAACTGCTGAAGTTTTTAATTGATTGTCGAACGAACCTCTTTTCCAGCTTAGATAGCTGTTCGATAAATCAATAAATATCGATTAAACCCTGAGAGGTGTTTCTTTTGATTTTATTATATAGTATTATGCATGTGATGCATATAATTTTACAGAAAAAAAACATGTTACAGGCAAATCTGACAAATTGATAAATATTAATTAAAATTGTAAAGGTTTCCTCTTTGAACGGCATCATAAGCTATCTTACTTACAGGGAAACTTTTAGTCAAGCACTGCTACTCGTGGCAATATATAATGCTGAGAATACTTGCTGCTTTTCTTGTCTCACACACACACACGCGCATTCTGACAACTGGGCCAATCGGCCTTTAAGACGTGCCAGAGGAAAACGCATTCTAAAATATTGACAGAGAGTGCGATGGAACATGTGTGGATAGTCTCCGAAGTAATGAACTATGCTTGTCCATGGAATGCACACGCTGCAGCTGAGTCCTGCGTCAGTTCCTTTTGACATTTATCAACACTGGAATTTGACGTTAAGTGCAGTTTGTTCTTTTCAATGTAACCTTTTTGTTTACAGCTTATTATGTGTTTAACAACACTGAAAGACTTTTATAATAATCTGCTTAGTTGTGAGCTTCAAGAAGTGATTGGCTGTCAAATTTAGAAAACATGTGCATTAACTTTGCTCCATCTCTCTCTCTCTCTCTCTCTCTCTCTGTCTCTCTCTCTCTCTTACATTATCCTTAAGAAAGAGGAGAGATTTACTCCCTCGCCTTCGTCCACTCTCCAATTTTTCGATCAGCTAATCCTCTTACTCCAACTCTCTCTTTCTCTTCCTTTCTCTCCTTCTCCCTCTCCCTCTCTTTCTAATAAGCATTATCTTCCACCAGTTGCTTTTGCCGCAACACATTTTTCAGCTTCACATTCTGCGGTACAAAGCGTTTTGATGGGCCGTTATCTGAATTTGGAGGCCCTCCTTCCCCCGCCCACAATTGGGGGAGTGGCCTCTATTGTGCGCGTCGACTGGCATTTTCCGTTTTCCGGGCCGGGGCACACAAAAGGAAATATTTGCGGCAAAGCTTGTAAGTCGCAAGTCGGAAATGCCGCAGCGACAGCCGCTGCGACTGACAGCCAGAGAGAAGAGAGAAAGGGAAAGAGAGAGAGGGAACTTTCGGAGGAGAGAGAAAAGCTAACGGCAGTCTGAACTACAAATGCCCTAACAGACAAAAATCTGTGTGTGTGTGTGTGTGTGTGTCTTCCATAATATATTTTAATAGAAAAGTAACTAAAGTAGATATTATGGATATTGAGAAGAACAAAAAATGATAGATAGTCCTGTAATCCTAACTTTTCTGACAAACAAACTAAAAAAGACTCTAAAGTTGTGATGTAAAACAGAAGGGCAAAGCACAAAAAGAGATAAGCCATTCATATCGTTAGAAGATTATTTATGATACAGAAGAGAGAGAGAGAGAGAGAGAGAGCGATGTTTTTGTTATGTTCCATATGGAGCTTCGATCGGAAGTAATATGCAGGTTAACAAACATACAAATGTATGTATGACATAATGTGTGACAAAACCGTAATGCCCGACCGCAACAATTCCTATAAATGAATCCAAAGGAACTTGTGCAGCGCCTGCGGTTCGGTTCGGTTCGGTTCGGCTTGGTACGGCTCGGTGCGATGCGGTTCTTTGGTTTGTTTTGGTTTTCGGTTTCGGTTTCTTCAGTTTTCACAGTTTTATTTGACCAATAGTTGCCTATGGTGTGTTGGTGTGGGTGTGTTGGTGTGGGTGTGTGTGTCTGTATGGATGTGTGTGTCTGTCTGCGTGGGTGTGTGGTTGTGTGTCTGTATGTGTGGATGTTTCGCACACATGTGGCTGAGCCTTCTCTTTGTTTCGTTTTGAGTCCCTCAGGCTGTGCTTCTTTTTCTTTTACTTGTTTCTCCTGCTCTTGTTCTTGTTCTTCTTCGACTTCAGCTGGCTTTTCTTTCACTCTCCGGCGTCAATTGCATTGGCGAAAACGCAAACTTTGGCTTAATCAACAACGTTTGCGCCTCTCCAACTTTTTGACCCTCGCCCACAGGCAAATCAAATTTGGTCAAGTTTAAGAAGAAGCAGACAAAACCATACATTGCCAACTGAAAAGTCGGCGTGGCCACATCGACGAAATTTTGGTACAGTTGCGCTTTGTTTTATTAGCTTAAAGCGTTCAGTTGGAAAGCAAAAACATCGCAATAGAAAGAAATTTTTGATAAATCTTTTATCTACCATTGGATATAGAAGTCATATATATCTAATAGATCAGTTTGTTATTTGCTTTAACTGTATATCTACATATCTATTTAGTTTGGTTCATTGATAATGAATTATAAGCTGTAGACGAAATATTGATCTATTAGATTATTGGATTAGTTCAGCTTTACTGGTCTGTTTATCAGCTTTTTATATTGTTTTTAGCTACAGCTAAGGGACATATTCTCAAAATGAGCTACACAAATCTTATGGTATATGATATTATCGATTTGTAATAATATATATGTATATATATATTTATATGTTTGCCTATAAAGTTTCTTTCCTGAACTACTTTAGCAAAGTTAAAGTAAGCCCCAATCTCTAATCGATTCACATAAATCATAGGGTATGCTGTATTGTAACACTAAACTAAATGCTATCAAGATTTATTAGGGTATTTCCGGCTCAGTTTCTTGCTTGAGTGCTGGCACAGTTTTAAACATGCTGCCTATTAATTTGCGTGCGTGAGTGTGTCAGTCTGTTGCATGCTTGTGCTTGTGCTTGTGCTTCTTCTTCGTCTGCAGCATCGTTGATTGGCAGTTGAAGTCGTGAAGCAGGGGCCAAGGGCCAAACTAATCATTGATTAGACGCAGCGGAGGCGAAGGCGTTGCTACAACAACCACAACACCAACAATGATGTAAGTGGGCCACAAATATGTGTGTGTGTCTGTGTATGTGTGTGTGTGTGTGCTTTCCATATTGTGTTGCCACATCGACGAACTCCACTTTTATTTCTAGCATGTTATAAATTTTTGTTTGCCAGCTTCGACCAACTGACCCCCGAACATACACATACTCTTTTACTGCCCCGCCCTCTGCGCTGAACGCCCCCTATTCTAAATATTTATACAGCAGTCAAGCAAAGTGTTAATTATGTGTGTGTGTGTGTGTGTGTGTGTGTGTGTGTGTGTGTGTGTGTGTGTGTGTGTGTGTGTGTGTGTGTGTGTGTGTGTGTGTGTGTGTGTGTGTGTGTGTGTGTGTGTGTGTGTGTGTGTGTGTGTGTGTGTGTGTGTGTGTGTGTGTGTGTGTGTGTGTGTGTGTGTGTGTGTGTGTGTGTGTGTGTGTGTGTTTAATCTGCTGAGCTGTTCAATTTCTCAAGGGACTCGAAGAGCAACAGCTGCGCTTTTCTGTGTGCTTTCAGTAGGGGTATTCCCGCTTACCCTGCCCCTCTTCCTTTTCATCTCCCAGTTTCATTATATAAAGTCATTGTATGATTTGATTTCTGTAGGGAGGGAAGCAAATCCGACAGCGTGTGCGACAATTCGAATGCATTATTCAAAGCCTTAATCTATATGGAGGGAATACCCCTACTGACCCACTCTCTATAAACAATATTGCTTCTGTTATCAATGGGCTTCTGTGGAGTGTACTCAATACGCAATTAATGCGCAATAAATACGATATGGAATTAATATTATCATTAATCAAATGGCAAATGTGTGTGAGTGTGTGCGGTGGAGAGAGAAAGAGAGGGGGATAAATGTTAGACTAGAATTCCATTAAGATGTATTTCCTTTTACTTGGTATTTGCCGCACTCGAAATTTATGTGACATTTGCGCTTGTTCAATCAATTACAGCCATCAATCATTTAATCGCTTGACTGCGCAATAAACCAATCAGAGAGCTTAACAAAGTTTCGGAATTGGAGACTCAGATTTGGATTTAAAATATGGTACAAAGATGTATAGAAAATATAAAAAACTTTATGACTGATTGATTGAATGATTGAATGATTGAAGTAGAGAACTAAAAGAAACTGAGGCTGAAAATCGGAACTAAAGATATAGATTTTGATTTCGATTAACTATGTGAATATATGTTATACACAAATGTTAAAGTAAATTTTAATGGGTACTATAAGTAAACCCTTTGATTGATTGATTGAGCGGTTGAAAGTCGCACCAAAGAAAAATATAAGTAAACCCAGTCACAGGCCATATAAACAGCGGAAATCCTAACATTCTATTGAAAATGTGTTTTTCTTTTATTTAAAATGAAGAGTTAAGTGAACTTATTACAGGCTTCATCTCTTATCTAAACTTTAGTTCATTTACAAAACGAATACTTCATTATTTGTATTTTTTCTCCTTTTATTGCTTCTCATCGAACAATCGTAACATCTAGTTTTATGGCTCCATTATTTTATATTGCAATTCGATAGTTGATTATTTTGTAGCCGGCAATTTCTGAATTGAGTTTATGACAAGGTCGAGAGTACTCGTTGATAAACAACGAGTGCCAACTGATGCACTCACTCATACACTCATTCATCTAATAGCCATGTTGCCAGAGGGCCAACAGAAGGTGGGTGGAAGGGGGGTGGAAGGGGTGTGGCTGGTGTATTGGCCATTTACACGACACAACACGAAAATGTTTTATGTTTCCTGACCGTCGCGGCGGTACGGCTGGGCAATATGTAATTTATAGCCGGCAATTTTCGCAGAAAATTAAAATTTTCTCTCTTATACCCTGTAACTAGGAGTAGTCATCATTCGGGTATGCGAATGAATTTGAAAATATCTCCAATAAATTCAGTTATTCGATTAAAATTGGAGCTTGTTCGTCAACTCCATTGAACTGAGGTTCTGTCAGAACTAAAGTTTCGTAATTGGTTATGGTAAACCTTTAGAGATTGCGGTTTCATAATTTATTAAAGTTATTTATAAATTGTTGCTTAGTTCTGCATTAATTTTTTTTAATTATAACATTATTCATCTTCCTTTTTGTACCTTGAACCCATTAAAAATGGGTAAAAGATTTTGTAGAAGTGTATTAGACAGAAGGAGGCGTGTATATATTCTTGACCCGGTTTTTTTTCGAAAGTTAGTTCTTCGAGCATATTTCGTAGATCTAAACAACTACACTTATTTTACTTATTACTAACTATTTATATAATCAGCTATATGGGACACATATTTTGGATACTTCAAGTTTTGGTTACCTCCCCGTTTTCCCAATATTGATGCTCAGAATATCTTCTAGTCGAGCATACTCGACTAGAATTTGGTACTTGTTTTTTTTTTCTGTTCGCAACACGTTTTGAATTCGGCCGAACGTAAATAACGTGTTTCTCGACTTTTTAATAGTTGTTGTTGTTTTGTTCTTTGTTGTTTTATTTTGTTGTACCTTTTGGGCTTTTATTAATTTAGCATTTTTTATTGCATAATTGGCAGTTGCTGGTCGGGGCGCCGTGTCAAAGGTCAAAGCAGGCAGCGCACTTGACTGCTCCGACATAAACACAATTCGTCACAGTTGCAGACACAAATACATGCCCATATATATATTTATATCTAAAACTCTGCTACAGCAGCACAGATACAATTGTGCAGCAATAGAGAAAAGAAGCGTGGCTGTAGGTGTGATAGTTGTTGATGTATGTGGGACGTGCGACATGAAAAGCAATCAAAGTATGAAGTAAAGGGGAAAATCGAATGAAAAGTGCGATGCAAATGGAGAATAAGAAGGAGGGGATGGGGAAGGGGAAGGGAAAGGGAAAGAGAAAGGGGAAGTAGATGAAGAGGAAGTATATCAAACTTGTAGCTTTGCGAAGCAACGAAGTGGAAATGCTCTTTGAGATAATTAAAAAAGGAAATATGCTACAATAAACATGCTATAAAGTGATAGAGCGGAAGATGGAGTTAGAGATAGAGAGAGATAACTAGAGAGATGAAGAGCTGAGAGAGAGGCATGGAGCTAAAGATAGAGATATAGATATATGTGTATATGAGATTGAAACTAAGATACAGAGAAATGCAGATTATTATAGAAAAAGACACAGAAAAAGAATGAGATTTATTTTAAAACTTATACCGATATGTAGCAGGAAAGGAAGAAAAAAATATGAAGACAAAAATATAACAAAAAAAAGACATTATATCATGTTTAATTATAATATAAATATCGCTATCGATAACGATTGCATTACTCAACATTTTTAATTTAGTTTATGAAGACTATTTCAGTATAATATTTCTAAAGCACAGATATATCATTCTACGATTAATCACATGTATTAGTCAACATATATTTCTTAAATACACTATAAAAAACTTATTCACACAAATTCCATCCGCTTTAGATAAAAATGCTTTCAAATTCCTGGATAATAAAGTAAATCATTGCAAATGGTTTATTTTCCGAAAGTTCGAAAATGAGAAATATAAATAAAAACTTTCAGTTTGAACTTAAAATTCAATTAGGTGAGGATTATCAATGCAGGTTGAAGGAAATTTTAGTTAATATTTACCTTCGGTTTAGGCTTCGCATAAGCTCGTTTTGCTAACGGTCAAACGACCTTTATGGAGGGTATTACTTTAAAGTCATTAGCTCAAGGGCTGGGCTGTATTGTGGGCGTGGCCTTTGAAGCCTTTGGACATGGCGTGTGAACCTTTCGAGCCCTGCGATACGGATTACGGTTACGTTTACGGACACGTCCGTCATAGATGACCTACATACACACATAGAGCGAGTGTGTGTGTGTGTGTCTTTTGATTAAAAACAACCCAAAAAGCGAACAACAACGAAAAAAAAAACCATAATGAAAACGAAAAGCTATGAAAATATGTACAAGTTCATAGAACATGCTTGTCAGTCCATTGATTAAATTATTTTCCAATTTGGCAATTCGTATAGCTATATACCCTGTAATCGATAGTGGTTTATGGTAAGCAGCGTAGAATTCTTGATAATTCCTTTCAATTTGGTGGTTCTTATAGCTTATGCAGGGTATTTGAAATTATGCACATATTGTTAAAGCCATCATTGAAGCCTTAAAAATAACTATACAACACATTTAATTTATAAAACCTATAGCTATAAAAAATATGATTAAGAGGATGTCTTAAGGCTGAGCATTGCCGTTACTTGTACTTGTGTTCCAATTTTTTCAATTACCGAATCAAATTATTTATTTGTGCCTTGGCCAATGTGTTAGCTGCCTTTTTTAATATTTAACAAACAATTCTATTCATTCTCATTTTGTTCCATCTTTTTTTTTTTCGATTTCAGGTAAGAGTCAAAATTGACATGTGTCTACACAGGCCGTCCTCCATATGTCTATGCAACCCGTCGTTCCCCACCTGCTTGCCAGTCAGCCAGCCAGCCAGTCAGCTAGTAATGTGAGACATTGCCACAGTATGTGGTATTGGAAATAATCGTAGACCCGGACCCAAGCACCTTTAATCGTAGATGGGCTTGTCAATGCATTGCAATTGATTATTAGTGGCTGTCAATTTCAGATTGACCTTCGGTTCTGATTCGAATCGAATTGGATTTTGAGTAAGAAAAATCAAACGGTGCTGAAATACACTGTAAGTAGTAGTTTCTAGGGTAAGAACTTGCTTCATTCGTGAAACGGCATTGAAAAAGTTAAAAGGAGTAACCGTACCAAGTTTCTCTTAAATACCATCTTTGGATGTTGAGTTTCTGTATAAGATATATCGAAATGAATTTGATTTTAAGGTATTTTCTTGCTTCGAAATGTAAGAAACATGTTTGAAGAGTTGTAGTTGTTGTGTGGTGTTACAATTTATACCAATTTAACCTATGTTTTTATAGAATTTTAATAGAATTTTAACTTTCTTGCATAACTAGATTCTGAGTTCACTTGATGATGATATGATATAAGATAACTATCAGGGAAATTTTAACAGATTAAAGTCGCTTGAATACCATAAAGTAGACATATGCAAGTACCACACTCCTTGGTATAACTTAAGTGCTTTACGTAAACGTCAGGGTATACGAAAAATCCATATTTGAATAGCCGGCAAAGTTGTAAGACACAGCTGCATGCACTTGATACACGTTCGAATATGTCAGCTGTGCTTGGATAGCGGATTGGAGACTGAGGATGGGGGTTGGAGAGGTGAATAGGAGGAATGGTTGGTTAGGTGGGAGGGTTTCCGTCTCTGGAAATTTCATTCGTATCGAGGCTATCGGATCTGTGCGAGATAACTGATTTTGTGGGTCGTTGCACTCGTGGCATAGTGTGCCCATTTATAGAACGAACGATTACCATTAGCATAGCCATTACCCCCAGACCCCGATTTAGTCCCATTTCCATTTCCATTTCCACTTCCATTCCATTCCTGTTTGGCATTATGCGAATGGCTTTTAATGACCTGTAAATTATACATAATAGACCCAAACAAAAGACCATTTCGGCCCTCTAACAGCCGAACAACAATAAAAGACAGTCCCAACATCGCATAACGAAAGCAAAATTAGTCATAGGGACTATCAAAACTATTAAATAGAGCCCAGGTCCACGCATGCGTAGCGCCCCCTATCGGTGGTTCTTATATTCGCTCTGAAGTTCTGTTGAATACTTTGTTTTGTGTTTCATTCGTTGCGTATCGTGCATTCCCAATGAGTCTGCAGTTCCATAAGAAATTCTAAAGCAAGAAAATGCTCGACTATCCGATGCTACGTAACAGATTAGAAAACTATTTATGATTCGTATATTATATTGAATGAAATCTAATTTAATCTAATGAATTGGAATTCAATAGAATGAAGTGGAATAGATTTCTTAACAAAATTGATCAGAAAGAGATTTAATAGGATATAAAGGAATGTAATGAAATATTGAATAAAACTAAATAAAATTCATCTTAATGAAATATAGAGGATTAAAAGTAAAAAAAAAAAAAAAAACAATTTAAAGAAAAGAAATGGAATGGACTGGAATTGATTGAAATTGATCCTAATGAAATAAAACGGAGTAAATATTTAAAAAGTGTGCATTAAAATGAAAAGGAATAGAATGGAATCCAAAAATTACAATTAAATAAGGCAAAGCAGATAAAACAGATATAAAGTTTCCGATGTGATACAAAATGGATTATATAGATAAATGTTCTCATGTAACCTTTTCTCGTATTCCATTTTATTTTCATTTGGAATAACTTGAAGCATAAAATGAAGCCACCCCGCACCACTTGCTATCACTTTAATGAGTATTGAGCATTGGAAAAGCAGAAAACATAAAACATAACAAACAAATAAACAAATAAACTCTCGTAATGACATTCATTTGTATTTGAAGTGTGTGGCAAACGAATGTGTGAACGATTTATTTCTGGTTGGGGCTTTTCTCGTTAAGAGAGAGAGAGAGAGAGAGAGAGAGAGAGAGAGAGAGAGAGTGAGAGGCTCTCGTAGTTAACTGTTAATAGTCCCATTGCAAGCAATTAAGTCCATTAGCGGGACGAAACTAACTAATGAATGGGTAAAATGTTATAGAGAAACAAATATCTATATGGGATATAAATATATATGTATATTGATATAGTTAAGGGGAAGTGGAAGTATGATATAGATACGCCACCTAAACGAGCTTCGCATTGATCATAATCAACCCAGCAACAACAACAACAACAACGACATCAGACAAGCAACTTTCATAACAAATCAATTTTCATTTCGCTGTTGCGTGTTTTTCCCGTGTTTTCCCATGCGTTCCCCTGCGACAAGGCTTGGCTCCACACCCCCGCCATCCTCGCTTCGTTAAGCCAGCCTAATGTCATTGTTTTTCATACCCTGTTGCGGGTACAAATGAGGTATGTGAATTCGAAAGCTTCAATAGCAGAATTAAATTGTTTCACATTAAATTTATTAATTAACCCATTGACTTCCAAAGTTTCGCATAGGTAGATACCCTGTAGCCGACTTACTAAAGGCATGTTGCACTCTTATTCAATGCCATATAAGCTTACTGCTCAACTGCATAATGAAACGAGCAGCTAGATACCCTGTAGCCATCAGAGTGCTCCAAATGAATGAACTCTTTCTATTTAGTACTCATTAATCTAATAGATTACAGTAGAGTTAGACAAGCTAAGGATAGTTTTACAATACAGGGTAGCTGTGTGTTCATCATTGTCGGCTAGTTATTGTTATTTTTTTTCGGCTAGATTTCAATAACTGTCCCTTTTGCAGCTGCTGTCGATGTCTGCATGTGTAATTCAAAGCAAATGCCTTGTAAATGCAACGCCTGCAAATGCTCGGTTGCATGCCACCTACTGGGCAGCATGCCACGCCTCTCCACCCTCCTCTCACCATCTCCGATCCGGTGCAAAGTGGAGGCCGCAGTGTGGCACGGACAACAAAGCTCTTTGTTGTTGGCTTAAATGGCTCTCTTGGCTGAATGAATGGCGCAACATGCGACATACACATGTTTGTTCTGCTCCACTTCGAGGCCAAATGTGGCGCAACATGACGTTTCATATGTGTCACTCACAACAACAACAACAACAACAACGGCAACAAAAACAAACATAGCGAATGTTATCTGTACCATATGTGTGAATCAGATTCCAATCAGACATTGCTGCTGCTGCTGCTACGGCTGCTGCCTCAATTGAAGGCGTTTGATAGACCCCATGCTGATTTCAATTGAATCAATCTATGACTCGCTTTTTGCCACTTCGTTAATAAAATCGAAAAGTAGCACAGAACAATTTCGATTTCGCATTTAAAATTTCACAATTTGTGTGAATGGAAGCAAAAATGTAGTTAACAGATTGTAAAACAATCATAACAGTGGGTGACAGCTGCTAAAGCTACGAACAGCTGCTGAGATATTGTGTTTTGATAAAGAAAACAAAAAATTCAGCTTAAACTATATTTAAACAAAGACTTTACAGAGATGCAAGCAATTCATATCATCAGTTATGTACAAGCTATTTAACATGCACTTAACAGTCGACACTTTACAGTCATACTGTCAATATGTACTTAGTTAACAGTGTGCTTAAATAAAATTAACATCCGATTGTTTTATTAACAGTTACCTTACAGCCTTAACAGTTTCAGGCATCTGAAAGTTTCTAATTGAAAACTTTTCTCATCATGTTTTATGATATTCACTCAAAATTAATCTATTATTGTGTCTAGCTAGTTTTTAATATAATGTTAAGTTTTAATAGAATGTTAAGCATCCAACTTAAATGTGACTTGAATAATTTTGGCAATCCCTTTTTCCGAAATTAGATGAAAAATGTTTTAGCTTCTTATAAACAAATTGTTTATAATTAAGTGAAGCACCTGGAAAACTAATCGGTTCGAAAAGCTTTTCACTTTTCCAGCAGACATTCGCTCAACATGTTTATCGCAATGAAGAATGACAAGAAGTCATTTTTCAAGCACTCTCCGTCTTTCTCTGTCTCTCTCTGTTTCTCTGTCGCTCCCGCTGATAACTTCATTCTCATTCAGTTTCATACACTTGCCCGCGTTTTCTGCAAGTCACTTCCATTTAATCATCATCAACATCATTATTATAATCAACAACATCATGAGGAGCAGCCACAATGTCCTGGGCTTCTAGCACTCCCAGCTGCCTGGTCACTCCCTGCCATGCTCTCCTTGTTCTTCTTCTTCTTCTGCTTGT
This sequence comes from Drosophila pseudotalamancana, assembly GCA_037075185.1. NCBI lineage: Eukaryota > Metazoa > Arthropoda > Insecta > Diptera > Drosophilidae > Drosophila > Drosophila pseudotalamancana. Next base: position 231,136 of record JBAMCK010000674.1, read on the forward strand.
GCTTCCTTGTCCAATCATCTTTCAAAATTAGTCCGCTTTGCTAACTTGGCTTATTGGCAAGGGACAACACCAACAGAATTTGTCGTTGTCATCGAGCTGCCTCCCAAAATTTGTTCAAGTCCAAGTCTCCCGCCTCGGAACCCATTTTGGAGTCCACTTCAGGCGAAACATTTCATTCCATTCCATTCCATTCCACAAGTATTTATCATCTTTTAATGACAAACACCTTTGCGAGAGAAACCGCAACCCAAACCCCAAACCCCAAACACCTGACTAGCACGCATAATTAGAATAGACAGAGATGAAGACTCCTTCGGAGAGCTAAAGCTGAAGCAGATGATGAAGCTTTTTGGTATACCCATTTCGAAATGGGTATGCAGGGTATATTGGCCCTATACAAATGCGTATGTGCATTATGAAAATCTGCTCTTCATCAAGATGAATTTCATACCGAATCGAACTATGTGAGTTTCTCCCTTTCTCGATCCTTTCTTCATTTGCATGAAAGCGTTTAGCTCGCTCTCTCTCTCTCTCTCTCTCTCTCTCTGAGCACCAAAACTAGAGACCTAAACTTTAAAATATATCTACCGTACGTAATACTATTAATTTGTTGTTTCTTATTACTTTTATGCATACATTATATATGTATAGCCCATATATTGAAACTAGAAAGAAGTACAGCAGCTATCTGAAGTGTGATTTAATCATTTGGCACAATTAAGATGTTTTTTTACATTTTTGTATTTGCGTATCATAAGCTTCACTCAAGTACAGGGTATCTCACAGCATAAAGCACACAGACAAGTTGTTGTTGTTGTGAAATATTGCTCGTCGTAGCTCAACTGGAGCGTAAAATACAAGCTCGTAATGCCCATTGCTGTGCGTTGGGCTCTATCTATTAAACAGTTCACTCACTGTTGTTCATCATAATTTGTGGATAAGAAACCACGTGACAGTTTCCCTTCCCAAATACATTACAAATTCAGTTACTTGCCACATTTTGCTGTCATAACTTATTTATTAGACTTCAAATGTCAAATTTGTTAAAAAGCAACACCTCCCATCCTCTCTCCTTCTTTCTCTTTCCCTCACCTTGTCCACTTCTCACATTTCTTCTCTTCTTCTGAGTTGTAGTTGCCGCTGTTTCTAGCCAAGGAAAATTGGCTAGCATTTTCTTTGAGCTGCGCCTGGACTCGAATCGCCAGATGCGAATTTTGCGCCTCTATTTTTATTATTTAATGTAATTTCATTTAATGTAATTACATTAAAATGCGCCTAGAGTTCGTCTTCAAGGCGTGCGACAAAAGCAACAACAACAACAACAACAACAAGCGAGGGTAGTTGTCGTCAGATAAAATGAAACATGACCGAACTTTTGCTACCCTCTAGCAATAGTTTATCATAAAAATTCCATATTAGAAGGAAGGATCATCTTCTTCCTTACTCATTTATCATAGATATTATTAATGGTTCCAATAGCAACTATATGATATATGAAGTAATCATTTGGATATAGTATATAGATCTTCGATGCTCTTTGAATCGTTATTGAACAGCTATTCGTCGTAACATGGATATAGTATAGTATATGAACGTTTCTTATATTATATTTTATAAATATTACTCTCTCTCTCTTTCTCTCTCTTTCTTACTCACTCACTTTATTTACCTTTCAGCTATCTATCACTCTATCTCTCTCCCATTTCACTCTTCCTAACTATCACTTATTACTCCACCCCCTCTTCGTTTTCCCTCTCCCTTCAATCACGTCATTTGTGGAAGCTCATTTTGCTAATTTGCTTATCAGAAGCAAAAAAAAAAAAAAAAAACAATCCCAAAATTTCATTTAATGTCCGAAACTTAAAAGAATTTTCATCCTCTTTCTGGCAAACCAAAACTTTGGTTCATTTACAATGCGGGCCACACGCATATGGCCACAACTATCTCACCGCCTCTCTCTCTCTCAGTCTATCACTCTCTCAATCTCTCTTTCAGTCTACCGCTCTCTCAATCTGTCTCTCACTCTTTTGGCAGTTGATTGACAGCACGCTCTTAGCATTTTTTTGCAAAAAGTTGTTGCACGCAGTTTTTCCTTGAATGTCGTTGTCGTTGTTGTTGTTATATCTGGGACTTTTTATGAGGCACGTGCGTGCGGCCCCGCCTCCAAATCGCGTTTAAGGCACCGCCTACAGACCCGTTCGCACACGCTGCGGTAGTTCAAAATGCAAAACTAATTAGTTGACCACCAGAGAGCGAGAAAGAGACAGCCAAAGAAACAGCGAGAAAAGAGAGAGAAAGATGGAGAGCGGCAGAGGAATAGCGGTTCCTAGAAATGTGCGAGACCTGGACACGACATTTGGCCCCAAGGCTCAGTTCTTGGCCTTCATGTTTGTGCTTTTTTTTTATGTTTTCTCTCTTGTTTTTATTTATTTATTTATTTTTTTTTTTTTCATTTTTCTCTTCTTTTTTTTTTTTTGATAACTACTGAAATCTGTTTCTGATGTTTTTGGTCTCTAAGCAGTTAACTAAATAAATAAAAATAAAAAAATATGAAAATTAAGCAAATAAAACAAAATATGAAAATTAAACAGACTTCAATTAAAATTTGGCCAACTTTATGAGTGGAAAACTTTTGAAACTTTGCGACAAACAAAATTTAAATTCAAATATGAAAACTGTTTCCTAATAACTGCAAAAGCGTGTGCTTCCATATTGAAATAATTCATTAAATTTCCCTTGAGACTTAAAGCTAGGGTATACGTAGGCATTATCTAACTATCTCGAAACATTTTGTGCCCACTTCTATCTGATTATTCTATTCAAACTATGTTTTGTTGCTATCTTTTATAGTTCATAAGAATTTCTTTAAGAGGTGTGCAAAACTAAGACTGATTCACAAGTACGGAATGTTTTTGAAGCCTTTCGAAGCTATCTTTTCTTTGAATATTAATTCAATTTTCATTCCTTAATAGTTTTTATTAAGTGTCCACAAAGGAGAACATATATATATAAATATATATGTATAAACTTATCGGAACACTTTTTTAGCCGCAATTGCCATCGCCTTCCACGAAAGCCCATTCGCAATCCCCATTGAAATTCAAAATATGGCCTATAAAAAAGACATTCAAAAACTTTTTGACTTTCGTATATAGCATATATATATATCGTTTTATGGGCTTTGCTAGACAAGTCGACGAGTCGAAAGACCATTTAAATCAACACAAATTGGTCAAATTTGATGAGCTGACGACTGAGTCCAGGTTCCTCACTCCCTCACTCCCTCTCTCTCTCTCGCTCTCTTCCTCCCACAGCTCATCCCATTCATAAATAGTGAACTGGAGAGTGAGACAGAAGAAAACAATTAACAGCAAATAATTTAATTTGTTTACTGCGAACAAATGTAGAAGCAAGAAGAATAAGAGGAAGAAGAAGCTGGGGGAAACAAATAAAATTACATTTTTTATGGCCACGCATAATTCTCTATTGTCCGTTCCGTTCCGGTTCCTTTCAGCACTCTCCCCTTTCTGCTCCGCCTCCTGCTTCATATTCTTAGCTTTATGTTTTACTTAGTATTCGCCTTTTCTTTAGCTTTTGTTGTTGAATTTGCTTTTAGATTTTTTAGTTATTCGTGTTTAGCGGGTATTTCGACTTTGACATCGGTTATGTAACACTTCAAACAACGAATTCAACGCGTAAGTGAAAAACTTTTTCGCTGTACCAATACAATAACGATAATTTTTCTATAACATTACATACAAAAGGAGGTGTGGCAGATATTATCAACAGTGAAGTTGATTAAGCTCGGTCCGCTATCCTATATAGATGCAATAAATTAAAAATTTTACATATGTATGGGCTTTACTATACCACGCGCAGTTCGATATAGTTTCGTTTGTTATCGATAACACGTTTTTCTTTTAGAGCACATCTTAGCCGCACTACACGGTGCAGAGTATCTCATAGTCGAGCAAATTTGTCAAGAGTTTTCTTACTTGATTTTTTTATATTTGTTTAGATTTTGTTCACGCGTTTCTTTTGTCCCTCTGAGTGTTGCCCTGTGGCACCTTCGGGCGTATCGAGTTTCCAATCTGCACCACTGAACCACCCACCGAACCACCCACCGAACCACCCATCGAACCACTCAGGCACTTACTGCTTGCTGCTCCTCTCATCGGGTTTGATGCGGTCGAATGCGCCTTTGTCCCGACTTTTATTTATCTTTATTTAATTTTTAAGCAACTTTGACAGATTTATGCGTTATTGTGGCGTAAATTATAGCCAGACTTCCGACTAGGCTGCCATATCGCGAGTACCGTTATATGCCATACTACAAAATTAGCCAGAGTTTTGATAATGCTCGCCCTAAAGGCCGATTCACTGCCCTTTCCCCCCCTTGTAAAGTTCCTTTAGGGGTAAATCTCGCTTTATATATGCTCGCAATTTGATGCCTTAATGTTTGCTTTACCACTCTCTCTCTCTCTCTCTCTCTCTCGCTCTCTCTGCAGGCAATCTAATTTAATAAGTTAAACAGCCTTGGAAGAACGTGAATGTTGCCTTAGCCGATGGCTGGTCAGGTTATTGTTAGTGCCGCATAAACGTTAAAATTTACCAGCTCTCTCTCTCTCGCTCTCTCCCTCACTCTCTCTCTTTCTCTCTCAAAAACACACACATACCTAGAGCAGCAGCGGGTGGGCGCAAAATAAGTGCAGCAGCTGTGTAGATGCCTGTATCTATAAAGCAAGTAAAAAAAGCTCTACTCCGAAGTGAGGGACTAGCAGATATCCTAAGATTTGATAAGCTGCTTGTAATTTAGGGGAAAATATGCAGAGGTATCTAGACGTGAAAATGTTTATACTCCTGAAAGCGAGGCTACGTATCAAAATTGTCAAGTCTAACCAAAGCTTAGCTTAGACCCACAAATCTTTATCATTCGTACTTTTCGATTAAAACGTGTTTATACAGATGGATAGATGGATAGGCGGACGGGTGGAGGAACGGACATGGAATCCACTCCATATTAAACCCAGTCTAAGGTACGGTTTCTACTAACCGTTACATACATGTGAACACAATCAATCTACCCTATGCATACATTGTAAATGGTTACTGGGTATAAAAAGGCTATGCATGCACAACATAACACGGCCAGAGCTTGTGTGCGGGCCAAAAGACGTTTGCAATGGGCGTGACCATATCTCTATGTGGGTTATACGGACACGTTCGCAGACACAAACATTTTACGATGTTAACGGCGTAAACTGCAATGCCTCACACATACACACACACACATATATATATATATATATATACACACATATTTTGCTTTTAAAAGCAACACAATACAAAAGAGAGGGAGTGAGCGAGAGAGGAAGAGGGAAGAAAGGAAGCTCTGCTATAGGCATTGTAACCTAAATCAATATATTTTGACAGCAGGCAACTGGGCAAAGGGTCAACTATTAGCGGACTTCGAGCTTCACCTTTTAAGCCAAGTCAAAATAAACTTGGCCCAAAAAAATACAAAAAGGAAAGAAAATTCATGTTGGGAATAGCTTTCGATGCGGCCTAATCCATAAATTCGAATTAAATAGATTTTGAATAGCTACATTTTGAGCTAATCTCGATTTTATTTGTGAGCGTTAAGGAGCGCTATTAGATACAAAGGTGTATTGGATGGGTAGATTATGTACATTGATATATACTCGAATTAATATATGGTTAAATAAAGGTTTGGGCTTTCGGTTTCTTAAGCATATACGGATAGAATTGAGTAAGGAAGAGTTGGGTATGTAGTGATATAATATAGGTATATAGATGGAACAAAACATAGGTTAGGATCTCTCAACTGCAGTCTTATGTGAGTTTATGTAATTATTTTTTCCCAATATCCGAATAGATGAAATGTTACAGAGATTATTATCTCTAGAATTGAGTAATACTTTATGCCCGCGCTGGACAGACTTTACTGTAGATGTCATACTCATGTTATGTTATTCTTTTTACCCCGATATGCCTCTCGTAAGTTTCCAGTCACGTTTCTAGAGCTCTTTACCAGCGAATTATGCGTAATGCTTGAATTGCTTTCGTTCCGCAGATTCTCTAAAATAAGCTGAGGAAACGTTTGGCAATAAAAACTTGGATGCCACAGTCTTTAGCATATACACATACATATGTATATGTATATATATGTATATATATTGTATATATAATGCACATATCGATGTTTATAACAAAAAGTCGAGTCTTGAGGAAATTTCAAATGAAGACAAGAGCAAAAAGCAATGCTTGAGATGCTGCTTCTGTGTATCCACTGTCAACTTCCCCTTTTGAGGTTCCCTGACCCTGCCACGCCCACAACTTTTGCAGCTCCCACAACGCCCACATCTGGTGTAGGACGGCGAAGCTAAAGGAAATGAAATATGCGCATAAATTTCATATCGCTTTTTATGATTTTTCTGTTTCGTTTTAGTTTATTTTCCTTCGCTTTTCTTTCTGCTTTTTTTTTGTCTTGCTGCTTTTTACAATTTTATTGGTTTCCCAATGGGTTTTGGCGTTTACCACAACACACACATGAAGCCAGTCGGTTACAATTCAGGGAATTGGTTGTAGGTCTCGCAGTTGGTTTCGTTGATTTGATGCAAATGCATTTCATTAGTGCAAAAAGGAGTTGAATTAAGCTTTAACATTTCCATTGCATTTAGAACCAGCTGGATAATCAGCGAAATTACGATTCTATATATATATATATATGTATGTATATATGGATATATTTACGACCTCAGCTACGTGTCTTATCCCCTATTCGAATGGCATATCGATTGTTCTTCGTAATAGATACGAAATGTGCAATAAAAAAAGATGTGATAGCCAGCACCAGCACCTAAAAACCAACCGCAAAGGCTACTTAAATCTTTATAACCCATATAAAAGCGAACAATCGGCAGTGTCTGACCAGGTGATACCCTTTGAAGCAACTAACTTGTCAAAAGTGGACTAGCCTAAGGAAAGAGCAAATTCTATAGCTAATTAGGAATTTGAAGAAGATATGAGAGTAATGTTAATAACTTGCAATAGGTAGGGTATGTAACAAAATACATTTTACATTTCAAGTCTAAAGCTTTTGTAATATTCGAGATACATACGTTCATACAGACGAAGAGTTTCTGATAAAGAATATATATATATATGTTGATAGTGGTCATCCGTTCACACACAACCAATATACCCCATCGACTCATTTGCAATGTATCTGGAGTATAAAAACATGAAACGTTGACCAACACTAAAAATCATGAGCAGTATTGAAACAAGTGAATTGTCATCGTAGTTGTGATTAGGTAAAGAGCTGCATTTAAGTTCGATAATAAATTGTGTGTAAGAAATTGAGTTAATAGAAAACAGATCTATATCTTTTATAGTGCCCTAAAAGCTTTACTTAAGTGGGGAATCTGCTTCACTAAAAATAGCATTGCATTAGCTTATATGGCAGCTTTAGCTAAACAAATGCCTTATTTAATTCTCTTTTAGTTGAAGCTTATGCATTTAATTAGCTTTTAACTGAATTACGCTGACCCTAAATTTCCGATATACCCCGTTGAATTCTGCCATATAAGAAAGTCAACAGCAAAATTTGAAATATATCTGCTCAAACCTAAGCCCAGTTAATTTGTTAAATATACAGGGTATTCAGCTGCCTTTTATCCGCACTGTTTACTTCCTTTTGTCAGTTGTTAATGTCAATTAGGGCTAATCGTAAGACTCAGATTCTTAACGGCTTTGCAGTACATGACAGATCTGTCAAATGTACAACAAATTGAAAATTGATTATGACAACACACACAAAACACACACACACACACACATATACAGCTCTATTGACAGCATTCAAATTGAGTTGGAGGCCACCTAATGATTTATCTTGTTAGCGGGAAACTCAACACAGGCTTCAACCCCATCTACAATTCGCTCAAGTACCAGCATTTGTAGACCTTTATAGAGCTTACCTGACTCGCTCGACCCCACCATCTCTTTTCCTTCTATTTAGATGGGTATATTTGAATACGTGCTGAATGCCGTGCACAAAGGCGACAAAGTTTGCGAGCTGCGCTGTTGTTGTTGTTGTTGTTGTTGTTGTTGTTATTGTTGTTGTTGTTGTTTTGGTTGGGTTGTATTACCAAAAGTTTTATAACTAATATGCCATGACGAACTGACAAACTGACGATCTGGCAACCCTTAACCGGCAACCGGGCAGTTTGAAAAGAGCCGTTTGAAAGGAAAGTCCACCGGGACGCTTCCATTGAATGAGCTAGTGAATAGCTTCGTCGCTTTCCTCTCCCCCTCATTCCCCTGACCCACCACCTGCACGTTCACATCCAATGGAATTTCTCATTTACGCACCTTTTGAATGTTGGCGGGCAGGCAAAAATCCTTCAGCCTCACAAAATATTCATGATGCCCTGTTTCAAAGTTCGACCCCAAAGGCAACTGGACATCCTTGCTGTTGGTAGGGGATTCCCATGTCAGACCCCAACAAAAAAAAAAAAAAAAAATCCACACACTAATTAGAGACAACGGTAGCAAAGAGTCACAGCACGTGTGTGCACGACGAGCTGGTACCCTACCAGTAGTAAATGGGTTACATATATCTTGTTTATCTTCCGCTTCCAAGAGAAACCCTTCTAGTTAACATAAGAGAAAAGCAAATATATGTGATCTAAGGTATACTAGCAGCCGCATACAAAGTGTGCCAACTGTGTAGCTCTTCTAGTCGCCGAGTTCAGTGGGGTCAATACATAAATATAGCCACAACTCAACTGGCAACTGTTTTTGCCTTCACCATCAATAATTGGCAAATGGTTTTGTTGATCCCCAACAAAACTGTAAAACTGGCCAAACAAACAGTAATAACTGTAATGTGCATATGTTGCGGTCCGTTTATGAATGACAGTTGATATGGGTGCTCCATAACTCTCAGTCTATCTCTTTCTCTTGTTGTCTGTGTGTTTGCTTAATTGATGGGCATTCATTTATTTGAACAACAGCAACATTTGCCACATTTATTCAGTTGAGCAGCTTTCAGCAGCAGACACAAAAAGCTGCATTCAACTAAATACTATCTATGTACAGTCACGCCTCAATACAGCAGCAGCAGTCGTTGCCCTTCTAAGCGCTTCTCATGCAACAAAACAACTGCGTTTGACAACTGAAATGCGTAAGCAGTGAGGAAAATCCGTTTAAAAGAGGAAATTGCTTTAATTTCAAGCTTGATTGCATTAACTCCGGACAGGTTTCAAATGGGATTACGTTATTTTACAACTAGCTTAGACTAAAGTAGTTAACTACTTGTATATTCCTAAGCTAAGTGTGAATATCTATTAAATTTCGAAATTCATTATTAAGTTAAGCTATTCGAAGATTGAGCCCTTATGCTTGCGAATTTCTTGATAAATGAAAAGGGTTTTACTTTCTAATTAAAGAAGAAGAAGAAGATATTTTATGCCTAACACTTTTTGTGCTCCATTAATTATGAGGAAAGATGAATTTACATTGCCGTTCTATTTGATTGGAACTTTCAAAAGTTGCTTTACATTTTTGTGTTCAATTTTCTTTAACTTGTGTGCCCTTCTCTGCGCATCTCACAATTGCCATTTTTTACACACACGACTTAAATTTTAAAAGGAGCATAAATTCTCTTTAAGATTAATTTTTGGATTTACTTCATCCTTGATTACAACTTTTACAAATGTTCAGCCTCTTTTTTATCTCTCTTGACGTGCCCTTCTGTGCGCTTCTTACAACAGATTTTGAGTATGCAAAACAGATTTAAATATCCTTAAGTGTGATTTTGGCATTTCGGAGTCTCATAATTTTAACCAATTTTCAACATCAATATTCAATACGTGTATTTTGTGTCCTCTTCTGCGCATCTCTTAACAGATTTTGGGTGTGCAAAGATGCTTTAAATATCTTTAAGATTGATTTTTGCATATCAGAGACTCATAATTGAAATCGGTTTTTAACATCAATATTCAATGAGTATTTTGTGTTCTTCTCTTCACTTTTCATAGCAGATTTTGGGTATGCAAAAGAGCTTTACGAGTGATGTTTGCAAATGAAAGTCTTATGATTTAAACCAGTTTCCAACATAAATATTCACGAACCATATTTTGCGCCCCTATCTGCTTCTCACAACAGCAATATTTGAACTAGTTTTAATAACAGAGATAGTTCAGTTTGTGTTTTTGGCCAACAAAACATAATGGCGTAGTACTCATAAATACTATTAGGAGCTTTGTCTCGTCGCTTCGCATTTCCCGTCCGTTATTAGTTTTGGTCCACCTTAACTGCCTTCAAAGGAATTTCTCGTTTATCAAGAGTCAACAACAATCGAAATGGAGCTTAGCGCATTACTTAAACTTAACAGTGCCGCCTCCACAGCAGCCCCCCTTTTGGCCATTGTGAATGGGTCGAGTGGTAAATGGTAAATGGTAAATGCCGAAATGCGTCTAAGACAGAAAGCCGCTTAGTAACGCTCTCTCGCTCTCTCTCTTTCTCTCTCTCTCCGTCTCTATCTCTATCCTCTAACATGTAGGAGTTAAACCGCATTTGTGTTTAAGGGTTGTCGCCAGCTTGTAATAATATTTTGCTCACTGGCCAGGGTTGTCGCCCGCAAAGCAAGCAAATTAAGTAACTCATCCAACTGCAAATGTGTGCGAAACTGCGACTTGGAACTTGCAACGCGCAGCTCGCAACTTGCAAGTTGCAACTCGCAAAACTTTTGTTCCAGGTTGATATGCAAGTTTACACACATACACACATACACACATACATGTATATATAGTCGACATTGTATGGCATAATAATGCTCAGATGATGATGTTTGCATTTGGACCAAGTTTCGTATTCTCGCTGCAATAAAATACCCTGCACTTTAGGCAGGCGAAAGAGTTATACTGCCAAAGCAGATCATAAAACGTTTAATATAGAGTTTTAAGGTTAGTAAATTCTAGGTTTTTAGCTATATATATTATGAAACAAACTGAAAAAGCTATATTCAAGATATGTTTAAATGTTTTTATATCAGCAGCCAGTAAAACGTTCACGATTGGAAATCAAAGAGAGCATGAGCAAATGTAAGAAATATTAAGAAACGAGTCTTAATATAAAATTGTTAAAATAAACCATTTCCGTATTCATGTAGAAGCTTGTTGTCAGTGAATTCCTTAAGAATGCGAAACTAAAAGAAATTGAGAATTAAAAGGAATGGTTTTAAAATTAGTAGATAGTATAAAAAGGTGGGAAGTTGGAAAGGGAAGAAACCAAAATGTCTGATTTAGAAAATGTAGATAAAGAAATAAGCTGCATGCCATTGCGACAGTTAAGAATGCAGCAAAAGAAGAACATAAAAATATTGACAAAAGCAAAGCAGGATTTCAGCTGCATTTCTAAGCGGCTTGCTTGGCATCTACTATTCGAGCAAGCCGCTCGCTTCCACCTCACACTCTCTCTCCCTTTCTCTCTCTCCATCTGCCTCTCTCTCGGCTTGTTGGTCGCGCTTTTCCTGTTATTAGAACTGCAGTTGGCAACTGCAGCCAAAGTTAAGCAAAGACAAAAGCGACAAAAGCCAACGAAAGTTTCACTTCAAGTGCTTTGTTTGCCACGCGCCGCCAGCCAGAGGCGTCACCAAACGGGAGGAGGTGGGGGCTCCTTTCGAAGGGGGGTATGTGTGTGTGTGTGTGATGCAAAACTTGCTGCCCGTTGGCAATACTTTTCACTTTGTTCACGCTAACTGTCATTGCAAGCAGCTCTAACGCCCCCCGGCACCCGCCTCTGCCCGTCAGCCACGCCCTTAACCGCTACTAGGGCAATAAAAAAATAATTTAGCAGCAGGTCTTCTTCTTCTGCTCCTTCTTTAGCTGCTTCTTCGCCGCTTTTGTGTGAAAGAAGCCCGCATTGTGGCTGACTACAACGCATATGAATCATGGACAGCAGCAGCAACCTCACCCACCCCCACCGCCACCCACACACACCCCAACCCCCAGTCCTTAACCCCCCTCCAGCTTGCCAGTTCTGGAACATTTGGGAGACCCTAAACCTATGCATAACTTGCTGCCATTTTGAATTATGTCGCTTATTTTTGTGCGTGTACAATTTATAAAGCATTTTCCATTTTCCGAGCGCCACTTTTCACTACATATGAAAAGGCCAAACAAGTGAGTGGGCCTGCGGGGTGCGGGTGCGCTTCTCTGAAAGATTGTGAACAGATTTCTATGCGGGTGCATAAACAAGAAGCCGAAGAGGCGTAGAGTAAGCGGAACAAGAACTTTGTCAAGGTCAATGCATAAAGTTTTCCAGCCCAAAAATTCTTGATTTTATTTTATTTATTTATCTATGTCTATTTTTTTTTCCTCTCACGCTCTCTCTCTCTCTCTCTCTCTCTCTCTCTCTCTCTCTCGCTGTCTGTCTCTCTTTGTTTTTCTCTTTCCTTTTTGTCTCTATTTATATTCGCACTTTGTACTACTAGAGATTGCGGGGTCTGGGGCTTGGTTTAGGGGTTGGGGTTGGGGTTGGGGTTGGGGTAGGGTCCTCTTCTATAAATATTGCCCGCTTTTATCTGCTGCCTGTGTCTTGTTTGTTTGGTCGTAAAGCTAAACTTGTGGGTCAGCCCGGCGGCCCAGCAAAGACTTTTCACTTTTATTGCGAGGGTCTACCCCCGCCCCTTGTTTTGCCACGCCCCTCTAACACATTCGCACATAGTTGAAGACCGCATATTTAGAGAATGTCCAAAATTGATTTTCGACTGCATTGGAAGTCAAATTTTGACCATAAACATTGAATGAGCTGTAAAATATTATTGCAGTATAGCTTTAAATATGTATTATTAACTGAAATATCATGACTTTATATATATGTACAGCTAAGTTTTATTTGATGATCTTCGTTTCTTTACATCTTTATTAAATGCGCAACTCATTACTGATGGCATAATGCTTATATGGTTCGAAACGCAACTTACTATCTTCAGTTTAAAATAGTTTTCCTTTCACCATCATTCCGTTCATCCGTTCCATTAGTCAACTGAAGATCGAAACGCTTAGGGAATATACAAACCATCTGTATCTCTCCGATGCCAGGTTCCATCCTGTCTAAATTTGGTATTTGACTTCTCTTATCCCTCGTTAAACGAAAACTACTTGCAACTCGGCAAATATTTGGGCCATGAACTCTGAAACGCAATCGAAAAGGCATTTAAAGTCAAATAGTTGGATCATTTTGCAGCGCTTTTCAACACTGCTTCGAAAGTGGTTTATCAAACGAAATGATAAATGAATCAATGCATTTCCGCTCCATAAAGTGGCCATAACGTGTACAGCTGCGTTCGCCTAAAAGTTTTCCCGAAACTTGCAACCGAATGTTGCAAGTTGACTGCACACCCGCCGCCTGCCCACGCCTTTCACCTCATCCGCATTTTGCGCCGCTTCATCCTGTTGCAAGATGTAACTCAAAAGCCTTTTTGGTCACTCAAAGTGTGCCAAACGAGCGTTGCACCCGCCTCGCGCCGCTCGCCGCTTGCCGCTTACCACTTGCCACTTGCCACTCGTCGCTGCTGCCACAAGCCACTTAACCCTTTGATGGACAGTCTCCAGCTGCAACTACAGCTGCAGCAGCCGCAAATGAGGCTGGACGCAGGGCTGTGGCAAGCGAGAAGCGACTGAAGGATTGCAATTGTTGTTGCTGTACCCTGTAACCACTGCGAGTGCCAAAACACAGTTGATTGGCTTGCTGCAAGTGTATGTAAGAGGCAGAGGAATTCGAGAAAGAGCGCTAACGGCACACTAAAACTATGCGAGTGTATTTTTCTTTAATACTAACAAAGCTAGAGATCTGAAATTTAAGATATATGTTCTTGTATAGCATCACCAGTATAGGCTGAACATATTTATCCGATACCTCATGCCATATTCTGAATAATGAGAAAAGATGAAACCGTAATTGGAAATATTAAAAAATACTTTACTTTGTAAAACTCCAAGCTCAGTGTGCTCTAATGACAGCTTTCCCGCAGGATATTTACTAGTCGGTCCCTTCCGACTTGTATATTGCAACTACAGTTGTTGTTGTTGCGGTTTTTGTTGTTGTAGTTGTTGCAGGAGTGTTTACACAACTTTTCGGGAGGCAGGCCACAAAATCTGTTATTAGTGTCAAGTGGACTTGCGAAAGACTTTTGCGACCTGACCGCCAGCGCTCGCTGGCTCACTCACTCTCTCTCTCTCTCTCTTGCTCTCTCTGCCTGTCACATACACACATATTTTATATGAGAGAGGGAAGGAGAGAGATGGGGCAGTTGCTATCAAATTGTAGCTCCTTAGTTCAATTTAATCGCAGGTCTTCAAACGAGTTGTGGGACAGTTGAGAACACACGCTATATCTGTCTCACTCTCTGAGAACTTTAGCTAAACCATTTTATGGATGCAAAGCCAAAATGTGCAATGCGCAACTCTAAATTGAAGCGGTGACAACCATGACCATAATTCGTAAATAATGAATTTATCCATCAATATTTGCAATGCGAATTCAAGTTCATATAAACGTTTCAATAAAACCAATCAGCTCGTGAACCAGTTCATGAACACACCACAATAGAATGTGTGAACGAATGAATAATTCGATGGTACTGAGCATGAATATGTTAAACGGTTCATTTGAACTAGTGCTGCAGTAAACTGAAGTAAAATTTAAAGGAAATTTTAGAATATGATCTTACGTATCTATATGAAGTAGACTTCCACACTCAAAACTTTAGTTTATATGTGTTCAAAAGAATCTTTAATATTTTCCTTACTAAATAAACTTGAAGAAAATAAAACTTTCCTATATATATATATTACTCTTTACCCCTTCCCCACAAACCATTTTTCTATGCAAAGCTTCGAGGGTATTCAGAAACACAAAAAAAAAAATAGAAAGAAACAAAAAAAAAAAAGAAACTGAAAAAGATTTCATTACAATTGCATTGTAAGCAGCTCTTCTTTCTATTCAAATGCTGTTTAACAATGCGACCCTGACTCGGGGGTCGACATAAGCTGCAATAAGAAATACTAAAATACCAAAAGATGAACAGAGAAAGAAGAAGAAATATACTCAAAACGAAAAAAAAAATACGGGAGAAGCAAAAGAAAATACCAAATACTTATGTGTATTTCAATGAGTTTTGCGCATTGTGTTTCGACACTTTGAATGGAAAGCGATTTTACCAACCACGGCCCCCGCCCCCGCCTCCGCTGCCCACGCCCACACCCACTTACATTTTACAGGATCCGTCTTGGGGGTATTGTGAGAGAGGAAAAGAAAAACCCACTTTGAGCCGCTTTAGTCGAACAGTTGAAATGCGAAACCGTTTTTCTTGGCCAGGAGAGAGGAAAGCGAAGAGCGAAGAGCGAAGGCCAAAAAGGCAGCCAGAATATTGAAGGATGCCAAAATGTGAATGAGTAAGGGAGAGGGAAAGGGGGGTTGACGAGGCAACGGCTTTTGAATTTATGAGCGTATTTAATTAGCCAACAAGAACAGGGCCTAGAAAGCTTTCTCCCATTGGCAACACTTGCCCGCAATTTGCGACGCGAGGACAAAGGACAAAGGACGAACCGATGGCAACTGTTGGCTTTGATTGATTGATTGAGGCATTGCTTGAGTGGCAGCTGAAGTGCGGCATATTTGATTTAACCCCCCCTTGAACTCAGCCTCTGCCCTCAATTTGAATCGAAATCGAGCCTCTCGGCCAGGTGCTTTTCTATTTGCAGGAGGTTTTTCCTTCCATTGAAATCTTGCGGCTGATTTATTATACGTTAAGACAACAGATTTGCTTGCCTGCTGACGCCCAGCTCTTAAGTGTATACACTTAAATATGCTCACAAATACATACCCTGCACATATACACACAAACACATACATACATATACATATATAAATATATATGGATATAAATCCATCTTAGTATCGAGGCAAGTGCTCTGTTGGCATTTAGTTGACGTCGCGGCTCAAAGCCCGCCAAATGACTGGTTCCTTGCCTTGTGGACACTTAATGCGCATATATACCCTGTAAAATAAAAACTGGTCCAAGAGGGTAGCTTGGCGCTTAAGGCAATGTTAAAAAGTCAACCCAAAAAAGGAATCTAGACTCATCCATATTTGTACTTGACCACTCGAATACCCTGTAAAATAATATATATTTGGATAAGCTAAAAATAGGTAGTTGCTTTAAGCTCAAAATGAAGAAAAACAAATTTCAAATTTTGAAAATGGTTTCTAAGGTATTTGCTAGTCGTGCAGTGCCCATCGGAACAGTTACTTTTTGATATCATAAAGCATTTATATTTGGTTTTCTTTTGGCATTAGACAAATGAGAAGTGAAATCCAAACCCGAGCGTCAATCAAGGGGTATCAAAATCTGTGGGCAGGGGGCGTGGCTGTCAGCTAAGGATTGTTGACAGAAAGATTTTGTTATAATAAGCTGATTTATGAAATCAAAATAAAGGTGCAAAATTATGCAAGCCGTGCTGCCACCTAGCTAAAAAAAAAAAGGTCTTGTCAGGGCTGCTAACTTGTGATTTCTGCTTCTTCTTTTTTTTGTGTATCAGCCAAATTATATTTGAGCCTTGCAAGTACTGCCAACTTGCCTTAAGCCCTTTATAAAAACTTCCCCAACATATGTATGTCTATATGTATCATCATATTGGGATGTTTCCTTTCAGAATGGAACTCTATAAAGCTACCAATTGGTGTCATTTCCTTACTTTAAGCTTCTTCTGAGGGCATCTGTAAGATTCGTTTCCATATATATCACTATATAACGATCTCTCTGTTCGCTAATGGAATCTTTTGAAGCTGCCAGCTTGCCTCATTAAGTTGCAGGTGCTGCCCACTTGTTAGACATTTAGAATAATTCACATGCAAGCCATAAACCCATGAGGTCTTCATTCGCTCGTAAATCATATCAAGTTAAGAAAAATTGTCTGTCAGCGCTGCCAACTTGTTGCAAATTCTTTTAAATTTCACACAGCTTCCATCAATCTTCGCCCTCCGCTGTATTCCTTGTGGACTCTTTAAGAGCTGTCGGAGCGCTCCTTGTGCTCTGCTTTATCAAACGACCTTTGACAGTCGGCCCTGTCCACTTGCTGCCCATAATTTTGTATTATTTATGTAATTTTTGTCCTTTATTTATGGCCAATTCCCAATACGAGCCCACAACAAAAAAGAACAAAAAAAAAGAGACACAAAACAAGGCGCAAGGCAGAGCTCTTATCTAGGAGGTGGCTTGTATCTGTGTGTGTGTGTGTGTGGTGTTGTTTGTTCCCTCCTTCAGCTCGTTTTTTACAATTCTGGTGAAGAGCAACAACAACAACAACAACAACAAGAGCGCTGCAAAGAGGTTATTTAAATTAATTTCTGCGGCTGCAATAAATTTGCTTTTGTCTCTTTGCATGCCGCTTGGAGCATACGAGCGGGTATATTAGGCACGTGTGATGCTCTCTTTTCTATTTTTGTTTACAAGATTTTCTAAAATGCTGAAAATTTGGCTTTTATATATGTAGTCGTGCGTAACCGATTCGTATGGAATCAGTTATAAGCGGTTATATTTGTTACGTATAATGCTCTGTTCTGTTTTTGTTTTCCTTCTATCCACAGGTTTAATCAAAGGCTGTGAATTTAGCGTATATAGTCGTGCATACCCGCTTTATACAGTCGTGCATACCCATTTAACATTTCAATATTAAATTGTTCTTTTTTTTTACTCTGACAAAATTATAAAATTATGACTCGTGATTATAAAGCTGGACAAAATAGTTTTATGGATATATTTAACTGATTTATTATCGTAATATATATAGCTCGTCTCTATAACAGTTTCTATATACTGTAAACTTTAGATTAACAACTTTGATACAACTTTTTTAATAACTTTAAATCGATTGAACAATTAAATACATTTATGTGTATTTGTTAATTAAACGGGTATTAGCTAGTCGAGCTTGCTTGTACTCTTTATTTTAATTTTTATTTTTTTGTAGTATTTTTTGTTAGTATTTTTGTTGTTTGCAGGCAGCTGCAAAAACCGTTATTTACAGCCGCTTTTTGGCGTGGTTTTGTTGCGGAAAAAGGCTCGCGGCATTGAATCTTGGCTTCAATATCTGTCTCTATCTCTTTCTCTCACTCGCTCTCTCTGTCTCTGTTTCGGTGTGGCAGGTGCTTTAGCCGCTTTATTACTTTATTTATTGGCCATCAATATTTAAAGGTTTAATATTTGCACAACGCTTCGACCTTTGCCGTTGCCTTCGGCTTTGACTTTGGCTTTGGCTTTGGTCGAATGTTTGTTTCATTGCGGTTAAATTTTCAATTAAATTAATTTCCATAATTAAATTCTCGGACATGTGGCTCGAGTGTTATGTAAAGTGTGGTCCGGTTCGGTTCGATTCGATTTGGTTCGCTCCGGTTCAGGTTAAGCGTCGACCAATTTAAAATAGTTGCTTAGACCGATTACGAAACTTGGCCAAAAGTTTAATTAAATCCATATTCAAAGGGTGGCAACAATTAATCCCCGCCTTCCCACGCCCCCAACCCTTGTTTAAAATAAATTACCGCAAATTAATTATGGTTAACATAACAGTAATTCATTTGATAGGGGCCAATTATATAATCAACGTGGCTTCAGCATCAAGTTGAACAACACTTGCTTGTTGTTTTCTTTCAATACCCTGCAAAACACTGAAACCGAGGACATTGGTTGCAGAACTATCGAATAAGCAAGTCAGGTCGTGAGTCTCAATATCTTCTTAATATCAATTTTGAAAGATAATAGTAAAGAAGTATGTAAGATATACTATGCAGACTTACAGTACTGACAATCACTCAATTTGCTGGCTAAAGGGTATCTAGAAGCCAGCCACCCCCACTTAAGTACTCGGCTATGATTACTTAAGCCAAAAACTTACATTTAATGTAATTAATCAACTGTCGAGACTTAATTCCTTTGTAAAAGTCTATAATGAGCCATAATACCCTGTTTAAATACAGCTATAGGGTATACAGCGTAGCAAAACATAAGCTGTAATTAATCTTTTGGTTGAATTCGAACCGGCTTAAAGTATTAAATAGTTTAAGCAATTTTTGTAACTGAAACTTAGTCAATTAATCCCTGTCATTCTCTCTCTCTCTCTCTCTCTCTGTCTCTGTCTCAGTCTCAGTATATCTCCATCTTGCTCTCTCCCTCTTTCTTTTCTATATAGTTATTAATATATTATATATAGGCTTACAAATCAGAAACTAATTAAAATGTTGTTCTTATTTTAATTGCAGGTATGAAACAATTCCTTTGCAATTTCTGAACTGAATTGCTGAGCAGCTTTAGCGAGTCTGCACTGTGGCACCACTTGACTGTCATGGCAAAATAAATGAGAATTTTAGATCGGGTAACTCTGAATAACTGAATAAATGATATTAAGTGGTGTTAAGTGCATATCAAATGCAATTGCTGCAAACTTGTCGAAAATTCAATTTGCGTTTAGACATGATTATGCGAAAACTGGTGCCCCGGACATTGGGGCAGGACATTGGAGGTTGGCAGTGGGCGTGGCCGGTAATGCAAATTGCAAATCGAATATGGCCAAAATGCCGGTCGCATTAATGCAATAAAATAAATGCGTAATGCGGCAATAAATGCATTCAATTAAATGCATGCAAATTGAAATCGACACGAGTTGTACCCAATAAAAATGCCCGCTAATTCACAGTTACATATACATTGAAAATATATACATATATGTATAGTTGAATGCATCTGTGTATGTAATATATTCATCTATATTTGCATAGCTACATTTGCTTTTATAGCTGCAGCCGCATTCACCGTTTCCCATTTCAGCAACTTAATAAAATTATTGAATGCAATTCATTCGCGATTTTCCATGCATTTTTGCATACCCTGTGGAAATGGAAATTGGACAATGAGGAGCCTAATAGATATCATTATCGAAGATAACATTGACATTGCCATAATTATCGTTATCATCGTTTTCAATAATCATTATTGTCATTATACTGATCAATATCATTTTCATAATCATTTTCATTATGTCAGTTGTAGTGTACGTTATGACTATTATTAACATCATATGATCTTATAATCATTTTCAATGTTATTATCATCTTTTCATTCATATTATCATTCTCAGCGTCGTCATTTTCATCATCATCTATCATATTGAAAATTTCATTATTACGATCTTTATATTTATTATTATAAACATTATAAACGCCATCTATCATCATTATCAAAGCTATCAACATTATCACGAATATGAATAGCATTTCCATTATCATTATCATTGTCATCATCAATTATATTAGTTTCAACATTACAAATATCTCTTTGTTTGTCATCCCTTCATCATCCTCATCATTATTATCATTAGCTATATTTTTTTTTGTGATCCGAAACTTTACTGCAACGTATCTTCTAGTCGTTCACTCGTCATTCCCTTCGAGTTTTTTGCTAACTTTCTCGCATGGCTTTAAAAACAATGTTTAACAGCATTTAATTAAATTGATTTATGTGTTGTTTTATAAAGTTGTTGTTTTTCGATAGCAACAACAACAACAACAACAGCAGCACCAACAACAAAACTCTCCCATCATCGAAGCTGTAAAAATAGTTGCGCAATAATAAATAAATGTTGTCTGTTAACTTACAAATTTTGTCACATGTTCGACTGATAAATACCCTAAAAGAATCCCAAGCTAAAATTATGTCTCAGTGAAATTGCTCAGCAATACTTTAGAAAGCAAATGCTCTCGTTTTACTCTTACTCTTCAACTTTTGATTCCATTTCTTTCGTAGATAAGAAAAGTTGTCCATAGAAAATAGAAAAATAACAAACTCCATTCCAATTACATTCTTATGGAAAACTTATCTTCTATATATATATTTTCTTTTCTATATATATATATATATCATATATATATATATATATATATATATATATATTTATATAATAATCTATAATAAGTGCACATATCATTTTTATGCAAATGAAATAATTCCATTTTATGGTTCACATATTTCACTACAATTCCGAAATACTCACTGAAATGCATGTGAAAAATCACGAGAAATATTTCCGGCTTTTTAAAATGGTTTCGCTTTTCTGTATATATACATACATAGCATATATATATTTTTTACCATTGCCCGAGGTTGAAATGGATATTGTTACATGCATATGAGCAATATTTATATGACTGTGGTAAAAATAATTAAGAACACGCATTAAAAGTTAAACGAACTCCTTTTTTTCCACCGAACATTAAAAGTTTTTTCCTTTTGTAACTTTTTTTTTTTTTGAAATTTTGGTTTCGCGTGTGTTTTGGGGATTAAAGATTAAAGAGCAGCTGCAGCGATTTGTTGCCGTTCATAAGGATTACCATGTTTATGGAAAAACAGTACAGCAGGTGATAATTACGACCCTATATAAGGTACTTATAGCACCTTAACAAACCGATGTCTTATTATATCATATAAGATTTTGTATTATAGTATTTTATATTTGATCATACAATATCGAATATCAAATCATATTATTAACCGTTAGTATTCTATACATTTCTTATCATATCATATTAATGTAGAAGTATATGTATGATATATGCAAATTATCCTCATGTACCGTATTCTCTAGTTAATATATCATATTATAACATGTTATATATAATATGTATAGTATTTTATACCGTAATGGATGATATAGTCTTGTTTTTTTCTTCCAGGTCTGCAAATATTTTTATAAATGCCCTATATATATATATATATATATATATATATATACCATAACTTTTGTTTCGCTTTTTAACAACTAATCACATTACATTTTATTATATTTTATGATTGTTATTAAATTTGTTTTCCTTTTTTTATTGTTCTTTGACTTCAACGAAAATTGTAATGGAAAGGCAAATGGAAAATGAAAATGATAAAAAGAGGAAAAAAGCCATAAAAACGAAGAACACATATGCCAGGTACACGTTGAAGACGACCTGTAAGCCATCTAAGCCACGCCCCCCTCATCCGCCTTCTTTCTTGTTTACGCACCTGGCCACGCCTACAAACATGTTTCACTAAGCGTTGCTCCATTAAAATGACATAAATCGACAACATTCACGTGAACAACGCACATTTTTCGCATGCCATTCAGTCAGACACATATATATATATATATATATATATATATATATATATATATATATTGTATATATATTTATGTATGTATATTAATTTATACACACACATATTTATAACTAAAAGAGCGAGAGAGAAGTCGATAATCCGTTGAGACGCCCGCTAAAACGTGCCTCTGCATGCACCTTGCTCAAAAGCACAGATTATTCACGATTCTTACATACCCTGTAAAGATAATTCTTGCATATGGAAATACCTAACAAAAGTCACGGGTTCGAATCACACCTGCAGCTGCAAATGGAATTTTAGTTCAAGAAAAGTTGAAAGTTAAACTTTTTATTCTTTTAGTTTTCAAAATTTTTTAAATTAGTTGTATGAAATTTCGGTTTTATTGTACGCTTTCTGCTCTATTATTGGCACTGCTTTGAAAATTGAAGAAGTTTTAAAACAACTTTTTTTATATTTACGATACAAAAAGATTATTTAATTAATTAATTACTTAAATTTAAATTAAATTGCAAAAAAATCACTAAAAAATTGATTTTAGTTCGAAAAGCTTTTAAAAATCTTTAGTAAATGGCTTATGAAGGGCGTGGCTATAAGTCGGCGTAGCTGTAAGGGGCTGAGACTATAAGTGGGCGTGGCAGTTCGCAGCTCATGTGCTTAAAAAACATTTTTTGTTGTTTTTGTATTTTTTATGTAATTTTTAACACTTTCATCAAATTTACCCAAGCATGAACTTTGCATGTATGAGTATGTATATACATAAATGTATGTGTGTGTGTGTGTGTGTGTGTGTACGTGCGTTTGTATGTATATTGGTGCCCTGCTACTTGCCAAGTTTTAATTAAATACAGCTAACAATGAACATTCGCATTCATTGCGAGAGAGTTTTTGCTGCTAGTTGGTTACTTAGTGCCAGGGTAACTTTTTATGCTGCTCCCTGCAACCTTCCCTCCACCCTGCTTCCCTCCTTGCTCCTTTTAGGGTCTATCTGTGCGCCCCCTTTTTGAACAACGCCTCTGGGTAGACACATTTCTGTTGCCTTTGTCGTAGCCTTTGCTTTGCTTTGCTTTGCAGGCCTTTTGCGAGCTTCTGGCTGGCACACACACTCCCATACATACACACACAAACACATACTCATACTCACACACTCGTATCTGCCGCTTGCACTAGAACTTTGCTTCTCGCTTGTATTTTTAATTAATAATTTTCTGCGTTTAGTTTCATATGCAATCGTTAACCAACACTGGCGCCAGTGTTGCACCTGCCATTTTATGGCTTCTCATTACTTCAGCCCACACACAGACACACCCACACGGTCATAGCTAGGCAACGGGCAGTTATAAATAGAAACTGCTCATAAATTTTGTTAATTGCATTTGAAACCTTGGGTGGGGAAAAATAATAATAATAAACACTTCTATCAAAGCAGCGAAGGCAATAAAAAAGGGTTTACGGTTTGAATCCCCACGTCTATCTCTCGCTGTTTTACACAATAATGAGCCCAAGTTCTATTTTCCCATTAGAGACTCTACTTTCTATTTAACTAAACCTTAAAAGGCGATTCACTTTCTACTCGTTGCACGGTTTGTTGCTTTGCGTTAGTATTTTTTTCTCTCTTCCCCTCGTCACTCGTCACTCGTCACTTTAATCTTTACTCACATTCACTCGTTGCTTTTAGTTTTACTTATTGTCAAGATTGTTTGTTGGTACATCTTCATTCTGACTGTTTCTCGTTACTCGCTACTTTCTCGTACTCAGTCGCTACTCATTACTTTTGATTACTCGTTACTTTTCCTTTCCTTTGCTGTTTCGCAACCTTTTACTCATCACTCTGATTAGCGCCATCTGTATTCTGTGTGCTTCCCTTTTCAACCGCAAATACTTGCTTGTAACCCCAGTCTGATTTTGATTGCTCTCGCTACTTTGTCTTCTTCTTCAATCTTGAGTTTCTAACCAAAAAGTCGCATATCGCTAATCGTTATGGCCAGCCATTTGGCTGCCTCAGCCTTCTGTGATAACATGCTAAACGCAATTGCAATGGCAAATAGATGAGCACTGCGATTATAGACGCCAGACCTCGTAAACCCCATTGCAGTAAGTGCCACTGCTGCTGCTGCAGTTGCTGCTGCAGTTGCGGTTGCAGTTTCTGTGGAAGTGGGTCAATGTCTTCTCACTGCCTTTTGAGAGACAAGTGGCTCGCTTTTTGAATGCTTTTCTTGTTTAAGTTCTTTTCAAATATGAAAGTGTGACTGCGACTGTGACTGCGACTGTGACTGCGACTGTGACTGTGACTGAGACGGTGCGACTGTCGAGTCAAGTCCAGCCGATTGTCACGTTTGGAACAAATGGCGCATAGCACGCAAAGTGCAAATGTAATTCGTGTATTTTACTTAATTTCATGTTACGTGCACAATCGTCCAAATCGCTGGCAATCGAGCCGGCGAACAACTTGCAGCCCCCCTTTTCGCAACCCCCCTTGCAAAACTCTCCATTTTGCTTCTTGTCATCTTCCTATATCCTGGAAATGGAAAACAGGGTATAATGTTTTTGTAAGAGACACGCATTTGGCTCTCCTCACCTCATTTATAACACAGAAAGTTGCATTTGGTATAAAAATATTGCAAATATTTCATTACGATCTGAAAATAAACGAAAGCATAGTAGGGTTTCTTCTAGTCGAGCAGACTCATCTGGGATTTCTTACTTGTTGCTTTTTATCATGTTATTTATATATTATGATTCTCTTGCGTCTCGCTGCAACTGCAGCTCACCTGGAAGGCCCACATGCCCCTCTCCCCTTGACTTTAAATGTGAGGTTTTGTCCAAATGCGCTGCCACACGCATTTATTAGCATTTTTTATGTTCACTTATTTTTTTCACATTTCGGCACATTTTCAAGAGTTTTTAATTAAGTTTCGGATAGATGAAGGGTGTCGGTTACGCGGGGGGGTTTTGTGAGGGCATTATTTGGTTGCGCGTCAGCACAAACTTTTATAATTTTTACTTAGTTCACTTTGTGGCATCCTCTGGCAAAAGCTTCGCTTCATATTTTTCCCATTTTTGTTGGCCAAATCGCAATTTGAAAAGAATTTCCCATCAATTTTTGTGTTGACGTTCATTTTGAAGTGCCAAAAAAAAAACCAAAAAAAAAATTGAAATAAAATGATAATCGAATTGCACTCAATAAATAGCTGACATGAATCATCGAGCTGCATTTTTCAATTTGATTCGTTTGCCAATTTGCTTTGTCAGCCAAGAATTTGATTTAACATTTGCATCTGGAATTTACCAGCGAATAGGAAACGCTGCTCTCTCTCTCACCTGGCTGCCTCTTGAGTGTCTCATAATTCCCTCTGAAATGGGGTCAATCACAAAGTGACGCATCATCGCATTTCGTTATATTGCGATTCATTTTTGTCACATTTATTGCTGTTCTCTTCGTTTTCTTATATATCCACTCAATAAGTGAATCCGCTTAGTGCTACTCGTTACATTTTCGCTTAGTAACCAGTAACTTAATTCGGCTTAACTTACACAACTTTTTACTCGTTGCCTTCTTCTATTTTGACTAAACTCTCATTCTTGCATTTATTGCTGTTGTGTTTCATTTAAGTAGTGGATATACTCGTTACATTTTAACCTACTCGTTACTGTAAATCATCAACCTGGCACTCGTCATTTCGTAGTCCTTAATCGTCACTCGTTACTCGACACTCCTTTCTTTTCACTTCTTCCTCGTCACTCCTTCCTCATCACTCGTTCCTTATTGCTCTTCACTCGTAACTCTGTACTCCCTATTCACAACTCGTCACTCTTTATTCCTTATTTAACACTCGACACTCGTTACTCGTCACTCATTAGTCCTTACTCCTTACTCATCACTAATCACTAATCACTCTTCACACCTTACTCGTTACTTGTTTGTAACCCATTGCATCACTTGTACTAGCACAACCACTCTCACTAGCACAACCACTCTCTCTCTCTCTCTCTCTCTCTCTCTCTCTCTCTCTCTCTCTCGCTCTTTCGCCCACTCACCCATTCCCATTATTGTCATGGGTAACAAATCAATAGAATTTAGTTACTCGACATTCGTCACTCGTTGCTTTGACAGCCACATTATAATTCTGTTGTTTGGCTGTTGTTAATAACTGGGCCAAGCTTCTGCTGCTGCTAAACCCCCTTGCATATCAGAATCAAACACGGCAATGCACTCGTCAATGATGCCATTCAAGTGCCCCATTCAACATTCATTCAGGTCAAATGAAAACCAACAACAACAACAACAACAACAACAAAAGCCACAAAATAAAAAAATAAAAAAATAAAAAGCGCGCATTCCACTCAAATCGCAAATTAAGCAATTCAAATCTGAATAATTGCAACAGCAACAATTGCAAGTGCAACAGCAACAATTGCAGCATTTGACAACAGCAATTGGCAACAATTATTTATTGGTTTGGCGTGATTTTTCGCATTTTCATTTTCATTTTCATTTGCGATTTCCATTGAAAATTCGTACCATCAGATTTTTTGTTGCTGTTGCTATTGTTGCTGCTGCTGCTGTTGCGGTTGCGAACTTAACGTTGATTCACTTTTGTTTATTTGCTATGTCTGCATTATCCCCGATAATCGTCCTTTCCACATTGACCAAGCGATGACGAAGCACACAATACCCTGTAAAAAGGGAAATCACTGCTTGAAGTAGGGCTTAAACTCTATTTTTGCTCACTGATGTCCCCTCAGATGTATATTTAATATTTCATGCCATATTCCGTGGTCACATGTACATAAGAAAGAAGAAGAACTTTTCTTTGGTTTACTTAGCAACACCCTCTTAGTCTCGCTCACTCTCTCTGTCTCTCTCTCTCTTTCTAGGCTTCTTACAGTCCGTTTAAGTTTTGTTTTAAGATTGTGACTACCCGTTGTAGTTCACTTCATTTATAGGGTATTAAACATAATGTTGACATCAATTCTGCGGTCGTTTAATGAAAATTAAGTCATTAGGCTGTCCCTTTGAAGGGAGCAGAACAGTCGATGGCAGACTGTCAAGCAAATAAAACACACATACACAAACACACACATTTATATATATATATATATATAGACATATACTATGCTTGTCACATAAATAGAGCTGCAACAAAAAACTATCGCAACTAAATGAGACAAATTGATTTTCACGCACTTTTTGTCATTTTGGCTTTTGTCAGAGTTGAACAAATTTGTTGTTACAGTTGCTCTTGTTATTATTGTTGTTGTTGTTGTTGCTGTTGTTTTAATGCCAGAGCAATTTGTAATGCCTCTCTGAACCGCAACATTTGGTCTATTTAGCAAATGGCCCTTCAGCCAGGACCTTCACACACTTTGTGAGTTGTGGACACTGAATTTCGCACCAAAATGTGAGATTCGATAATGCGACCCGGAACATGTGTGTATGTGTATGTGTGTGTCAGTGTGAGTGTGTGCGTGTGCGTGTGTGGTCCTTCTCCTACATCTGTGAAGCGATTGAGACAAATGACTCGATAAGGCGACAGCTTTCAAGGAACTCATTAAAAATCAATTTGAAATTAGATCGCATCTCGTTTGGATGTGAGAGCCGTAAACTATAATCTAATTGCAGTATGAATCCAGAGGCGACAACAGCTTGAAGGCATTTTGCCCAGGGGTTTGAACCCATTTGACAACGCTTAGATGCAAATCACAAATTGGTTTGAGTTACAAAACATAAACAAACATTTACACACTGTTTGTATAAGAAAAATCCAATTAAGATTTTTTTTTTGGGTTGGGGTTTGAAACCATGCCTTGTCTTAAGCTCTAAGCAATTAGTTCAAATATCAATTAAATAATCTAAGACATGTTTAAATATTTGGTTTTGGGGTTCAGCTTAAGTGAAAACTTCAAACTAAGTCGAAAGCTTTGGATGATATAGAAAGTACTTTTAGTTGCATATAATGGAGTTCGAACACTTGGCTAGCCCTAGGCTGCCCCTCGTTGACAGCTCTGAAATCAAGAAGTCAACATTAATACCTGATACAGCAGATCCGAACTTTTTTACTTCTTACTCTCAGTAACCCCCCAAAGCTAAACCCCCTCTGGGGGTTACTTTTAAGAAGCAATCTGCTCTTTGTTTTAAATATGCATTCCCTTGGCATTCCTCTGAGTAAGCGCGAGGCCTTGTTATTCACATTACGTATACGTAATTTAGAGGTATTTCATTTTATTTCATTTTCATCTTCATCTTCATCTTCATCTTTGAGCTAGCTTGTATTGCAGTTACCTCGCTCTTGGTTTCCCTTTCTTTTAGCTATCCCTACCCGTAGGTGCTCATTCCTTTGGCCACCCCCTAACTTGGCTAACTCCTCTTTTAGCTATCTTCTACTTTGGCTAGCAGTACTTTTAGCTACCCCCTCCCTTGACTGCTTCCTAGCCGCCCTCGGGGTTAGTTACCCCTACCTTTAGATATTCTATTTCTAAGTTACCTTCACTCCTGGCAACCCCCTCTTTTAGCTCCCCTCTTAACTACTTTCTAGCTTCCCCCTTCCCTTAGCCACCCCTTCCCTAAGCTACCCCTTTCCCTAGCTACCCCTGCCTTCGCCCATCTTTAGTTTAAGACCCTGATTTAGTTCTGGTCTTTCGTGTCCTTATTAAGCAATGCCAAACTGACAAACGACTAAATGCCAAATGTGGAATTTTAGCCATTACATTACACAGCCCCCCTTTTAAGGGAGCGAGGAAGATCCACCCCCTCATCCCTTCTCCGCCCCTGGGCTTCCAACGGTTCCCCCTTTAACACGCTTTGGCAGCTGCTTTAATTGTTTTTTAAACACATTTTAAGCACTTTTTGAATACGCGTCGCCAGCGTCGGCAATAAACAAAACGTCAAGCGTCAGCAAACACACACACAAATGAAAACCAACACACACGCACACGCACACGCACAGCAGCAACAACTTGAAGCAGCAGCAGCAGCAGCAGTAACAGCAACATTCAACGCAAGTGTCCCGAGTCTTTGCCTTCTATATGGAGCGTGCACAAAATGAGCACAAACACACACACACGCGCACACACACACACACACACACACAAATATAAAGAGAGTGAGAGATTTACCTTGAAGTGAGCAGCTTTTGAACACTTTTACTTTCTGCAGCCAAACATTCAGCGTGCAACACATTCATTTAATTTGACGTCTCGCGCCCTCGCAACAGCAACAGCAGCAACAACAACAGCAACAACAACAACAACAACAGCAGCAGCTACAGCCTAATTGTCGTCTATCTCAAGCCGACAGTTGCCCCGCCCCCCTTCTAAGCCACGCCCCTGCCCTATTTGACGTCTGTTTTTTGCTGTCTCTGCGAATGTTGCTGCTCTAATTAGAATGAAACGATTTTCATTTTGCATTTTCTTGTTGTCGTTTGCTGTTTCTATTTGTTGTTGTTGTTGTTGTTGTTGTTGCTGTTGCTGCTGGTTATTGTTGTTGTTGTTGCCCTGGCCCAAAATGAATAATTTAGCTGCTGCTGCTGCTGCTGCTGCTGCTGTTGGCGTTGTTGCTGCCACTGTTGTTGCTGATGCATGCAACTTTCATAGAAATTTCCATTTGGCTTTTTAATTTTAATCGCAGGCCCGCTTTATATATATACAAATGTATAGCTATATACACTTGCCTACAGATTTAATTGCTACCCAGCAATCAGCAGCAGCAACTACAGTAGCAGTAGCAGCAGCAGCAGCAGCAGCAGCAGCGGCAGCTTAGCTGCTTATCAGCTGCATTGAGTGCTCACTCGTTTATTCAGTCATTCAATCAGTCAGTCCGTCAGTAAGTCAACTCGCTCATCTTTATTACATTTAGCTGCCTTTTGGCTGCACTGACAACAATTGCCGCTGGGCTGTTGCTGTTGTAAATAAAAATATTGTTGCTTCCAAAACGCGAACAGAAAATAAAGAAACGCAATCTAACCAGCTGCTGAGAGACTTGTCAGCTGCTGCTGCTGTTGTTGTTGCTGTTGGTCAATTGAATGTTGTTGCTATTGTTGTTATTGCAGCTGCTGCTTTGCCCCTTGGCTATCACAAGTACAACAATTGCTGGTAGCAAGAACAACAAATTTCTGCCAGCAACAACTTTTTTTCATTTCTTTCTCTTTCATAAATTATTAGCAATCAGTTGCTGTAGCTTCTGCTGCTTCTGTTGCTGCTGCTGCTTCTGCTGCTTCTGCTGCTGCATATTTAATGTATGCAGCAAAGTTCAATTGATTGCAATTAGTTGCACTTAAACGAATTTCATTTCATGTGTTAATCAACAGCTAAACCCGCATGTTGCTGTTCCTTTCAGTTGCTGTTGCTGATGTTCTTGCTGTTGCTGCTGCTGTTTTTTCTGCTTTGCCTTTGCTCATAAATAAATTGATTTTTGCTTTTGTGCGACAGCAATCTATCAAGATATTGCTGCTATTTCTTTCAGAAATCAATTGCACCAGCAACAGCAGCAGCAACAACAGCAGGAGCTCATTTTTTCAGGTCAGGGGTCTAAATGTTCATTAATTTTATCGGGCAGCTCAAAAAGAAAATCGTTGCAACTGTCAGCAGCAACAGCAACACGAACAGCAACAGCAGCAACAAAAAGAGCAGCAGCAGCAGCAACAGCTTTTGCTTTTGTATTTTATTTATTTATGCTGCTTGCAAACATTGCAATTGCATTGCTAACATGCTAAGCCCCGCCCACAAAACGCCGCCTCCATTTGGGAAGTGTGATGCAAATGCATTGCTGATGCAACTGCAACTCCAACTGCCAGCGGCAGCAGCAACTGTCACTCATCTAATGCACATTGCTAATGTGTTTGCGATGCAGCAACTTGATAGCAGCAACAACAACAACAACAACAGCAAACAGCAAACACAACAACAACAACAACAAGCAACTCTCAGCTCGACATTCCATATTCAAATGTAAATGAAAATCAAGCAGTACAGTAAAGCCTGGCTACGGCTTTAATTGAACTGACTAAAATTTATGCAACGTTTAATATCTTCCAGCTTTGCATTCGTAGATCGGAAGTACAGTAAAACTTAACTTTAATGAAAGTTAACTTTAATAAATTTGAAAACCTTTCTCCAAGCCAAACCAAAACTTTGCTTAACATTCTGTAAAAGACATTAACATTCTGTTCAGAACAGTCGAAACATCTCATATTGCACTCAATGTTAACTAAATTCGACAACTTTGTCTTACTGTTAAGCGATTGTTAAGTGTTCTTAACATAATGTTGACTTATATAAAGTGCTGAAACAGTCTGTAAATGACATCTGAAAGCAGCTGCTAAGCCTTCAAGTTGCGTAACAGGAAGTATGTCATCCCCCTCACTCTGTTAACTCGCTGTTGAGCGAATTATGGTACTATGGCATGCTGTTAACCCACTGTTGGCTTATTTAATCAGCTTTAACACCCTTTAAATTGTAATCTACAGCTGCTGCTTAGTGTTAAACCCAGTAAATTGCAATATTTTAGCTCCCATCCACTGTTAAGTGCACTGTTAAGCCCATTTAGCCAGCCGCTGACTTATGTTAATGCGAATGTTAACCGCCGGACCAGCTGTGGAGCCACATTTTACGATCTTGCGGTTCCATTCGTAACATAGTCTGCAATTTGACGAGCACTTGACCCACAGATTGTGACTCGAAAGCCTTGAAGAGCAATCCAAATGAAGCACTTGAGCCACGCCCCCAAACTTTATGCATAGGCCGGCTTCTGTGCTGGCCTTTTTATACCCTGAACCTATTGAATATGGGTAAACAGGGTATGATATTTTTCTAAAAATGTATGTAACAGTAGAGGAAAGCTGCGTGGAAGTCCCCATAAAGTATATTTATTCTTGATCAGTATCTGTATTAACGCGTTGTTCTCATTAACTTTAAAAGATACAGACTTGAACTTAAAAAACTCATTTTTAAAGATTTAAAGTTACGTTTTTTGTAAACAGCTGCACTGCACGAAGTTCAGGGTATCTCCTAGTTGAGCACACTCGACTAGAGATTTCGTACTTGTTTTTTTCTGGCTTTTTGTTTTGTGGCTAGCGTGACGAAGCCATTGGCCAACGCACAAAGACCTGGGTTAATAGATTTATGGCATTTACATATTCGACCCAAGTTCTCCTTCCACCTCTCCCCTTCTCTATTTTTGATTACTCACATTTATTTTGTTGCCGGGCATTTAATGGGAATGTCAGCAAGTCGACCAAACAATAAATAGCCAGCAAAATGTATCCCAAAAAATACAACAAAAAAAATGAAGAGGAGGCAAAAATTTGCCTATTTTTTTTACTGTTTTTGTTGGCGAGCAAAATATTTCGTTTGTGTTTCAGTGGCCTTTGTGTTAATAAACAAATAATCTACTTAAGTTCCAACAATAAAAATTGCCAACGACAGAGCCATCAAATGTGCCAGAGGCGGCCTACACTGAGCGAAAATTAAAATATTTAAGAAAACTTGGAGCAAAGTGTGAGAAAATATAAGTGCACTGCGCAAAACCTGATCAACAAGTGTAGAATTCAAGTATATATAAGTACACTGAACAGAAAATTGATAAGCGAAATCAAATCGAGAAAAATTTGAAGAACTTTCGGCTTTAAATTTATTTCGAAGAAATAACTTTTATTAAATAATGTCAATTACTAAAAACCTCAACAACTTTTTTTGCAGTGTCACTGCCACAAACTGTAAAACTATAAAACTAAGTTTCTGTTTACTTTATGTCCAATTTATATATAAAAATGTGAACAATAATTTTAAATGCTTCAAGCTTTCGCTCAGTGTACGGCCGTAAATCGCATACAATAAACGTTCAGAGAACAACAGAAAATGGGAAGAAGAAGAAAGTACAAGAATTATTATTTTTACATCATTTATGGGCAAGAGAGAAAGAGAGAGTGCGTGGGAAGGGCAGTGAGAGGGAGAGACGGACATTATTTGATTGCTGGCACGCTTTGATTGATCTGATTGAACATTAATGCGCATTTAATTGATGCTCATTAGTCGGCGGCAACTGTTGCAGCAGCAGCAGAAGCAGTAATAACAATTGCAACAATAACCTCAGCAGCAACAACAATAAAAGCCACAGAAGCAACAGAAAACAGCTGCAGGCAGCAGCAATTGCAACTGAAGAAGTTGTTGCAGTAACAACAGCAACATCTGTGGCAACATCAGCACCAGCAGCAGCAACAGCAGCAACAGCAGCAACTCATGCATAAATGGCAACACTGACATCTACAGCTGGTATATCAGCAGCACATGCAGTAACTAGCAACAACATCCCAGCTGCAACAGCAACATCTCCAGAAGCAATGCAAGGAGCAGTATCTTTAAAAGAAGAAGAGCAACATCAACACTCTCTGGGAAATAGCAGCAACATCGCTTCTGTATTAGCAACACCTGCGGATACTTTATCAACAACAGCAGCAATATCTCATGAGCACAGCAGCAACAACATCTCTTATCTCTAACACTAGAAGCAACATCTCTGAGACACAACAGCAACACCTTTGCTGAAACAACAATAGCTGCCAGAACTACATTAACAAAAGCAGCAATATATTATAAGGCCCACAGCAATAGCAATAGCAACGGCAACATCTTTCAGCGACAAGATTGGTTCAACAACAGCTGCAACATCTTTGCTACACTAGCCATAAACACGCGCGATCTTTCACCTGCAGCGACAAATGCCACGCCCACACAGTACGGCTAGCCCTCGCAACTGCTACGCCCCTCCTCCCACCTGCTTTCTTCCCCAAATTTCGAGGTGTGTTGCATTTTCCTATTTCTTGCCACACATTTCGTTGCATTTGCATTTATACTTTTTCTTTCTTCCTCCTCTTTTTCTTACTCTTCTTCCTCCTCGTTCTTTAAACTTTTTTTCTTGTCACTTTTTCACCCATTTTTTGACTTGATTTATGAATTCGAAGCCCGATCGACATTTTGTCTTTTTATCACTCGATTTGAATATAATCAAAGCGTGAGAAAGAAAGACACACACACAACCATACACGATGACACATACACACACTGTCAGTTATTTTTAGAGTGGACCTTGCAAGCGGGATATTATTTTTTATGGCTCTCTGATTTATGGCCAACGATTGCATTTGCTTTGGCATTTAAATGCTTTATGGCCCGCAAGTTGTCAAACCAAATTAAGAGGGGTTCAGAATGCAAAAGCGACAAAGAGAGAGCGAGAGAGAGCCAGAGAGAGGGAGAAAGGGATATAACGTTAGAGTGGAGTAGAGCACACTTGATATCGGTGAAGCTTTATTTGTAAATAGAAATGTTTTACACAGAAATGAGTTCAAAGCGAACATTTTTACATATATTTAAGAGTCACCAGAAATACCCTAGTTTTACAATTTTTAAAGTGTTTAAGTAGCATATCCCATTACTTATCACTTATCTTTGCCTCTGTAGGAAACTAAGCAACTCTTCTTTCGTATATAACACTTCATATCAAGGTCTTACCTATTCTCATTTTATCTACCTCTTATCTGTATTTTAATATATTTTTTTAATTTATCTTCTTATTTACCATCTAATAAATTTTCTTGTTTGCTTCTCTTAATTTGTCTTTAGCGTTTATATTCAAACTCATCTTTTAATCAAACTTCTTATACATATGTCTTTTGGTCTAATAAATCCTCTATGTCCAAAATCTATCAGTCTTAACCAACTTCCGGCATACCCTTTACATTATTAAATCACTTTTAAACTTGAACTCGAAATTAATGAAATTTAAAGGTTTACGATTCGGAATATGGTACATGATAATATATGTAGATAAATATGAGGTGTATTCTCTATGGTACATATGTTATACTCTATATATTTATATTATTCCATATATTCATACTATATATATGGTATATCCTATCTTATCCGTCTGCATTTTGTTCTAAAATTCCATTAGCTTTACTGCTCATAAAATTGTTGTTCGCTGTCTGCAGACAGGCCCGATGGCCCAGACATTATCTCTGTCTGGGAATGTTACAACAGCAACAACAATGACAGGATGACAAGAAGAAGAAGCTGTGACAGGAATTTCCACAAATACAGCTTTTCATATATGAAAAAAAAGAGAGAGAAAAAGAAATGTTTTGTCACATCGCAATCAATAAGCAAAGTCTTTCATCTGTTTGTTGAGCTGAGAACTCGGATGAACTCGGAACATATAGACAACATTTTTTTATATATACATATAGAGCTCCTTAAGCTTCTTTGAACAACTGACAAGTGTGTAAATAACACGACCAGTAACTACCCTATACGAAATAGATTCTTTTGATTGTTCTTATACTCAATTTATCAATTAAATTGAAAATTTAAGTTTGGTTAACATATAGTATAGGGTAAATAACTATCTGTTTACTCTGTTAGATAGATGTAAGGTATATAGTCTTCAATTGTTAGTGAGGTTCTTTTTCTGTCTATCTCAATAGCTCCATCTTTTATAGTTCCTGGGTTGAGAACGATTTATAAAAGCTAAATACATACAAACATATATATGTGATCGATCACTCTCTCTACATTTTTTTTTTGCCATGTTAGAAACCGAAGCCCAAGTCTTAATATTCCCAAGATACCGGTCTAATTTACAGGGTATATAGAACAAAAGCAGTGACAACATTTGTGCATTTGTACGCCATTTGTAAGTGGACGTGGTTGAGGGGGCGGCGGCGTTGGGCCTGGCACTTGGGAATGGGAAATGGGTGAAACAAACGACCAAAAGATGAAAGCGAAACACAACACGAAAACGACAAACGACAAACGGCACAACAACAACAACAACAATAACAATAACAGCAGCAGCAACTGCAGTAAGAGACAGTGTATAAAAAAAAAACCGGGTGGCAACACTGACAAATGTCAACAATGTTGATTTATTTGCGTTTACATTTATTTATGATATGCAACATTTTTCAAAATGCAATTTTTGCGTCTCCTTTTTCTGCTTCTTCTGCTTTTCACATTTTGCAGAGTTAGGTTTTCTCTCTGCTTCTCTCTTCAGAAGTTGAAACAGTTGTTGACATAGAGAACTTCTGCGTCTTCTGTTTCTTCTTAAGTCCCTTTTGAGAGCACTTTGTAAATATTTCAAAAAATCTCTCCGAGGAAATGAAATTTTATATATAAAGAAAAGTGCAAAGTTCTTTCTCTTCTTTAAAATATGCACTATACAACACTTAAAAATAGTTTTAATAGAAGTATTTTTAAGAATAAGTAATAAGTATACTCATATCTATTTTCCGATTTTCTCATCTCTCTTTTCAGGTATGCTTCCCACAACGAAAAGCTAATATAACTATCGATATTTGGATTTCTATGGTAAGCCTTTGCACCTCCCTCCTTACTTTTTCTCTCTCTCCTTCTGCAGCCGAAATGCATTGAAAATGAAATGTTTTTTGGAATTACCTTTCAACGCTTTTCAAATCTCATTCACTTACAGACTCAGTTTTCTTCTTTCTCTCTCTATCCATCACCTCTCTCTGCGCTTCTCAGTCCTCTATATATATTTCCGTTTATGTAATTTCCAAAATGGATTATGTCCGCGTTCTGCGTTTCGCGTCCTTCTTATTTTTGTGTTGTGTTGTGTGTGTGTGTATACATGTGTGTGTGTGAGTGTGTATATTGTCCTTCCATCCAAGCTGGTCCACACTTTTAGTGGTGCATAGAAACATGCATCCGTGTTGCATTTTCATCTGTCAACGTGGCAATCGCAGCACATTACAAACCCCCCCATTATTTCGCCCCACATTCAAGCTTCCGCTCTACCCCGCCCCCTTCAATGCCGGCTCCTCGATTTGGTTGAACAGCACCTAACAAAATTTTACTCTTTCGATTCCCCTTTGCGGCTCTGTTTGTGACTTTTAAAGCTTTTCCCATTTCTCTATTGACACGTGTTTGTGTTTGTGTGTGTGTGTGTGTATGTGTATGTGTATGTCTATATGTGTTGGTGCAACATTTTGGCAAAATGCCATTATAATTATATGTATATTGGACCCATATATGAAGTATGTTTGCCATGTTTACCGACATAAGCAACAATATTGAAATAGAGAATGCTCGACTAGCAGCTTACCCTGCAGTCTAAGTTTATTATAATATAGTATGCTATGATGTTATATTGAAAATTAGATTCTAAATTTAGTTAATATATTTAAAATATTATTTGGTAAAGAAAGCCCCTAATAATTCACCATATTAACATTTCAAAGAAAAAGTCTTACCTAAATCAATATTGAGATTAAGCTTTAGCGACTTTTCAAATTTTAAATTTTTTAATGATTAGAACCCGATTTCAAAGAGGTCAAACATAAAAATTAAAAATTAACCTATAGCTAGCTAACTTTTGACTAAAACTGTGTAGTTCGGCAGTTGCTTTGCGTACAGGGTATACAAAATGTTGCTTTGTGTTTTGGTGTTTGCAAATAAATCAAATTGCAAGCAAAAACGAAAGAGAAAAAAAAAACTGTATTCCCAAGCAGCAGAAGGAACTTTTCCAAAATGAAAACGCTAAAAAAAATGCAGGAGAAAAAAGCGTAAAATTTGTTTAACCTGTTTTTTTTTCTTTTTTGTAGCAACTCGACTGAAATTTTTTCTTGCATGTGGCAAAGTTAAAGAGCTGTCTGTTGTTATGCCTCCTGCAATACTGCTGCCCTCTTCTTCGTGCACGCGCACCTCCCTATGCGCTTCTCAAAATCGAAAATGTGATGCGTGACTTTCGATTGCAGTGTTTTCCACTTGCAGTTGAAATGTCTGGCGGTTCCCCAAATATCTGATCCCAATCTCCTCTCTCTCTCTCTCTCTCTCTCTCTCTTAATCTCATTCGCTTTCTCTCTCTGCCTCACACACACAATCTTTTTGCTGTGCACTTGTTTGACAAGCGCGTCACGGCCCTCTGTCTGAGATTTGAGGTCGAGTTTGTGGCTGCAACCGAAGCACTCGCAACCCCCCCATTTGACCTCTCCCCCTCCCACCATCTCTTTCGCTGCACCTCTGGTGAAATGCTTTGTGCGCCATATGAATATCAATTCCAGTTTTCTCACTGGTCAGCTTTGAGTCTTATTTTTTGGCTTCAAATCAAATTCCCATACTTGGAAATTTTTAAATCAAAAATTCAACTAGCGAATTCTTCAGATTGAATTAAATTTGCGTCATAAAAATTTATAACATAATTATAACAGAAGTGGCAACAGAATCGAACAATGAGGCAAGCTTTGCAACAGAATAAGGAAAGGAAATATATGAAACAGGGAAAGAGAAAGCGAGACAGAGAAAGCGCGTGAGATAAAGTAAAAGAGAGAATAAAGTCTAAATAAAGTCTAACATATAGTTAACATATCTATCTTAATATGCATTTTCTTACTGTTAGAGCGTAGAATACATATGACTAACATATATATGTTAATATTCAATTATAGTGCTGTAACATTCTGTTATTTAGATTGTTGTACATTTTTTAGTGCTCTTCTTCTTGGTCTCTCCCACTCCCTTTGTTTCGCTTTCTTTCTCTTTGTTTCTCATTTAATTTTCGACATAATTGTCAAAAAAGGAGACATTATGTTAATCTAATCTTTTGGGGCAATCCGCACAGTCAATTTCATTTCACACTTCTCCCCCACCCCCACTCCCTTTCTTAAGTTTTCAATTTGAAAAAGTTCTGTTCTAGAGGGTATTAAGAGAAATCGGTGGGGTCGCTCGGCACGAGATGTTTAATTGCCCACAAAAACGCAGCAACTATAAAAATTATACACAATGCGATTTACATTAATTCATTTCATTTCGTTTCGTTTCATTTCGTCTCGTTTCATTTCGTTTCGTTTATTAATTGGAACGTTATGTGGCTGCGCATTTAAAGGACCTCAGACTCTAGTTGGAAGCATAAAAGCGACCCCAATTCCTGCTCCCCAGCCCCAGGACTCAGGCCCAAGACCCAAGGACGAACTCGCACGCAATCAACCATCCCAACTAGGCTCCCACTTGATTAAATCGAAAAATCCATAGAGTCGAGGACTACCGCTCGTCCCCTATTTCTCTGCCCTCCACCATTCTCTTTTTCCTTTTCGTCCTTCTCGTCCTTCTCGTCCTTGTCATCAGCGTGGTGCGCCATTAAAACTTACATAAAGCACAAAACTTCAACGAGTCGCAGTCAGATTGCAATCTAGACAAACCCCCACATATACCCAGTGCACACTTA
The DNA here is from genome assembly GCA_037075185.1 of Drosophila pseudotalamancana. Lineage (NCBI taxonomy): Eukaryota > Metazoa > Arthropoda > Insecta > Diptera > Drosophilidae > Drosophila > Drosophila pseudotalamancana. The sequence goes on from JBAMCK010000674.1 coordinate 270,600, forward strand.
TACACACACACACACACACACACATATATATTTATATAAATATATATACTATATATAAATATATTCATTTATGTACAAATAGCTGAGGCTTATGAAAGTTTTGCTGGAAGGCCCCTCGATTAAAGTCTTGAGGTGCTTTAAAGACAAACCTCTGCTTAGTGCAATGTTAAGCTAGTCTTGAAGTTATGTTAAAGCCAACCTTTGTCAGATATGTCAATATGTATATATAATATATACTATATTATCTAGATAAACTCTGTAGTTTTGGTTAACACGAAAATCACATCATCAGTATCCCTTTGCTTACTATGTACGATACTAACGTTTTACAATGACTCATTAACTTTCTATATTTCTTAACTACATTTTTATATCTTCATTAAGTTTTTCTTTTTTACCAACACTGCAGCTTACAACACTGTTCGCTAACAAACTTTGCTCAGCTTGACCCATTAACTTTCTATATTTCTCAACTCCATTTTTATATTCATTAAGCGGCTTCTTACCAACACTGGTTCAAACGCTCAGTACAACGCGCACTATACAACACTGCACGCTCGCCAATTTTGATTCCCTTGAGTCATAAACTTGATTAGAGCCCCTTCCACCCTTTTTGTAGGGGTTGATTCTTTAATAGGCCGCCCGCTGCGCCTAACGAGCGCCTCCGTTCTCTAATGAAGACCACCAATCCCCCACCTCCTAGCCCCTACCCCTTCTCTGACAGCCTGCCCCCGCTGCCACGCCCATCTCATTGCACACTTTTCACTTAATAGATTTTTCGTAATATTTTTTGCAAGCAACTTTTCAGCTTTTCTTCTTTCGCCTTTGCATATTTTTAGGCGTCGACAAAATATGCAAACCGCTGCCTGCCTGCCTGCCTGCGTGTGTGTGTGTGTGTGTGTGTATATGTGTATTGGTTTGGGGGCTAGTTGGGTCGAATGGGCGTGGCACTGTGTAATATTTTGTGCTATTTTGTAAATTCCAAACGGCAGCCTTTGGGCCCCGATATGCGGGCCATAAAAGTCATTTGCTTTTCACCTCGCAAATGTATTTATGAGCAACAACAACAACATCAACAACAAATAAAAACAACAACAACAAGTGGAATCCAACTGGAGCTGCGAAAAATGTTGGCATAATAATAACAATTTAGACCCTGTTTTTGTTGGCCCGTTTGTGCTGCAAGTGGCACCTTAACATGCCACATGGCCAGCCCCCCAATGACACGCCCCTTTTTACCGCTTCTCCAACCCCAACTTCCACCTGCCTCTAAATCAAAAGGCTAAGTCACGAAGAGCGGACAAAAATGTTGACCCATTCAACTGTTCGATCGAAATACTCTTTCAGTGAAGTTTTTATAGGGTATACATGGGTGCTCTGTATGTCTGATTCTGATTTCCGTACTCCAATTTTATTTCCGGATCTGGCTTTCCCAATACCAGACTCCGACAACTTTAATTCTGTCTATTACTTAGCCTTTATTTTAAGTTCGGTTTCCGTATTTTGATTTTGACTCCGACTCTTATTATAAACCCATCTCTGGCTCTTACCCGGACTTCCGGCTCTGCTTTTCCGGTTCTGCCTCCGTTTTCAGCTCAGAGTCCAGTTTCAAGTCCGACTTCAACTCCGATTAAAATTCCCGTTTCTATGCTGACTCCGTCCCCGACTTTGATGTCGGCTTTGATGCCAGCTTGAAATCTAAAACTATGACTCAGCTTTTACTTCAAGTTCGACTTCCGTGCTCCGATTTCGACTCTGGCTCTACCTTTGGCTCCGACTCTAACCCCTGTCTCCGGCTCTTGCTGTGACTGTAGTTTTGACTCCGCTTTCGTCTCTGCTTCAAGTTCTTACTCTGGATCCGGCTCTTCATCATACTCTGGCTTTGGATACGGCTTCCCCTATAGCTCTGCCTGTGCCGACTCTGCCCCAGGCTCAGCCTTCAACTCTTCCGCCAGCTTTTGTCTCCAGCTCGCACATGGACTCCGTCTCCGGCTCTTTCTCTGTCCGTGTCCGTGTCCGTATCCGTATCCGTATCCGTGTTTGTGTCGCATGTCGCTTGTCCCTTTATAGCGCTTCGATGTCTTGAAATCCGCTTGGGTTTAAGCCGTTAAGCCCTTCGTTGTCGTCCTCGTTCACGTCCACGTCCACGTCCACGTCTACGTCCTCGTCGACGTCCAATTCCTCGTCCACGTCAGCGACACTTGAGGCCAGATAACTGGGTGAAAAGCTGTGCAAAATCTGTGAACCGCTCACAGCTATAACAGACATCCAGTTCCAGTTCCAGCTCCTTCCTCTTCCACTCCCTTTCTCTTTCTCTATCTCTCCTACTCCTTCGTCCCTGTCTTCCTCTTCCTCTTCCTCTTCCTCTTCCTCTTGGCTGTGCCCTTGTCCTTAGCCTTTGCCCAGCTTTTCAGTTGCCTTTGTTTAAGCCACTGATTGTCTCCCTACCCTCTCTCTTTCTCTTCCGCGCTCGCTCTCTCCCGCTCTGTCTCTCTTCTCCATCTGTGTCGCGTTTCCAGATGAAGATTTTTAATGGCCTTTGGCCACTTTTAGCCCTTCGGCAATGCATTAAAAGACTAGCGAAAAATGTTGCATTTTATGTGCGCATTTTTATTGTTTTAAACTTTATCCCTCTCTCGTTCCCTCTTAATCCCTCTCTCTCTCTCCCTCTCTCACTCTCTCTCTCTCTCTGGGAGTGTCGTCTCACAATTTGAGCCATAAAAATGCGCTTCCTTCTGTCGCCTTTAATGCTAAAAGTAAACGTGCTGAATGACAATCGTAAAAATCTTTACCAAAAGCGACGACAGTTCTCTTTTTCTCTCTCTCTCTCTCTCTCTCTCTCTCTTTTCTCTCCCTCTCTCTGTCTCTCTCTCTGTCTCTCTGTCTCGAAATGTTCAATTTATTCAGACTGAGATCCACTTAAAGTGTTACTCATAATAATTTGGTATGTGTGCCTGGAGCGCCATCTGGCGGCAGCTTATTTCCATATACATAAATATATATAAATGTATATACATAAATATCCTTAAAGGTGGCTATCGATAACTGTCTTCTTTATTGCAAAGGACTCCACTAAAATTAAAATTCTGAAAATATATTAAACGTTATTTAAAATTTAATTTACACTGAAATTTGGCAATCGAAATTGTAACGATATTTATCGAAAGTGTTATCGATAACACCCAAACGGCACTACAATTACACGCTTACAACTGACACTGTTTAGTCTATTCCGGTACACATTAACCGATAACTTTCACCGATAGCACATTAAGTGCCATTTGTAAGTATCAATTTAATTGTAATTACAGCTAATAGAAAATTATGCTTTCGCAGTAAATGGAACACCTTTAAATATCGCCCCCGAAAGGCGTGACACATGTTTTGTGGTTGTTCACAGCCTCCCCCTAAGTAATTTCCATTGCCCAAGTTCCAGAACGAACCGCAATGTCAAGCGCCTCAACGATTTAAATGGCATCATAATTAATAACACTTAATATCAATAAATTATGTGCAGACGTTCCCACATTTCCGTGCGCTCTGCCCCTCCCGCTGCCTGGTTTACTATTTTCGACTGCTCAACCAGATGGAATATTACCTGGAACCAGTTCAAATGAACCTGCACTCTAATTGAGTGTTGCCACCTGTCAATAAACCTGCCCGATCCCTTTTTGAGCTGCCTCCCCAAATGAAATTTGCAATTTACAGCAATTTTTTGAAACGTATCTGCACGCTCCGAACGCCAGATGGCGCTTTACGTTCAACGAGCCCATCAAGTGTTTTAATTAGCCAGACAAACCGTAAAACCAGCCCCAGGGCCTGTCCGTTATTTATGCCTTATTTATGCACAGACATTGCGGGCGGTCGACCGAACCTCGTAAGCCTCCTTCCCCCGCCAGTTCACCCAAATCCCTTTTGGGGCTGGGGCTTAACCTCTGACCCCTTTCCGCACGCCCATGTGGCGTGTCTGGGCGCCTGTTAATATGCAACATTGTTTAACTGATTGCAATGCCCCACAAACGACCCCCTTACCCCACCCCCAACACATATTTCCCTCCCCTGTTGCAGCCACCACTGAAACGCATGTGTGTGTGTGTGTGTGTGTGTGTGTGTGTGTGTGTGTGTGTGTGTGTGTGTGTGTGTGTATGTGTGTCGACAATCTTTGCCTAATTTCATATGCAACCTACCCCACCCCTTTTTGCATGACCCTTCCAATCATGTCAATCCCCATTCGGTTAGGTGTTGCCAAACAGCTGCCGCACTGCAACCCCCAACCCCCAACCACCAACCCCTCCTCCTCCTCCTCCCTCAACGCCTCTGCTGAGGCCTGCATTTGACCTGGTCTATTGCACAAATTATGAACTGCCAAATGGCCGGGCTTAGCCCCCAAAATTGTTGTGTTGATAGTTGACTTCATCCAAATTACCATCCCCATCCCCATCCCCATCCCCTCTCTCTTTGCAACCCTCGAAAACCAACCACTTATATTTATGGACTCGGTTAGATAGAGCCTCCATTTGGCTATTAAAATAATGTCTATATAGGAGAGGATTCTGTTAAGTAGAGAACAGGTGACTGACTGACTGAATGATGAACTTTCTGACTGAATTATAGACTGATTGATAAGTTTTATAGTTGATTGGATGCAGAGACTAAATCAGTGACTGTGTTAATGTCTGAATGACTGATTAATTGATACACTAACTAACTTATTGACAGAGAAACGTCTGAATTGGTGGTCTGATTAATAAACACAGAGACTAATTGAAAGAACTAACAACGACTGAATGATTGACCGACTCACTGAATGATTGACGTTCTGACTGATGGATAAATCTTCTCGTTGTTTGATGGAGAGATCAATGCATCAATGACTAACACAATGTTTGTATGATTGACTGATTGCAAGATTAGTTGATTGAGACAGTAATTGACAGACGGATTTAGTATGAAACTAAACTTACTGACAGACAAACTTGAGGATTGATTGTCTGATTAAATAAATCTCTAACAGAGAAACTAATTCAAAGAACTAACAATAAGTAAATGATTGACTGAGCAGCACTGCTTGACAGACCGATTGCCAAGCTAACTAACTGGCTAACAGAATGATGGACTGTTTGGTATCAATCATAAGGAACAAAATTATTGTCATTTACTAACATTTTCTGTTTGTAATTTCTTACCATTTGCTTTGGCAGTTAAGTTTCTCGTTAGGCCAAGTTTAAGCTCTGCCAAAAGGTGCCTGCTCTGACACGCACACACACCTCCAATTCAAAACCCCTACTTAGAGCTCCAACCCTTGCAACGCAGCGAATTTATTTTAATGCAACTCTTTTATTTGCATTGCTTTAATTTGTATTTGTTTTGCACATTAAAAATTACAGCTAAGGGTCTGCTCCAGGGGATGGCAGCAGCCAAGTAAGAGTATATGGGCGTAGGGGCTGGGCTAGGGGTTGGCTTGGGGAAGCTGGGAAATGCATTTTGTACCTATGCAAATGCCTGCAGCTCGAGTCGACGTTGACAATGAAAATGCGCGACGGACCGTCGAGTCGGAGGCGCAGGTAGCAAGTGAATAGGAATAAGGGGTAAGGGTCTGGGGGTGGCTTTCGTAGGGGTTGTGTGTAAACTTTTGCTTGCCAACAGTACTCACACAGCCAAATAAATGAAGCCAGAGTAGAAAAATAAAACTGCAGTCAAAACCTTTGAAGTGGGGGTGGAAGAAACTGAGGTAGTGCACTAAGGGTAGGGGGAAGCAGCTACTGCAGTCGGGTTACTTGCAACTGTAAAATTTGCATAAGCAATTACGAAAGCGTTGCCAAGACACAAGCGAACTGTGCGGAGTTCGTTGAAGTGGGAGTTAAGGCTAAGGGGGTGCAGTGGTGGGGGTAGGGGGTAGCTGGCAAGGGTGGTGAGGGAAAGTCAACAATGTCACCAACGTCTGGTTTCGCTTGAATCTAGTCTACTCTGATGTGGTCTGTTGATGGTTGAGCAGGTGATGGGGGGAGCTCCGACGAGGGGTTGGATATTCGGGGGTTGTGGCTCGACTTCATTGACAGACGCCGGTTTTAGGGCGTTCGCTGGCTAAGTGTGTTGCACAAATTTGCATCAACAACAGCAACAACTTTGTTGCACCTGAGCGAAAGTCAAGAAGTGACAGAGTGGGAGACTATGTAGAAGAGGAAGAAAGAGTAGCAAAAGGTTGGAATTGTTAACCTCAGGAACTGGAAAAGCAATTATCAGAATTAAGTCAATATATGCATAAATATACGTATGGGAAAAGAAAAGAAGGTTTAAATTCTTGTATTAAAAAAGAACAGAACGTAAATGAAAGAAAAATACTGATAACGATAACAAGCAAACGAAAAGAGTTCGAGTTTATCGATGAATGTGCAATTTCAAGGGTGTATCTCACATAGATGTTGAGATCAACGCGTTCGTTCACACGGACAGACAGGCGGATAGGGCTGTTGATCCTGATCAATAATAAATGTACTTTATAGGGTGGACCACGCCTCCTTCTGCCTGTTAAACACATTTGAACAAAAGCATACCCCATTTACCCATTTACAATGGGTATACAAAAAAATGAATTTGAAGTTTATCTTTAAGTACCAAGAAGCAAATAAGTTGTCGAAACAGAAAAATACAAATAGGATAAAAAATATATTTATAAATACAAATTTATATGTATGTGTATGTGTATGTGCACATATATTTAATGGCAGCATTACGTAACGTACAGGAGGAAGCCGAAGAGGTTGACGTTAATTTCGAACGTTGTGCATGCGATACGCCGTACAATCGTTAAGTGGAAATCTTGAATGTCAAATCTTAACTACCATCCGTTTCGATTTCTAATGGTTCACATTTAACTGTTGTTGTTGTTGTTGTTGTTGCTGCTGCTGCTACTGCGGCTGCTGCTGCTGGTCTGTCGCTCATTTAGGAAGCAACGGAAAGAACCGCAAAAAGCAAAGGCTGGAGCTGTCAAAGGGGGGTGAAAGGAAGGGGGAGCCTGGCTCGTATTGGGAGTTTAGTTTTATGGCCACAGAGCGAACGTTGACCACAGCGCAAGAGTCGTCGTGTTGCTATACCCTACAGCAATTGCGAGCTGTAGCAAGCGCCGGGTATATTAGTTTGAGTGCATGTATGTAAAGAATAAGAGGAAGCAATTGTAGTGTGTGTTTTATATATACTAAAGCATACTACACTAGTAAAGGCAGAAACTCGATGTTAACTTTTACAACACGTCATGCAGTAGTCAGGCATACCCTTGCAAATCACTTCTGCTTGCTTGCTGTTGTTGTTGTTGTTGTTATTGCCTGCCTATGGGGTGGTTGAGCCAGGCAGCTGCTGACATTGCATATGTGCAAAAAGGCAGCAAGAGTAAAGAGAGAAAGAGAGTGGGAGACGAAGCAGAAATGCAGCAGCAATAGCAGCAATAGCAGCATCAGCAGCAGCGGTAGCGGCAGCTGCTGCCAAAAAGGGGGTGGACATTGCATAGCCCCTATGCGCCTTTGTGCCCATATCTATGCAACGTGGGCAGCTGCAATATGTTTGTCATTGTATTGCACTAACACACAAACACACATGTATACAACATCAACTGGTCATTGTTGTTGTGGCCGCGCTCACACTCACACATGCATGCACATACTAATCAACATTGCTTAGCACACGCAGCGCTCGCTTTCTCTCGCTCTAACTGCAGCTAGAACGGAGCGAATTCGATAGCTGAAATCGCTTTGCACGTTTAATTGGCTGCGGCTGCCAATCAACACGAATCGTTGACGCGTTCGCCTTGCTACTTTGCTTCTTCGCTTCTTCGCCGCTGCTTAGCTGCGCTGCTGCTGCGCGTCGCTGCTCTGCTGCTCTGCTGCTTCGGTTCCTCGTTGTTGCTTTTGTTGTTTACATTTGCTCGGCTATTCAACTGCAGCACTCAACAGTGACTGATTCTTCTGCACTGCTCGCCCGCTCTCTCACATTGAATCGATTAGGCGCTTAATGAGTGCGCACTAACACAGTCGCACTCGAACGCAAGTGCCGAGTCCCATCAACAAGTTTCAAGCGGCACCGCAACAAGTTTCAAAATTAACCAGTAAGAACGCTTTGTAACGGGAACGCGTGTGAAATGCTCACCGACTACGCAATACTCTCTTTAAAGTGTAATTTAACAATGGAACCAAAAACATTTTGTGTTATGAGTGAAATAAAATAAATTAAATCTGAGACAAATATTCATATTTTAAATGTGTGGACGCTGGTGTAGAAAGCCGTATTACTATATTAAAAGTGTATGTTTATTATTAAATAAAAAAAAAAAAATTTACTAATGAAATTAAAGGCAATTTAAGCTATAACTTCGATAGAATATCAATATTCTCATGCCATTAAAAGTTATTGAATTATTCAGCCGAAAGCTAATATTCTCTTGCCCGCTGTTGCGTACAATTTACATACATACATACATATGCATTTGTTTTTTTTTTCGCCGCAAAACTCGCTACATTTATCTGTCAATTGAATTTACGCCTGTGCTAACGGTTCAAATGTAATAAATATGTTTTTTTTTACGGCTTAAATAAATGTTAAGCGGTGCATTTGCGCCAATTTATGCGCAGGCTTGTTTTTATGCAAATTTCAACTATTCAGTTAAAGTTGAACAGGAACAAAATGAAATGAATGAATAAAAGTTGCAATCACGCTGCCAATATCGGCTGCCATAAGCGAATTGCTAATTAAAACATGCACAATAAACACAATTTTGAGCAGAGCTTTTGCCGCCGTCGCTTCGCTGCCCTCTCAATGCAATTTAATGGCAATTTTATTACACATTCATTTTATGCTCACACATACATATGTATGTATGTACATATGTATACATATTTATATTAATTTCGCACACTTATATTTTCCTTTTTTCGCACGCCTTTCAGATCGCCATCAGCAGCGCCGTCAACGTCAACGTCAACGTCAGCGTCCACGCTGTTGTCGCCAGCTAACGGTCACAGTGTATAGTGAACAGCAGAACAACAAACAAGACAAAACAAAAAAACAAAAACAAAAAAACAGTGAAAACAACAAAAGCGCCCTCTGCCGGTGCAAGAGCTACAACAAATCATAATAAACTTTGGCCCAGCGGCCATTTGAAGCATCACTCAACGCCGCACTTCGCCGCGCCGTCCACTCTTTAGAAGTTGTTTTCAATTTTGATTCTTTGCCGCGCATCGAACGTCGTCAGCGTTAGCGTCCAATTCGCTGCAGCAGCAAAAACAGCTGGTAAGTTTTTAACAATTCACCCTCTTCCCCTCTGGCTCTATCGTTCATCTCAGTTTTTTAACTTTTTCTATGCACAATTCCGCATTACAGTTATCTATATACAGCCTTTATATATATATATATATATATATATATAGATTTATATTTTAGCAGCACTTTACTTTTAATTGCGTCTCCCAAAAAACTTTGCTGTCAAAAAAGGGAAAAACTTTCAAAAATGTTCCCTTAGCTTAGCACGCTTTTTAACATACCCTTTACTCTAGGAGCGATTAATTTTTCCAAACTGTTGGGCTTGTGTACCTTTCTATCTGTCTATAAAATTATAATAATAATTATTATTTGAGTTTTCTTTAGACAATAATTTTTTTAGAAATCATTTATTTCTATCTAATACTATACTATACATACTATCTTAAGTCTTTGTATCAAACATCGTTTGTAGTGTATTTTCCAGTTGGTTTTTCCTACGATTTGTATCCATTTCTTTGGTATTTTTTGTCTTTTTTCAGTTTATTTTCTCACTTATTTTTGTTGCTTTTTGTTCTTTTGCGCTTTTCAAAGTTCTTCAATCACTTTCATTCGAATTGGAAATATCAGCCAATTGACCACGCCCCACCCCCCCAAGGCACGCCCTTTGTTGAAGCGCTGTTTGCGCCTCGGGCCAAAAGATTTTCCCAATTTATTTTATTGCTGGTTCTCGCATTTAGCTTTAAATTAATTCATGCCCTCGAGTATATTTTATAGCTGCCCCACCCTCTCCCTCTCCGTTGCCCCCTCAGTCGCTGCATCCATCAATCCATGTTTCATCTTCCTTCCCTCCACCGCGGAATCCTTCAAATTCCTTTGATGTTGATTGTTGTTGTCCATTTGTTGCCTGTGAAAAGCAGATGAAGATTAATTAAATGAATAGCTGCATAAATATAAACAAATATTTATTGATTGACATCAATCGTGATTGAAACGAGGAGCATTTGAAAAGGGTTCATGCCCCAAAGTTCCCGGTTTTTTAACGGGATAATAAATATCAATTGAAAATTGCAATTAGTCTGAATTCATTGTATGCTTGTTAAATAAACTTTAGCCATCGATCATGATTGAAACGGGAACCTTTCGAAAGGAGTATTTAATAATTAAGCTTATTTCTTGGTCATTCTTTATCCATCAATCATGATTGACGCTGTTATTCAGTTATAGTTTCTACTCGCGTTCAAATTTGTTCATTTCAGTATCTTAATTTCCGCCACGCAATTTTTTCAGATTTTAAATGTTCTTTTAAACTAAGTTCAGTTTTAGTTCCAGTTCCAACTTCATTCAACTTTATTTTAATGTTTATTTAAACTGAGCTCAATTCCAATTGGAACTAATTCTTATGCACTTCTCAATTTGCGCAACTTTATTCCAAGTTCATTTGAACTTTGTTCAATTTTACTTTCACTTCCAGCATTATTCTATTTGATTTCAAACAGATCTTATGCTCTTCTTAACTCGCGCAAGTTTATGATGGCTTATAAAAAGTTCATTAGAACTGTGTTCAGTTTTAGTTCGGTTCCAGCTTTTTGCTACTAGATTTTAAAGGTTATTTAAACGTGTCCAGTGGCTATTAGAACATAATCTTAACCTTTTCTTATTCTTGCTTACATTCAAAACTCAGTTGAATTTGACTTGAGTTCGAAGTTCCAGTTTCAGTTCCAACTAGTTCTTTTGTTCATCTTAATCTCACCATTTCTTTTTCTCTGCTTTCGCTTTGTCTACAGCCCCGTTTATTATCGCATCACTTGTTTTGATCTGTTTCTTATTTCGCTTTCGATTTTGATTCAGCTTTCGCTTCACCATTTTTGGCATTTCCCCCTCCCAGTTCCATTTCCATTTCCGTTTCCGGTTTTCGTTCAGCTAAAGTATTTTGCCTGTTGCCTCTGGACCAGCTCATTTGCCAGACTTGCAAATCTTTTATTTACCACCCTCCCCACCCCTTACTGTGGCCACCCCTTTGGTCGGTCCTTTGAGGTCAAAAGTTGCCCAAGGTCAAAATCCAAATTGCGCTCATTTTCAAAAGTTCGATTGTTGCTTCGCTGCGTCGTGGCCTGCATTTCAAATATGTTGCCCAAACGCACACGCACACACACACACATGCACACATATACCCTAGAGAACTTTTAGATAGGTTTTCGTTTTGGTTCAAAAAATTGTTGGCATTTTATTAGTAAATTTATTTTGCAATCACACCCGCACACACACACATCTCTACACACACACATGCTGTCCGGCAACCCCCACTCACCCCCTTTTGATGACGCCTCTGCTTTTGCCTGTTCCTGCTTGGGAAAACTATTTCCGGCATTAAATTGTCTCTCGGCTCTCACGTTATTAACCCATAACCCCTGTTTCTATCTCCCGTTTCTTCTCCCACTCTCTCTATCTCTCTCTCCCTCTCACTCACACACATAAATTTAGCTGCTCTTTTGCCTATTTTCTGCTTCCATTTTAGGCAATTCAAATGCTTTTTTGCATTTACACCCAACACACACTCATACACATACAAGCACACACACACACACACACTCTAATATGTACATGGCTTAGTTGCATTTAGTTAGGGTATGTGTGCGTGTGTATACAAATCGTCAATTGAGTGCTCTGATTTCATTTGGAATTGAAATTGAAATTGAAATTCGAACAGTTTTTCGTTATTCGTGGAAAATTTAGTTGCTGCGCCTTTTCATCAGCTTCGATTACCAAATGCACAAACTGGCCAAATCGTTAAATATACCCTATGCATGTTTACATGCTGAGGCTTACTTCTTAATTATTCTATCTTTACTATAACAAAGACCAGCTTTCTATAGGGTTAGGCTACATTTATTTTATATGTAAGGCATCTTTAGCTATTAACATTTGTTTCTCAAAACATAAACATTTTTATGAGATTTCAGAGATTAAACAAAGCATAAGTGCTGACCTCAATTTCTCGCATTTATTTATCAAAATGAAAAAAAACCTTGTACAGGGCATACTTTAGTCGAACGTATATAGAACACTTTTAATTGGGCTCTATGTATGTCTGCTTTAAACCAAATGAAAATAAAAATTCGCATTCGAGCTACTTATGTATATTTAAAGTTCAGGGTATCTTATAGTTGGTCAGCATGTTTCAATATAAAAGTGAAATGCAATTAGGAACTTGCTTTACATCAAAATTGCAGTAAAAATATAAACAAATTTATTTTAGAACAGGGTATGTCGTTGGTCTAGCATTAAACCATATGCGACATTCGATTTTTGGTTTTGGTTTTTGCTTATCTTAGAAGCAAAATCTTAAACATCGAGAAACCTTTTTTTCGATAAAGTTCATGAAAAATGGAAAATGCATAATTTATATCCATGGTGTGTGTGTGTGTGGTAGAGGGTGTGTGTCCCCATATAGTGTATTGGTAAAATGGTGATGTAATTGACCATTTTTATGGCCAGCTTGTCAGATAATTGCTTTTGGCTTAGCGAGTGAGAAAATTCACGTATTGCGTTTTGTTGTTTCATTTGCTTTCCACGCACGTGCCGCTAGCATTGTTCATGGGATTTACGAAAGAATAATGTTCTGGTTTTCCAACTACGATACACACATACGCACATACACACACACTCACACACACGCATACGCATGTCACTTGCAGCTGCAGCCACGGGCTTACATTATTCATTTATTCTTAACATTATCAGTACAGTTGACTTTAAGGAACTAATTTGTCGTATCGATAACAAATGCGTTATCGATATAGCAATCGAACGTGTTGCTGTTCTACTTTAAATGCTTCAACTTGTTTTAAAATTATATTTTTAATAACCAAAAATTGCTGCTATATAAATGCTGCTGACTTTAAGTCATCGATATTATGTTTGTGCTCGATATCGAACTTATCACTACAGTTATCGATATACTTGCTTTAATATAAGTTATCAAAAGGGATCGTAGATATCAAACTTGCTTCAAAAAATTCAGTTTAATGGTTTAAAAAAAATCTAAGTAATCGGTATCGATAACGTTATCGTTATTGCTACTGTTGCTGCTTCCTGCTTTTGAATAGTTTAGTTAATAACTTACTGAAGCTTAGTTTGGCATCTAATAATCGCTTTCGATATCGTTATCATCGGCGTTATCGCTTTTGTTTCCACTGTGCTCGCGTTTCCACTGCTCCAAGATGCGCTTCTTCCGATTGAAGCAATGTCGAGGACGTAGTGCAGCAGTTGCTGCTGTTGACCTTTCAGCCTGTTCCACAGCCTCCTGCCGCTCCTTATCGCTATCTCCCTCGCTCTCATGCGCGAGCAGCTGTTGCATCAACTGTTGCTGCCGTCGCTCTTTTTTGTGACGCTTGGCTCGCTTTTTGGCCTTCTTCTCCTTCTTGGACTTGGATTTGTGTTTGTGTCGATGCCTCGCTTCGATTTCTGGATCATTTAGGACTGGCATGCTGGGCAACTGTTGCTGTTGTTGCTGTTGTTGCTGTTGTTGGTGCAGCAGCAACTGTTGCTCGTTTTCCGTCTGCGATGTCGCCATATCCAGTTCCATCTTCTCAGCCATTTGACCAACCGTCTGCGTCGAATTCTGTTTCTGGACATGTTTGCCAACATTTCTAACATTCACTTCAACAATTCTTGTTGTTGCTGTTATTGCTGTTGTTGCTGATGTTGCCTTTCGCTTAGACGGTTTTCTCTCCATTTGCCAAAAGCGCGTGTTAACGCTTTTCAAATGCGTCAAGAACTGTTTTTGCACGAGCCGCAAAGCCGCTTCAACCAGCTGACAGAGGCTTGTCGTAACCGATATTCAGGTCTATAGCTCGGCTTCAGCTGAATGACTAAGTAATCCCCCCTCCTCCCCCTCTACTCAGCACCCTGCGCACTGCGCACTGCATTCTGCTCACTTTTCTATCCCTCCACCTAAGCTTCCGTCCAGCTGAGCGTGCGGCATAAACGACTCCGATTCGATGCAGGCGAAAACATTTGCTTGATCAATGCACAGTTGTCATACCCTGTAACAGATCGAACAAGAGGGATATTGTTAGCTAATATAGTAATATATATATATATAAATCTCTTATATATATATACAGATTATAAACAGTAATCCCCTGTACAGAGTCTTTCTCATGTGGAATATAGTTTTTAATATACCCCCCAAATAACACCCATTGTAATTGGACCTAATCCATAACCCTGACTAGTATTCTTTACTGTTAGCCATCCGCAATACCCAATATTTAAAGCATTGCCTAATTAAAGAATATTTCATTTTTTATGAGATAAAAAAAATTCTAATAAATAGGAAACAAAAAAATGAAGTTTAAGTAACAGAGTATTACACAGTTGTGCATACGCTTGTAAGGTACTCTCGCGTATTTCCATTTGTTTTTTCGAATTTTGTAAAAATTTGCAAAAAAAAAAAAGGAAGAAGAAATTCAAATCGTGAATTCGTGAAAATCAAGTCGATAAAAAAAATAGAAAACTAAACACTCGGCGATTGTTTAGAGCGTTGGGCGCTACGAGAGTCAAAAATGTGTACATTTCTAAAGGAAAATGCCTAAATTAAGTGAACATGGAAATGTGTTGCCTCAAGTGTTAAAGAAAATGTTAAAAGATTGCTTCAAGCGCAGTTGAAAGAAAAGGTATTTTACAACTAAGCAGCACATTTCTTAAATAAAAATGTGACCACGGAGGACTAGCAAATGTTTTGTGTTTTTTTTTTAAATATCTTTAATAAATTGAAAATACAAGAATGCAGTCTAAAAATAAGCTGAAAAATAATGTCATTAAAAAGTGAACATAGAGAACAAGATAAACTTTAAGCATAAACAAAGGAAAAAAAAGATAATGGAGCACATAAAATGTCAAAGCCGAAGCAAATAGCTAACTGTAAAAGCGATTCCTTCCATTCCAGTAAACACTCCCGGCCCAAAAAAAGCTGAGCATGGAGAACAACGAAGACTAAGATAAGTGAGAGCAAGTGTTAAAAAGCCTTTAAAACTGAATTTCAGCTTAAATTGTGAGAAATGTTTTTCCAAAATTAAAAATTGAAAATTGGGGGCTGGTGGGCGTGTCTGTCTAGGTGATAGACTTAAGTAGAGCTCAAATTTCGATTAGAAGCCATTGAACTGGCAATAAACAAAGAAATGCATGCGATAATATAACCGGAGGCCGATTCATATTTACATATAAGAGCTTCCACAAACACAAGCGCGCACACACACACACACACACACACACACACACACACACACACGCACTTAGGCTAAAAGTTGTTTATTGAATTCTTCTTGAAGCAAAAGAAAACGCCGCAAGCGTTTGACATTGTTCAAATACCCTGTAAACAGAGTCGTAAAAGGGTTTTAATAAAAGTAAAGAAAAGCAGAGGCTATGAAGTTCATATGTTTAAATGGCTTAAATAAGCGAATCGGTTAATAAAAAAGAAACAAATTTTTGCAAGATTTAAATACATATAAAGCTATTCGCATTTACATCCTTTATTAATAATTTAACACTCAACAACTTTCTAAAAATACAGGGTATATCTGCGTCGCTGTGCTTTGGCTACAGCACTTTAATCTTCTTATTTCATTTATACAGAAGAGTTGTTATATGTATGTGTGTGCAGGGTATAGTCAATCTGGGATCTACTCTCCACATATAATTCTCAATGTACTCCACTAGCTGTTCTAGCTAGAGGGTATCTGTGCGTTGTGTACTTTGGCTTGAAACCGTTTCAGTCTGCTTATTTTGCTTAACTTGTTTTATTTACTCTATAATATATCTTCTAGTCTAGCAACAACTTTATCAAAATGCAGGGTATAAGTCATATTGAGAAGAGCTGATGCTTGCTTTTTCAAAATGTATTCCTTCAGGGATATAACTTCGCTGACTCTTCTCTTCTACAGGGTGTGTATAAGTCGTATACTTAGTCATAATGCTTATAAGTGAGTCTATATTTTACCTCGTGCCCAATGCTTTACTAGATATTTTCTCGTCTTCTTAATATATTCCAATTCCACAAAGCTACAGGGTATTTGCGCGTTGACTTTTTGCACTTGACTTTCGATGCTTCCGTCTGTTTATTGAGCTTGATTCAAGAGAAGAGCTGATGAGTGCTTTTGTTTGAAATGAAATGTAGACAAAAACCGGAGCAGCGAACCCGAGAGGCAGGTACTAGGTACTGCCTAGCCAGGAGTACGGATGGGGGAACGGGAGAAAATTCGAGAGGCAGCTGTACAGTTGTGCCTGGCCAACAGGTGCGAGGTGTGCCACTTAGAGTTATTACGATTAAAAACAATTGAGAAGGAACAGCAAAATCTAAAAAATGAATTTGTTAGCTATGAAAGGACGAGAGGGAGAGAGATACAGAGGGACTTACGTGTGCCGAGGGACCCTAACTTTGAGGAGTTCAAGGTTGGAGGATTGGAGGAAAACAAGTAAAAACGTCGTAATCCATCTGGGAAACAGGGGAATTGCCTTGGCCTGGAACAGCCGGAGAGGGAACTACGTGCTGGGCATTGCACAGCGCCAGGGGAACCCAATGGAAAGTGAAACAGACACAGCTTATGAATAGCTAACGAGAATAATCAACGAAATACTAAATTAAATTATTCAAATTACAAAAATGATGTATGAAAGGGAACGTCATGAGAAGTGGGCCGCTTAACTTGGAACAATAGCAAACTACGGAGCAACAATTTGTCGCTACTTTTATCGATGCAAATATTTATTTAAATGTCTAATAACAAAGTGGTCAACTGTACTTAAATGCTCAACAGGGGAACAAACGGAATTGGAACAATTTCCAGTACAAACAACTAGAAAAATGTTTGATGAATTATTTGCTCTTAAATTCTTAAATTTTCTACCCGAATTATGCAAATGCGTTGAATGGTGACCTATAGAGAATGTTCTGGGTTAGGGTAGGGCATACAAACAGCGCTTAACGGGATTTTCTGTTGTCTGTTGCGTATGTGCGTGTATTTGTTCCCGTGGGGAAACGAATTGGGAAGGGAACGTGAGGCCCGTTGAGTGGCTGAGCCAAATGTCACAACTGATTCAAAGGGAGGAGAACATCCAGAATGGAGGATTGAGAAGTGAGAGACGGGGTCGATTAGTTGTGTGGCAGTTGTTGGCAGCTCATTGCCCCATGGGAACATGGCAATGGAACAGCCGCAGGAAAAAAAAAAGGCCTGAAAAAAAACAACACAAAAAAAAGACAATTTGCCGAATTGGAATACTTTGGTTTAGTTTGTTGTGGACATAAAATGGAGAGGGGAGGGAGAGAGAGAGGAAGGGGCTGTGTTAATCGTATAGTGACCATATCTGAAATGTCGGCAATGCCATCTGACAACTGTCAACGGGGGAAGCAGCTTAAAGCTTAAAGCCTCAGGCCTAAAGCTGTTTTCTGCTTAATGCGCGCCTCTCTACGCGCTTCTCATGACAGCCAACTTGTAAACAAAATTTATCACTGACAATTTCTTCTTTTCTTGCTGTTTCTTTTTTTTTGTTGTGTGTCGCAAAATAAATAAGAAACCGACAGCAGCTGCTTTCAAGTGGATTAAATAACAGAACACTGGGATTGAGGTTGGGGAGAGAGAGACAGATAGAGGGGGAGAGGTGCCGAAAAAATCGAGGGGACCAGTACGGAAAGGTTGGGGCGTAGCAGGTGCCAGCAGGTAGCTCTTAACTAATTATCACGGCTTTGCTTTTCATTTATTTAGGCGCATTAGCGAATGCTCCATTTGCCTTTCGCTCCACCCCGTGGCAATCCAAAAATAATACTCAATATATTATTCCCGTTTCGTAGGACTCTCCACTCTAAAGCTTATAAAGTGTGTTGTATGTTGTTTTAATATATTGCTATGGCTACAAATTATTAAAATAACAGATATTTTAAAGCAAAAGCGAAAATGCTCAAATTTTAGATACCCTATCAGACTTAAAGATAAGGTAAATTTATAATAAAGTAAAGAAAAGCCTAATTTTTTGCAATGCAGTGTAACGCAACTTAGAAAATATATGTATGTGCGATATATTGCTGATCAGGAATATATATATGTGACGTATATATAAACAATTCGTGAATATAATGTGAATAACCTGCCTAAAAGCTTATCATAAAGCAAGACACACTTCGTTAGCGTTGTATTATCTACATATACAAATGTATATATACATATATCTGATTCGTGTTTTGGCACGCAAAAACATTTCATTCCCTGGAGCAGGAAAGTTGTTGGTATCCAATTCATGATGGTTCGACAGCCAAAATAAAGAAAAATAATGCATTGAATCAAAATGTGAAATATGAATAAGCACACACATACACGCTCACAGCTACACCTATACACACACCTGCACTCAGGAGTATTAAATGTCTCTTTGCTTTGAATCGTTGTTGACGACTGTCACAATTTTTGGATGATGTTCGCGATGTTACGAATGTTTCCCCACAGTCAACAACAAGAATAACAAGAAACACTGTTACTGTAAATAGTTTGTGTACAGTTGTGTGCACAGGTGTGTGTGCAGGTGTCGGTGTGTGTCGGTGTGTGTGACAACAAAGTAACCTGCGACACAGTCAATATTTGCAACGTTTCGATAGAGCAAAAGATTTTGGAGGGATTTACAAATTTTTTACAGTTCAATTTATGAGTTGCAGATAAAATTTATGGTACGAGTTAGCTATAAAGAGATAAGCCTCGCAAATTATCAGATAAGTTATGGCCTATTCAGTGTTGGGTAACTTATAAGAGATGATCAATGAAATAAATATGAGTAGTTAATATATGTAGTATAGGGGTATATTTATATATACAAATCTTTCGATTGCCAAGTAAAGGAAATAATCTTCAATTTAGAGCTGAGTAACTTATCAGATTTCATCGATGGATTAGTTAAAAATACTATGTTTAAAGCATTCGAAATTCTATTGATAGTATATTCAATGTTATTTAAAGCTATGCCTTGAAGTCTGTGATAAATAGTCTTTAGCGTTGAGTATTCAGCGAACAATTTAATGTCAATCAATGGAGTTGAAATCATCCCTAAAGGAAACTGAAAAACTAGTTTTACTACATGTATGATAAATCAATATAAAGAAATAATTGTATTATATATCTAATCTATATATATATATGTATATATATAATAATCTATAATATTTAAAACACTTGATTAAACAATTGGAATACTTAAGCAAGTATTTTGTTTCTCTCTTTAAACTTAAATTAAAACGTCGCTTCGCTGTCACGTAATACACAGAGCATTTATTATCTATAACTGTACATTAAAGTGAGACATATGTAACTTTATATACATCAATATATATAGATATATAGATATTTAATTCGTAATTGGGAGGGAGCGTCCACACATCAAAAACTTGGCATTGTGCAAACAAATGTGAAGGAACGGGCGGAATAATTTTAGACTTGGGTCTATGATTAGCTCCATAAAGACGGGTTTCACATAAATTCCATACAGATGTGTGTGTGTGTGTGTGTATGTTTGCGTGCATGCGTGTGTGTCTGAGTTTATTTCCCATTAGTTTCGATATCAATTTTCTATATTTATTTCGCTTCGTATCGCTTGCTAGCAATTGTTATTGCGATACAGAACAGTCCCTGGCCCAAGCCACCCATTCTCGCATACCCTGCAGACCCTTTAACTGCCACGCCCCCTCATATAGCGCCCTTTAAGCGGGTTCGCACTGTTCTCGTGTTTCTCGCGTTTTTACGTATGAATTTCAAAAAAGAAAAAGAAAAATATATGTTTATAAAGCTTTTTAAGTTAGTTTTATTTGTGGGACGCGAATTGATCGACTTGCTGGTACCCTGTTACTGCCCCATTTTCGGATTAGATAAATGTCTGCATTTAATTGACCGCATTTTTACTATACATAATAATAATTTATTAAAATAATAGTTTTGTTTCTTTCATAACGGATTTATCTACCAGTCTTTAATTGATTTTACTCGAGTGTGCATATATACAAGTGTTATTTATAAAGAGGCAGCTATTAGGCTCCAATCTTACTAAAGGGCTCGTCTCATCTAACTCTTGCAGTCATCTTTATATTTTCCAGGGTGTACGATACACTCACAGCAGTAAGAAAGAAAAAACTCGCTGATATTGCGCAAATAAATGGCAGGACATGGCGTATGGTAACAAATACCTGACAATAAGCATTAACTCCAACCCCCAGCCCCCTGCCCATTCCACCCTCTGCAGGGGTTTGGGGTGGGGGTGGCTTTTGCCTCTGTTCAACTATTGACAGCGAAAAGCAATTGCAAAGCTGCGTTGCATTTTGCGTGTGATTCGATATTTTGCTTCAACTTTTGCCCCACTTCGTTATTGTTGTTTTTGTTGCTTTGTTGTCTTCTTGTCCACCATTTTTTTTATCGATAGCCGCATTAAATTTCCAGCTGGGTTTTAGATTCGCCTTTGCAGTGGCATTTTATTTTTTTTATCCATTCTCATTTACCCGCTTTACATTTCTCACTTGTATCGACAAGCGCTTCTCAAATGTATCGATAGGTTTGTCAATATGCATTAAGCAATACGACACTTTTGCTTTAAGCAAATATACAAGCGCAATATTTGTTAATTTGTTAATTTGTTTGTGAAATGCGTTTTTGGGAAGAAAAAAAGTTATGAGATGGCGTTTAAGTGTGTTATCGATAACATAACTATGGTTGGGGAATTTGTGTATGCAAAAATAACTCTGCTAATAGTTGTAAAGTATGATTATTGATTAACGAAAATGTTATCGATAAACATTAATTTCGATTACAATTCAATTGGGTATCTTTAAGTTGTATAATTGGTGCTAGCTTAAAATTTACATTTATCATGTTTGCTATCGATAACATCTCGATTTCTCATCGGTAGTGCTAAAGGTTCCTGTAGAAATTCCCTTGCATTCCATTGGAATTCCATTCCAATGAATGTACAAAAACTGTCAATCGATAACTTCATGTCATCGATAAACACAAATGTATCTTTTATTGAATTTCCAGAATAATTGATGATATGCTCATCGACAAGTTTCCTCCTTCTCTTACCTTTGTCTGAGCCACTACCACGCCTCTAATTCGCCGCCCAAAAAAGTGACAAACAGAACAAAGAAATGCCGAAACTGACAAAACTTTGAAATCCCTTAAAAATAAGTCAAAGAAGAAGAAAACGCACGCAGTCAAATAATGTGCAAAGCGTTAAATCGAAAATAAACTTTGACAAAGCAAAACAAAAATAAATATAAAATAACAAAAGAAAAAAAAAAAATAATACAAAAATAATTTTTCAAATCAGTTCGAGTGCAAAAATAAAATACTACAAAAATACGAAGCCGAGAATTAGAATGGGAAACAAAAGCAAAGCAAAGAGAAGCAAAAAAAAAAAGTTTTGAACACAAAATGGAATTGTTCGAACTGTAAGCCGAAGGCAGAGGCGCAGTTAACAGTTAGTGAATGGGAGGCTGAGGCTGAGGCAGGCCCATGATAAATCTAAACGAGCTTAGTGTGCGTAAAGGCACACACACACACACACTGAAACACACGCGCACACAGAGAAAGATTTATTGTTTGATTCGGTGGAAAGTGCGCGAATTTGCGTCGATTTTATGAATTTTATTTCGCATTTTTGAAAACCATAAAACATTCAAAATACCCAAAGCGTAAGCCGTGTAACAAATTTGCGTGTGATTTTGCTGAGGATTGAATTTGAATGCCGGTATACCCTGTAAATGAGGTTTGTTTGTGGCATGCATGCATGATGATGGAGTACATGAACGTATTTAAGAATCTCATCAAATCTGGTCTGGGACTCGACCTCTAAACTAAACTATATTTAAAGTAATAATTATTAAAGTAACGAAATAGCCTTCAAAGGTTTAAAATAATATTTATTTTAAAATAAAGTCTGATGAATTTTTATAAACTGTTGTTAAAAGTTGTGCATTTTAAAGGATATTTGTCAGTCATTCACTTCGGACTGTTAGTTGGCCTACTCAATTCCTTTTTTATGATTATAAAACCAACATCAATTTACCCATGAGAATCCGCTTGATACCCGCCACAAGCTTACCCGCCCCCGCCCCCACCCCACTGCAACGTCTGCAACTACGCTACTGTTTTTTATTGCCATTTTACAACTGTGAAAAAGCGTGAAGGTGGGGGCAGTAGCTCGAGTAGGGGGATGTAAGCAAACGGGCACACAATGAGAGGCATTTCTCATGATCTGCACTTCCTTATAATGTGTGTAAACAGTGCTCAGCACACACACACACACACACACATTTTACTCTCTCATTCACGTTCTCTTTTCATTCTCTTTATTTGCAGATTAACATGTTGTTGGGGCCGCACCGGTAAGTTGACCACACTTAAGCTTCGTATCCACTGGCGAATTTGTTTGTCGAACCTGTTCGTCGAACAAAAAATTAGCGTGCGTAGGCACCAGACGAACATTGCTTGCTAAACATCATTTAATACAGATACTTAACTAGAACCATTTCTGTTTTTTGAGAACAAAAACGACGAACGCCAAATCTTTTTTGCTATCGAACACAACACGTTCGCCGAACAAATTCGCCTGTGGATAAACAGCTTCAACACTGAACGCTATCATGGTGAAGGGAAAAGGAAAGGGAAGGGGTATGGGAGAAAGGAAGAAGTGCCGTTGGTCAGCTATTGTTGAGGCAGTTACTGTTATTCGTTGCTGTTGTTGTTGTTTTGCGCACATTGAATGGCTCAAAGAACTCGTTAATCGAGCATTTAGCATTATGTTTAACTCCGCCATTGTTGGCCTACGTACGAGTGAGACGGCAATACACAATGATTTATACTTAAAAGTGCCCTCAAGACTGACCGCACATCAGCCGTCTCACTCCTCCTCTCGTCCCTTTCACACTTCAGTAAAGCGTTGAACAATTGAAATTGATTGTTTGAGCTATAAAATCTATAGATTGCCAGATTATATATGTATATACATATATACATATATATATTTGTATTATTGTTTGATAATTGATTACAATGGAAACCGTTAAACCATAAACCTTTGAGTGTTTTTTTTTTTCACTCTATTATAGATCAGAAGTTGAGTTTCGAGTAGATTTAATTGTGGCTTACGATGGTTTTTAGCGTAGTCTCCGAGTCTTTAGTAGTATTATAATAAGAATTTTAGATAAACTTTATGTACTATTATATTAAGAACTGTTGGAGTGTTTGTATCAAAATTTGGACTTGATTAGGTTTGATAACAGTCTTAAAGTATATAAGAGAACTATAACTTGGGAACTATCTGAGGTTTGGGGTTATTAAAATGATGGTCGTCTGTGTTATTCGACTACACAAATTATAAAACACGTAACAATTACATTTGACCACAAGGAATCGATTAAAATTCTATTGAAAATTTTCTGACTTAGGGAAAGCTTTAAGACGAGTCCAAATGTTTTGATGGGATTGTTGGCTTGACTGACGGAATGGTGATTGATAACTTTGCTTGTCCGTTTTCCGAAAATTTTCACATTTGCTGGGAAATTTTCAGAATTTTCAGCTGGGATTTTTGTGCTGTTTTCTTTTCTAAAACACATTCTCAACACTTCAAAGGGCACTCGTTAAAAGTCTCTCTCGACTTTGCTTTTTTTTCACACATCGTCTTGCGGCATTCTAAACATTCCCCAGAGAGGGGTGTGGCAAGGGGCGGGCACGGCAAAGTGCATTTTCCCCACAAAGAACAACAGAAGAAGAAAATTCTTAAAATTGTTATTTTGCAGTTTCTGGAATTAAAGTGTGAAGCCCATTAAAATGTCAGTTCCCCTTCATTCGAGAGTCTGCTCACATTTTAATTACAATCTTTCTCTTTTATTTACAAAATGTGTTTTGAAAATCGGAATTCGAAATTCGAAATGCAACTCGGAATTTGATTATTCACAATTTGATTTTTGGCTATGGCAAAAATGTGCTTCTGCAATCTGAGGAAGGAAGCTTGAGAGTTGGCAATGGAAGTCGTTGAGATACCCTTTCAAATTGCAAAATATAAATAAAAATCAGCTTAACGGAGCGTACGTTGCGTTTAAACTCTAATTATAGGTTAAACTTTAATTAAACTTAAATTATAGCTATAATTGACTATAATTGAGCTTTCGTCCCCATATATATATTTTTTTTTTGGGTAAACGGATTTATGTAACTATATCTATAACTATGCTATACTATTATATCCATATTTCTTAATACAGATATCCTCTTTTAAGATCCACCTTTGCAATCCATGTAATACCTAAACAATCCATTTAGATCTACTATATGTTAAAACCTCTCACACATATCTAGGAATCCACCAAGTCTTTCCAGGGTATCTGCCAAGGTTGGTTGGTTTATAAAGGTTAGCTAATGACTCTTGTAAAAAATAAATAAGAAGCACTTGAATTATGGCAATTAAATAAGTTGCATATGTGCTCACCAAGTCTTTCATACCCTACATATGAAAATAGTTGAGAGAAAACAAAACATGTTTCAAATCAGAAATGGAAGCTAACTAACTACAGTGCGCGGCCAAAGAATGCACACACATGCATACACAAACACACACGATTTACGCTGCATTTCTAATGAGCTGCCAGCACTCCTCTATAGCCCCCTTTAAGTCTCCTCTTGGCTACGCCTCTGGATTTGCTCCAGTTTGACTCGACGCGTGGCTCTTGAAGCTACTTTGCATGCAAATTTTCCTCCATTTGCATACCTTACTGCAACTGAGTGTGTGTGTGTGTGTCTGTGTGTGTGTGTGTGTGTGTGTGTGTGTGTGTGTGTGTGTGTGTGTGTGTGTATGTGTGTCGCTTATTATGTGTAGTCAGGAGCTGCATTCTGTAGCTCAAAAAGAGCTCTCAAAACACGATGCGAAATCCTTTTCCTAATCCAAAACCCCCCTTCACAAAGAGAGAAAAAGAGAGGGATGGATGGAGGGAGGGAGGGCGACGGAGACTACCCCTAGCTAAAACCCGCTAACCTCAAAAATTTTACCCACTGTCTGTTGCTAATCCCAATTCTAAATTCGAATTAGAATTCAAATCAAATCAAATGAAGTCTAGTGCAATAAATAAATAGGCAAACAAATGCGAAGTCCTTTTAAGCACTTCTTTCAATTTATTGATATTTATCCATAAGAAATGCAACATTTTATCCCATATTCCTCCGTATTCCTTTTCTTATTTGCCTTGTTTATTGCATAAAAGTTCATTATGTAAACAGCCTCAAACAATATGCATACACTGAACGAAAAGGATGACTCGAAAATTATCACTAAAATTTCTTAAAAACTAAAAGAGAAATAAATTTATGAAAGTAAAAAGTGTATATATTTATTTATTTATATTATATCTATAAAAACTCTAATGTTTATTTCCTTTTTTCTCTTTTACCTTTAACTTGGACAACTGCTTTTCTCTCAGTGTATGTACACAATAACCATTTGCTTGAATTGTTCATACACACACACTCGTATATATGGCACATATACAAATAGAGTCGATAGTTTCTGTAGAAGGCCTTTGTAATCTGAACTGAAAATCACATTTCAACTGCTTTTCATACTGTTTACAAAACAAATAAGAAAATTCACTTGAGTTTCCGTCCACTCCCCTCACCCGCCCCCGCAGAGGGGAAAATATTCAAGGAATTTACAACAAATGCAAATTTGTGTTTGTTTGGCCTTTGACGAATAACAAACAATTGCACAAATTTGATAACAAATGAGCTTTAATTGAGCTTTAATATTTACATTAACTTAAAAGTTATTTTAAGCTCTTCAAGATAAGAGAAAAATAATTATTTGCAAAGAGGAATTGTTATAGCGAGCGAGCGAGAGAGATATACTCAATGAGAAGCTTTAAGCTTTCATAATTTATAATAATTTACATGAGCTTTAATATATATTTTATATTCAATTATGGTGTAAATGTTCAGAAGCTCTAAGAAGAAAGTGTTACTTAGAGGAAGAGCTATAAATATTGCTCACAATTTAACTTCTTCTACTCACTTATTTCTGAAGAACTGTATTTTAATCTTCTTCTCATCGTGAGTTACAAATTACTGATTTATATTCGTAATCAACATGAATTCTCCCGACAACTACTTAATTATTTATAACTATCTGAAAGGATTTTTCGTTACCCAACACTGATGTCAGTTGCAATTTCTCTTGCATTCATCTACCTAAATAAACCTTTTGACAGTTAACTAACACTGATTGCAGCTAAACTACTTAATTGGTAATAAATGTCTAACACGGTAAAAGCTTACCCAACACTGTTTTCAGTTGCAATCCGTCTCGCATTCGTCCACTTAAGTGAAGCTTTTGACAGTTACCCAACACTGATATGAGTTAAACTGCTTTTGCACTCAAGCCACTCAAGTGTATCATTTTTGACAGTTGTCCACCTCTACCTCTTACGACAGCTACACAACACTGGTTTCTCTTCTCTATGGCATTCTGCCCATCAAATCTCGCTTTCAACCAATGTCATTTGGCACTTCAACAGCTTTTAGCGCGATTAAAAGACGTTGCTTGCCCCATTTTAGGGCAGCTGATTGAATTGCCTTTTGGGGTCGTTAACAATTTGACAATCTGTGACTCCCTACGTGGCTATATGCTGCTCCACAGAGCTTCCCCCTCTTTAAACAAGCTCACTGGCAACTCATTTTGGACACGTGCAGTCGGCAAGGCAGGTGAACGGGCAGAGTGCGGGGCACGTGAGCAGGCGGGCAGGTGTTTGGGCCCGTGCGTGATTCTCATGCATATTAAACGAGATGCGTGTAAACAAAGCCTAAGCTTTGTTCCTCGACACACGACCACGCCCATACCCCATGTCCGCCCACTTGAGTTCTATATGTGAGCAAGACTATAATGCAAAGATACGCAGATACAGATACGCAGATACAAATACACATATTGATATGTATAGCTAATGTGCCGCTATTACAACTTGCCCACACATTGGACCCATCGCTAAATGATCGACTCGCAGCTTCCCTGTAAACCAAAGTCAATAACTAGGAGAATAATTGGAAATAAGTAAAAAGAATTTGATATATGTTTTTATCATAATATAAGGATTATTCCACTTCTCCACTCTCGATTTTATGTTTCACAGCTTATTCTCAACTAGTCAGCTGGTCAACTAGTTCATTGAATAATATAGCTCATGATAGTACATCAAAAGTTGACTGGAATACGGGGTATACGAACCTTTATTACCGTTATCATTATCATTTGTGATGTAGTTCACTATAGTACGTCAAAATAATAAAATACTACCTTTATCAATAGTGAACGGTATCACGATGGTCAATGGGGATACAGGGTATACAGACAAAACAAACTTGTCAATTGCTCTGTTAGGGCTCAAAGTGCTTTGGCCATCGGTCATCGGTCATCGGTCATCGGTCATTGGTCATTGTTCATTCATTGGTCATTGGTGATGGTCGAGGGTCATTTTGTGTGCAGCTCTGCGGTAACTAATTGCATCACTTGTCTGCCTCAATCTGTGGCACGAAACTTGACGCCAAGTCGAGTTGCATCCACTTGACGCATGGAATTTATGACTCTGTCAGTGTCTCTGCCTCTGCCACAGTCTCTGTCACTGTCTCTGCCTCTGCCACTTGCCACTTGCCACTTGCCACTGATATTTACGATTGTCGCTTCATTTTGTAGTTGAGTGCTTTCTGGCAGCTGTTCGAGATGGCTCAAATATCGCATATGGCTTCCATTCTGTCTCGTGACTCGACTTTCAGTCACGAACTCCTTAATAAGAGTTTTGTGAGCACGTTTTTCATATATATATATATATATATATTAATATATTAATAATGATATAATCAATATTTGTCTCCTTCGATTGAATTTTAAACTTCGTGACGCGAGTTTTACTCACGATGCCATCGCTAACAAATTTTGGTTTGCTTTATCAAAGCACTTGCTTAGCCATAAACGAGTCTGTAGGATTATAGTCTACGGCAGTCCCAAAACAGCATAGCCTAGGCATACGTGGAGCCCGTCCCCTAACCCTTAGCCTTCCCCCTACCCTCCACCCCCTCCTCGCACAAGCCGCAGGGTAAGCAAAGTCATATATATTTCGGCTCGTCGAGCCTGCTGCTCTGTCAAAGGAGCACATCAAGAACAATGACAAACAGCTGCAGGAGAGAGAGATACAAAAAGGGAGAGAGAGAGAGAGAGAGCGAGAATGGGAGAGAAAATGAGAAGTAGATAAAAGAGAGTGCAGTTACATTGTTTGTTGCTTCAGCTTTGACTCTGGCTTTTCTAAAGCTTCAGGCCACGATGTTTGGCAAATGAACTTTTTCAACTGCCTCTCAAACTGTGCTCCAACTACCCTGCACAGAGTGTGGGGGGAGTGGGGATGGTTGGCTAACAATTTCGTATAAAGCTGCATTGGCAACAAAACTTTTTCGTAGTGCCTGCCACATTTGTTATACATAACTTTTTTTCTAGAAGCGCTTCTCGTTTTGTTTGCCATTTGTTTCCCTTAGTTGAGCCACCCAATATTATACTCTCTGTCAGGGGTATTTCACTTTTCCTATTAGCAGCAAAAATGTATTAATTACTTGAGCAAAGCGATCTTTATCCCATCTAATACCGAAGATGTTGTTAAGGAAACTTACTTAATATTACTATCCATTACAATATCATACTCTATGTCTACAATACTATAGACTACAAACTAACCCATACTTTATCATAAATGTGTGTATCATATGTTCGAAATTTAGTTCTTGTGGAAGATCTCTTAATATTTAATCAGGTGCTTCTCTTTATACAGCTTACGATCTTTTCTAAACCTTTTTCATAGCAATAATCTATCATATAGCCATAATCTATCATATAGCTATACGTGGAAACTATCACATATACAAATTTATTTTTTTTTTTTACAATATCCTAGAAATAATTGGGATCTATATCTATTATTATAATAGACTGTTTGTATGTTAGATGTATCATACCCTCATTTTATTGCAGTTACAGGGTATTAAAATGCTGTACACGGTGTTTTTCAAATCCAGCTGTAACATCCAATAGTTTCACTATTTGTTTTAGTTTCAAAAGTTAGGGTATCTTGCCTTCGATCTGTTTTCTTTTTTCTGTTGCTTTCTCTCTGTGCACTTCTTGAGTCCTCTTTCATTTGTTAAGTTTGCTGGCAGCCATCTGCTTCTGCTTCTGCTTCTGCTTCTGCTTCTGCTTCTTCTTCTTCCAGCTCTCCAGCTTGAACTGCAATTTCTTCTTCTTCCTCCTCTTCTTCTTGGCCAAATGTTAATTCATATGCGCATAAATTTCAAAGGCAACTACAGTCACAATTGTCAAGTACTTTCCCACTAAATTACGGAGTTTCGTAGTTACGTAGAGCTCCATGAATTGCATTGTTAGACCTACACGAGAAGTTGAACAAGTGTGACAGTCGAAAATATCTCTCATTTAACAGGATATATATTATATAATATTTTATATTATATATAATTTATTTGCATAGATAGTTTGATTTTTGAAAAAGGTTTAAGCCGTTGTTTGGGACGTTCCGAGTTGGAGATACTGGAAGTAAAGAATAGAGAGTAGAGGTGAAAGATATAAAGAGATAGGGAGCTAAAGAACTGATGAAATATGTTTTCCATCACTTCCACTTAGAATAGTTATGAGGATCTTCCACTGTTTATATTACAGAACTTTCCTGTATGTAAGTGCTGCTCCTTACAGGGTATCGCCTTGTCGCTCACTCTCTGCCTCTTAGTGAATTAATTCATCAAATGGATTTAGAATTTCCAACTTTAGCCATCAGCTTATTTATAGAACACTCCTTATGGAACCCATTCCATTCAAATTTCAATTTGCGAACTTTTTAAAATCTAATTTTAGCGCAAAGCACATTTAAGGAATGCAATCAATAACCGTTACCCGCGACCACGCCCACTTTGCGTTGAGCTGGAAAAGGAATCGTAAACCGTTCCATCTCTATACAAACAACTATCTATCATAATAGATCTAAAAATATACCAAAAATAGGTGGCAAGCGGAAAATCATTCTTCCTCGTTCTATCCTTATTTCTTACTCTCTCTCTCTCTCTCTCTCTCTCTATCTTTTCTCTCGCTCTCTTGTCTGTAGCCGAGGGCCACAATAAGAAAAAAAATAAACCACAGCAGGAAAACAAAAAACAATTTTCTTGCCGCTTATTTTGCTCGGGCAACAATTTTTAATCGCAAAGAAAATAAAAATAAGAAAAAATTTCAAATGAAAAAAAGTGAAAATTCTATCAAATAAATTAAAAAAAGAAAATTCCAGTCAAATGTTAAAGCTACAACAACACCAACAACATGAAACGCAATCAAAGTTTGCTGGGACAAAAACAAATTAAGAGTCCAACCAGAAGAAGAAGATGAAGAAGAAGGACAAGAAGATGGAAATGTGTGAAGAAGGACGCAACAGGATGCTGTTGACTAAAAAGCAGTAGGAAAAGAAGAAGAGCAAGAGGAAGGAGGAGCTTCTGAATGCTTCCACTTGTTTATCTTAACTGCACTCAAGGGCGTCAAAGAAACCGTTAGGGCCACCGTTAGAGCAATCGTTAGAGCAGACGTTACGAATTGCCGTTGGCATCCCTGCCTGGACATCTGAAATGTATGTGCTTACAGGGTATCTGAACTGTGAAGCAGCTTCGCTTTATCCGATTACAACCCTTTCCAACATGTGACTACTTAAACATTGCAGGGTATTAAGGGAGTATCAGAGAGAACAGCATACCTTCTTACAGGGTATTTATGTGAGCAGCTTGTCATCAACTGTGTTTCATCACTGCTCTGGCGTCAGCTCAGTCTCTGTCTAGGGTATTCTAATGAGCAGCTGGGTTCAGGGTATTTGCTTGAATGGCAACTATACAACTGTATGCGAGGGTATACTTCCAACTACCTCTTGGACAGTAATTTTCTATTTGGATCCTCGTGTGGAATTGCCCTGCAGACTGACCAAAAACTAATGCTTCCCTCGGTTTTGGGTTGGGCCAGTCCCTTAGTCCTCTCGGCTTCTACGTATTCCTCCTCATCAGAGCAGTTCTTTCTCATAAAAGCCCTGTTCGGTTGCAAAGTGCACTGTAAAACTGTCGCCTGGCCCTGAATTCACTCATCTATGGATCTATCCAACTATAAATCTAACCAAAGCCGCCACTTCTTGTGCCAGAGCAAACCAACTGCTCGGCTAGCTAACTTTTTTGCGGTTTTGGTCCCTGCTCGGTTGGATAAACTTTCTAATTGCTCGACTACTTGTTGGAGATTCAACTAGATTGGTTGCTATAGCACTTCCAACTGGCCAGCTGGCCAACTTTTCGCTGTCGCTTTTCGCTCCCACTGGCCATGTTTTTATCCGTTCGACCTTCCACCTACCTCTTGCCCAGCTCGTATGCATCTCTTACCTCAACCACCCTCTCTACCCTATCTACCTCTTACCGTCTTCTGTTTCCTACCTACCCCCATATCGTGCCCATCTCGTACCATACCTTCGACCTTCGACCTTCAACTTCCTACCGTCTGCATCTACCCCCAATGCTCTGCTGCGCTAATAAGACATACAAATTGTTTAGCTTCTGATGGGAAAGTCAACTCTTCAGCATTTACCGCTGGTAACAGGTAACCCTGACCCCTCTGTCTTTTTGCTTGGGTGTGCCAGTGTCATATGCAGAGGCTTCTTTAATGGGTTCATCGTTAGACGCTGCTCGCACGCCAGCTATGCGGCTAAACTTTCTAATTGCTCGAATACTTGTCGGCGATTGAACTAGACAGGATCTAAAGGCCGTCCAACTGGCCAGCAGCCCAAAATTCAGCTCTGGCTGTGGTTTATCAACTCTAACCTCTGTGCGAGCGAGGTGAAGATATTGTTGGATAGAAGTCCCTCCGCTTGGGTCGTCCGATTGTCTGGCCAATGCACCCGGTTGGACACCCAACAGTCGAGTGGGGCGTGACCCGTCTGTCTCTGTCTGTGTCTGTGGCTATGGATACGGCTACGTCTGCGGCTGTGTCTCGACCATCTTATTTAACTTACTTAAGTCGTTTAACGAAATGATTTTGATGAAACGTTTAACGGGATTCGAGTATTTGGCCAACAGCCAAGCGGCCAAGTCTTCACCTCTGCCCCCATTTAGCCTGCTTCATAAACTGCTTGAATAAGTCCTCCTCCTTCGGCTCAATCGCTAACTTGGCCAGCAACGAGCTCCATTTACGCCTCGCTGCTTGCTTTGCATTTGGAGGCTGCGCCTCGCAGTCAAAAAAGAAGAAGTCCTTCTTCTCGGTCGTAATCCCAACTACAATCTCAACCCTTTTCCTTTTGCCCCCTTTTTATACCCTGTAGCAATTGAAAGCGGGTAAACTGATTACAATTGCTTTGGAACAAGAGACGTGACCGACTCCATATGGATATATATATACATATATAGCTGATTGATTATTTCATAGCATTTATTAGGCGTTAGTCAAAGATAATTAAAGTTAGACACCCATAATTTGATATTTCGATGCTTATTAGCGGTACACAGAGGATTTCCAGCGCAGCTGGCAGTCGAGCATGCCCGTCTCCAATGCTCTATTTTGCTTTCTTTTGCCTTTTAGTGCGCTCAAATCTCGAGACAATAATTTTGATGGCATAAAATTGTAGTTCTACTTTTTATAGCTTTATACCCTTTTCATTTGCCACTCGAACGCAGCTCCTGCTGTTCAGTTCCGTTCTATTCCATGCCATTCCGTTCCGTTCCGTTCCGTTCCGTTCCGTTCCAAACGGGTCTGGCTTGTAAAACAAAAGTAAATTGCTATTTTTTCTAAGCACTTCTTTTTTACTGCTGCTCGGGGAGGGGGCAGCGACTCACAAGCCTACATATCTAGCACACACACTCACACACACACACACACACACACACACATTTATATGTATATGTGAGTATATTTAAGTAGAGAGAGGGAGACTGGCAGACCAGGACGCAGCCATTTGTCGCGTCTGAATGGCGCTACTTTTGATGTGAGTTCCACAAAAGCTGCAAAGCGAACAATGCTAGAACGAAAAGCCATTCGAAATAGTAAAACTCCTTTCGACTATTTTTTCACTTTTGCACTTATGTAATGCTCTATTTTAATTCCAATTAATTCGCTTTTACTTCAGTCTTTTTGCACTTATGCACTTAATGTTTATGCGAAAGCGAATTTCTTGAAGAATTTCATCTGCCTTTTAGCCTCTGAGTTAATCATCAATCAAGTTAATCATCAAGCCTGTCAATCAGATAGCAAATCAGTCTGCAAATCCTTTCAGATCATTTGGTTCGCTTATTTGGCCATTCAGCAACAATTTGATTGACTAGTTCGTCAATCATTCAGGCTTATCAGTTTTTAGTCAGTCTTTCAATCAGTCAATCAATCAGTTTATCAGTATCTCATTCGAATAATCAGCAACGAACTTATTGATCAGCTCGTCAATCCTTCAATCTTTCAACTTTCGACTCGTTTAAAAAGCTGACTGTTAATGGAGCTCTTACTCTCTCTCTCTCTCTCTCTCTCTCTCTCTCTCTCTCTCTTTCTTAATCTGCCAATCGTGAGTACCGCACAAGTGGGCCCAAAAAAGGTGGCAACTCTGGTTGGGGAAAGCTGAGCTGCTGGCGTTCTTGTTAGTTGAACGCCGGCTTAGTCTGGCTTAGACAACAAAGGCATTTCAAAAGACACGCCCCCACTTCTGCCGCCTGCCGCCTGCAGCCCCGCCCCCAGGGCAGGGCGTTAAATGCAGTCTTAATTTCACGGAAAAGTCTTTCAAGAACCACAGACGTGGAAAATTTCAATTGAATTGTTTATTGGCGAGAAAAACTAAAATTCGAAAGAAAAAAGAAAAAGAAAGAAACAAAAGCAAATAAGACAAAAGACAAAGCCAGACAAAGCGAAACAAATAACGCTGACAGCCACTTAGATATAGACATGCCTTAACAGATATACCCAGATATATGAATACATATGGAGGAAGAGAGAGGATACATGTTTATATCTATTGTATTACCCACTTAGTCGGAACGACGTGAATGCGAATGCAATTGAAATCTAGACATTCAAACATATTCTTGTTTTCTTTTAATTGAAATATTAAAGAAAGCGGGGAACAAAAGCAATTTTAATTTAAGGCAAAGTGACGTTTAAGAATAGAGCACAAAGCAGAACAAAGGAAACAAACTGTGAATGGTGCATAAAATGTGATAAAGTGTGATGAGAAGGTAACAAAAAAGCACTTGGCAATAGTGGAAAAGAAATAAATAGGGATTTGATGGAAATGCCAAAAAAAAGCAATTGTCGAACGTTTAAGGATGGTGTGCAAAGAGGAATTGAGAAATTATATACATTAGTTTGAAACTGAAAAAGAAATTGAAAAATTGAAAAATTGAAAATTTGAAAGTCGTATCAAGAGCGAGTTTGAAAAGTTAAAAGTGATAAGAATATTGCCTAGAGAGCAGTTCAGATATCTCGCTATCTCTCTTTCTCTCTCTCTCTCTCACTCTCTCACTTTCTCTCTCTCTCAGTAAATTTCTTTGCAATCAGATATTAATATTAATTAACGAAAAGTCTTGCATTTTCGACTCTATCTCTCTCGCCGTCTTTCTCTGCCTCGTTCTCTAATGAAAATGAAAAACGAATGCATTTTCCGCCATTCTTATTTTGGCTCACACTAACAAAATGCGGAAATTAACAGATACGAAGATAAAACGCGACCGCAATAGCCACTAATTTATTTGTGAGTGAGAGAGGGGCGTTTGGGTCTTGGGCTGAATGCAGATGCCTGCATATTGCATTACTTGTGCTCCTTCTTCTTCTTCTTCGCCTAATTTATAGCCAGCGTACAGCGAAAATACCAAAACGAAATAAATTGGAAATGTAGACAACAATTTGTTGCAATTTGGAAGAAGTCCTGAAAGAGTCCTTCCTCTGACCAAATTTCGCTCTTATCCATACACTCAAATTTAGGTCTTATGCTTTGATTATTAACGACTAAAGTAAGCAAATAGATCTTGAGAAAGAGGCCAAGGCAGCTACTTTCCTCCCCCTCTCTCTCTCTCTCTCTCTCTCTCTTTCTCTATCTTTCTCTCTCTCTCTCTGTCTCATTTAAGTTATACAAAACTATCAATTAGACATTTCTTCATTTCATTTCATTTAAGTTTTTGAGCATTTCACGAACATCTTAAGATTTAGCATCATCAAACTGAGAATATATATGTTCAACTTCGGGAGACACACATTTTGGATGTTTCGGATTTTGATACCTTACCTACCTTGTATAAGGGCTGATAACGTATAAATACGCAATCCATAGAGCAAGTGGGACAAAGAGAGGAAGAGAGAGATAGGCACCAATGCCAAGCCTTGCATATTATGCGGCACTTTGCACACCCCCATCCCTTTTCCCTCCTCCCCACCCCTTTTCATTTGATTAAGAACCAAACGAAACGCGATTAAAATATCGCAAACAGCGAATGTTGTAAAAGTGACAGCGACAGAAATTGTGAATTTCAGAATTTCATTTCGCCCATAAAGCTGACCACTTAGCGAACATTCCAACCTACACTTTAGGGGCGTGGCATAAAAATTGACCACAAAGCGAGCGCGGGAGTGAGAGTGCGAGTAGAAGTGTGCAAGGGAGACAGATGATTAATAAATAAATTCATAGGCCTTTGGCCGTGGTCATTGGCAATTCGCATTTGGTGGGCGTGGCAGAGCATTAAATGGGCGTGGCGTATGCGCATATGTGGCCCTAGCGAAATGATGCGGTCCATTTCCAATATAAAATGATTGATGAACTTCATGGGAAAGATATTTATGCGTGTGCTACGTGCGCAACCGATCAACTTGCATGCTAGCCCGACTACAGGGTATAAGGAAGGGATGGGGTTGCGGGAGGAGATGGTGGTCTCTGTGCTCCATCACTTTGAACAGTTCTTTTTTATTATTATGCATATTAAGCGCATGTCATGACATTTTAGCTCACACGCGTCTCTTTAGGCGCACATGACGTATGCGCAATATTAAGTATACGTCATGAAGGCGCGCCAGAAGCCCGGCAGAGGGGTGAGAGCGGTGGCTCAGTAAATGCAACATCATAAATATGGGTAAACAAATGCCAGTTGACACGTTGCCCACTCGAACAGCCTCTGAGGCTTAATGCCAAATGATAAAATATGAAGTTGTTGTGCCTGGGAGTTGGCCTCGAGTCGCACACACGCGAGTCCATCGATCAATCAATCAATCAATCAAATAGCTGCCAGCCATTTACCTGACCAAAGGGAATACTCGACATGCTCCGCAATACACATGCATTCATACAAATATGCACAAATCTAATGTAGCTTCTGTTCAAGGCGAATGCATTGCATGCAATGATTGCTGTTAAGTAACATGCTGTTAATTAAAATGCACTCTTTCATAGCTCTGTTAAGTAACAGTAACTGTCTAGACTCTATTAAATCCATTAAGTTAGTCTGTTAACTAACTCACCGCTGTTAATTTAGCAGTGGGAAACCTTCTACTGCTCTAGCCACACTTTCCATTCGATTATCATTAACATACTGTATTAACTAGTCTGTTAACTGTCTCACCTCTGTTAACTTAATAGTAGCTCAATTATCTTCTACTCGTCTAGTTCACAATTTATTCAATTATCATTAGCAGACTGTCAAAGCTAGTCTGTAAACTTTCCCTCCTCCCTGCTAGTCACTCTTTCTACTAAATTTAATGCTCTGCAACATTGTTGTCATTTTTAGTTTTACTGAGCGTTCATTCATTTAACTGTAAGCGTTGCCAGATCCCTTCGAACAATCGAAAAACACTCCGCACATCCATTTCAGCAACAAAGTTGAAAGTTTGGTCACCTTTTTGTGTGGCATATTGCTTGCGGGGCGTCATAAATAGCTTCAATCAGAGAATCTTATGGCTGTCGTCCATAGTCCGTCGTCCGTAGTTCAAACCCCGCCTCGCAGCCAAATTCCAATCAAGTCGAGCCACGTAGTCGAGTTAAAGCATAAAGCGGAGCTCTCGCCCGTTTGTCTAGACAAGCGCCAAATTAAATTCAAAGTTTGCCCAGCTACGGGACCAGGTTGTCCACCCCTCCCCTTCTCTCCTTTGGTCACCGTCCCATCATACCTTCGCCGGCCTGCGGCGTTTCACTTCAATCATTGGACGCGCGAACTTGCCTCAAATTAAATTTGCGCAAAAATAAGTTTCTGACCAAGCCAAAAACCACCAAAATGCAAACCCCTAGAAGAACCCACCCCTAGTCTAATCCACCCCCTAGTATAACCCGCCCCCAGGTCTAAAACGCCTTTCCCCGTTTTGATGCTGTAGCAAAAAGGGAAAGTTTGTTTTGCATTAAGACTGGTTCTTGCAGTTTTCCTTTTTCTACCCTGTAATGTGTGGGCTGTTGGGCTATGCGCGACATGTGCTTGCGTTTGCAACAGTCTAAGCATACATACATACTTATTTATGAAGTGACGATGAGACTTATAGTTAGACATTTTAGATGCGTATACCCTATACAAAGACAATACTTAATATTTTTAATAGACTTTGTATATACTGTCATATATGGCTTCACTCGCAAAGCTTAATCTATTAAGAGTTAAGCAAGCATAAAATGTTTGATTTCTAGGGTATCTCATCGTCTCGATAGCATTTCAGCAAGCTAAATTTCTTGGTATTTATAACAACTATTGCACAACGTATGCTAAAGATTCGTCAAAGGCACAAATTACAGGGTATCTATTAGTGTGTTCAGGGTCACTGACCATCCTGAATATGTCGGTTCCACAAATAAGTTGAGTGCAAGGCATCTCCTAGTCGTGACTTTCTTTGCAGCGATTTCCTTTCGATTACTTCGGCCAGAGTTGCCAGACAATTGAAATGGGGGAAGCGCAGGAACCGGAGATGACTCGTGAGCTGGCAACCCTGCCAGCAGCAAGAAATTGAATATTTGATTTGATGAAGACGCCCAGATAAACAATTCCCGGACGCCGTTGCAGAAGTTGCTATTCAGATGCAGGGTGGGGGGCGTGGCAGTGATTGAGAAGGGAAAAGTGGGGTGTTAGGGTGGCCAGATGATTCGCCAATGATTGAAATTGCATGAAGTGCTTGTCCCGCTAGCTGCTGATGCAGATGCAGATAGAGATGCAGATAGAGATGGAGTTTGACAACTCGCTCAGCTGCTGATTGGCAGGCGACGTAGTTGCCACACAAACTGAAGGCGATGCCAGACTGTTGCCTCGTTGCTGCTGCTGTTGTTGTTGCTGTTGTTGTTGTTGTTGTTGTTGTTGTTGCTGCTTGTAAATTTGCCAGCATCGATTCGTGTCCGGGAATAAAGCTGTTGCCTGCTTCCGATAGCTGGAAATCTATTTGGACAGGCATCACAGCTCGTTTCCATTTGTAATTCGCAACTGGTTTAAGCATTCGTCTTTATGTTATACGCTTTAAATTTAAGAGTTTTGAAGTTGGTGTGGAAAATCTGTTTTTCCTTATTCTTTTCTACATATATCTTTCCCCTTTCTATCTTCATCTTTCTATCCTTCTCTTTCTCTCACTCTCTATATGTACTTCTCTATATATGTATCTCTCATTTTCTCGATTTTTCTAAATAATTATGAATGCATATCTCTCTCTCTCTCTCTCTCTCTCTCTCTCTCTCTCTCTCTCTCTCTCTCTCTCTCTCTCTCTCTCTCTCTCTCTCTCTCTCTCTCTCTCTTGCTCTATGTCGTATTATTTCCCATCCATTCGGTTCGTTTTTCCCCTCATTTGGTTCGACATATCGAATTCCAATCCTCAACTCGATTGCTTTACAACAATTTTGCGTGCTATGAATTTTGAATACCACCTCCCCTCCCCTCCCCTTCCACACGATAACTGTAAAGATCGCATTACACTCTGGTCAAGCGCGACAAAAGCAAGAGAGGGAGGAGAAGTAGAGGAGGAGGTTGAATGTAACATGAAACAATTTGCAAATAGGCTTTTAGCTTACAGTTATGAGTCTTTTTTCCTTGCTCGCTCTTATTTATTTTCAGTTTACAGTTACCAGGGGATGGGGTCGGGGGGTGGAGGAGGAGAAAGGGGAAGGGGGAGGTGGGTCAGTTGTCGGGTGCTTTATAAAAAGCAATAACCATATTCTACGCATTGTTAAATATTTATGTTGGACAGCCATAAAAACGAGTATTAAAACAAACGAAAGAGAACAAAAAAAAAGAAGCGAAATGAATGGAAAAGCGGAAAATTGTAAAAAGAAATTCGCTTCATTTGGCAACAAATTGTTGTGACGGTTCTTCGGTCAATGGGAAATTGCATTGTTGTTGTTGTTGTTGTTGTTGTTGTTGTTGTTCTTGTTCGCGCACATTTTTTGACGGTTCAACAACTTTTGACACACACACAGAGAGCAAAAGCGAAAGAGTGAGGGGGAAAGGCAAGGGATCGAGCGCAAAAGACACTTAAAAAGCAATTGGCAATTGGCAAAACCAATCCAAAAACCCAAATCAGAAAAAAAAAACAAGCACAAATGCAAAAAAGGCAACAAAACAAATGCCGAAAATACAAAAGCAAAACCAAAACCCAAGCAATTAAATTTGTTCAAATCGATTTAAGCTGACAATAGACAGCAGCAGAGCAGCAGCAGAGCAGCAACAGAGCAGCAACAGAGCAGCCGCAGAGCATCAGTAGAAGCAGTAGCAAAGGCTGTAAGCAGAAACAGAAGCTGTAACGGCAGCAGAACAGCAGCAGAGCATCAGCAGAAGCCGAAGTTGAACGCTATGCAAAGCCAAAAGGGGGCGTGGACAATACACTCTATACAGCAATTACAACCGCAAATGGCAATAAAATGACAGAGTAAAATGTAACAACCGTTACACTGGAATAGCTCGAAGTGAAGTGTGATGGGTTGATAGGACGGAGGGAGGGGTAAAAGCGGACACATGGGAAGCAGGGGATCGACTCGAGCGAGTGACCGCTAGAGGGCGCCACAAACAATATACAAATTGGGACATTAGCAACTGTCTCAACCCCAAAAATCGTTATCGCAAATTGTCGCCACAATTAAGAGGGAGGAGGAAAATTTCCCAGCTCGAAAAGCGATATAAACTGTGCATGGGATAAGCAGGCGGAATAGGAGAGAATGAAAGTGAAAGAGAGGTGGAGTAAACGAAAGGTGCGGCTTTAATGTAGCCAGATAATATTGGAAGCCATTTAAAAAGCATACAGCGAAAGCAACAACAACAAAAAAAGAGGCACTCGAATTAAGTAAATATTTAAAGATGGCTACTGCGGTAGGATGGAGGGATGGAGCGAGGGAGGGAGGTAGGTAGGTCTGTCTGTCTCGCTCTTTCGCAGAATGCTTTGGGATATCGTTTGATTGTTTTTGCTGCTGGTCAGAAGAGGAGTTGAGCAGGGTAATGTTGGCGGGTGGAGGGAAAACGCTGTAAGCAATGCAAATGCGAAAGTAAGTAAATGGGAGAGCGAGCGAGATAAAGCATTTAAGGCGCAAACCCATTGAGCAAATATTTAACAAAGCGAAAAATTGCAGAATTTTTCTTTTTTATTTGCATATTTAATTTGTTTCGAGGTTTTTTCCTCAACTTTCCTCCTGCTACCACTTTCTCTCCCTCCCTCCCTCTCTCTCTCTCTCTCTCTCCCTCTCTATTTCTTTCGCTTTGCTTAAATAAAAGACTAGCAA
The DNA here is from genome assembly GCA_037075185.1 of Drosophila pseudotalamancana. Classification (NCBI taxonomy): domain Eukaryota; kingdom Metazoa; phylum Arthropoda; class Insecta; order Diptera; family Drosophilidae; genus Drosophila; species Drosophila pseudotalamancana. The sequence goes on from JBAMCK010000674.1 coordinate 311,662, forward strand.
CTAGCTGTAAAAGGAGGGGAGTGAGAGGGAGGGAAACCCATATGAAGGCAGCAAAATGCGCGTCAAGACAAAAGCAAGTTGCAATTGTTGTTGTTGTTGTTGTAGTTGTGGGCTTCAGCTACTGCTCTTATTTCAGCAGTTACCAACACTAATTTGCACCTTTCTGGTTTTAATTGTTGCGCGCTGCAGTTATTAAAAATAGTTCATAAATAATTTGTTTTCAAGTTCTTCTCATATTCTTGTCCACAGTTTAATTAAGAAACACAACAAAGCAGGAAGGAGTACGGTAAGGGGAAGAGGAAGGGGAGTGGGGTAGTCAGGCGTCGATTCGCTTGTTTGTCTTGCACTGTGACCCAAAAAGAAGCAGTGAACAACTGTTAGTTCGTCGCAAGAGAAGGGGCTGGGGGATTGGGGGATTGGGGTGTGGCACAAAAGCCGTCCGCCCACTCAATTTGAAGGTTAAACTTCGCAAGTGCCGCCCCTGGCAGGCAGGTGGGCGTGGCCGGGCCAGTTAGGCAACCCGCAAAGTGTCACACTTTAACGGCATTTTCATTAATCAAGTCGCAACACGCTTGCCTCTTCTCCCATTCACTCTTTCCCGTGAACCGCAACAGAAGCAAAAATTCATCCTTTGTCTCTTACTTTGCTTGGTTCCTTTTGTGTGCTGCTTCTTGCCCGTTTCTTCATTCATTTTCTCCATCTTTCCAGTTTTTGTGTCTTTTTCCGCGGTTTTGTCCTCATTTCCTTTGCCTCGTCATGCTCTCCCCTCTTTTCTCCTCTCTCAGTTAGTCGCTCTGCTCTGCTATGCTCTGCTCCGCTCCGCATGTGACATTAATTGAATAACGTAATGAATAACGTAATGAAGCACGTAAACTGTCTTAATGACAGTTGTCACAATTAATCACTGTGAAGGAAGGTGCGAAGTAAACAATTGGAAATAGCTTCAATTATCCACGCTGTGAGCGTGACGTAACAAGTAACAAGGCGCAACGTAATTGAGACCCGAGACGTAACTGGAGACTGGTGGAAATTGATGACGTTAGTCAAGAGGAACATCATTCAAAGACGTTTAACTCACGAACGTAACGTGGCTTGCAGGGTATTATGTAGTCGGTTACTGCCAACTTGAGCTCTTTTGTTTGTTTTTTGCTTCACGTCAAATCGTTTTGTTTTTTTAATTACGCAGGTGTTACCGTTAAGTCAGCGGCTGCGACCTTTACGCTCATTTAATCTACATCTTTATGGCAATAGCGGCATCCCCCTCTAGCCCTATGTTTTGCCCGTTTGCCCGATATCCCTGTCTCTGTCTCCTTTTCGCAGCCTTTACTAATCCGCACATCTTTCTTTCTTTTCTGCTTTTGTTGGGCATTTCTTTGCAGCTGGCTAATTGCGAGAGTTTAGAGCCAACCCGCAATAACAATAACAAGGAGAAGGAGAATACATAAACAAGAAGAAGAAGGCGCACGCCGCGCCCTAATTAATCACAGCCTCGTCTGTAACGAGCAGCAAATAGCAACAACAACAACAACAGCGAATTTAACTAAAGAGACTCGCGACTCGCGAGTCAAAAAAAGCGCCTGGCTGCAAGCGTTTCAACTTGAAGCGCGCGCAGCTTACACTTATACGCAGCTGCTAACAGTGTAAGAGAGTACTATAGCAGCGCGGCGCAATTAAAGAGCACCCGAGAGCCCTTGAGCTGAAAGCGCATGTGGCTTACACTTATGTATGTGTAGTACAGCAGCATAAGTAAAGTTCAAGTATAAGAAGCCGAAGCACAGACTGCTTATACGTATAAACTAACATAGCTTAAAGAGTATAAGAGCTGCAAGCATCTGACGTACACAAACTAAGAGAGTGTCCAAGACGTCCTAGTTAAGTGTGTGCTCATACGCAGTGCTTATAGCACTATAAGAGTGTGGCCTAGCGCTATAATACTTAACATTAGCAATTGTAGCTAAGCAAAGACAGAGAGAGAGAGAGAGAGAGAGAGAGCGTTGCCCAATCGCACTGCGTAAGGCATCCAATCCTCGCTGATAAATAGCCTACAACAGTATAACACTTAACAGTCACGTTCAGCAGTCAGCAGTCACAATGTTAAAGCAAGCGCTGTTACGGCTGCTTTTAACAGTCGTCCTGTTGCTGGCGCTGGCGCAGGACTCCGCCGGTCATCGGGACTGGATGCAGAGCTGCAGCAACTGTCATTGCCATTGGAACTCGGGCAAGAAGAGCGCCGACTGCAAGGGAAAGAAGCTAACAAAGATACCGCAGGACATGAGCAACGAGATGCAGGTGGTGGACTTCTCCGTTAACCAGATACCCGAGCTACGCCGTGAGGAGTTCCAGGTGGCGGGACTGCAGAACCTGCACAAGATCTACCTGCGCAACTGCACTATCCAAGAGGTGAACAAGGACGCATTCAAGGGCCTGCCCATCCTGATCGAGCTGGACATGTCGAGCAACCGGATTAGTCGGCTCCACCTGGGCACCTTCGAGGGCCTGGAGAAGCTGCGCAACGTGATCATCAACAACAACGAGATCGAAGTCCTCGAGAGTCGCCTGTTCAACAATCTTCCCTTTCTGTCCCGTGTCGAGTTCAACAACAACCGCTTGAAGCAGGTGCAGCTCAACGTATTCGGAGGGCCTCTGAGCGCCATCTCGCTGGAGCAGAACCAGCTGACACACCTGCACAAGGAGACGTTCGCCAACCTGCCCAAGCTGATGTACCTCTCCCTCCAGGGCAACGCCTGGAACTGCAGCTGCGACCTTCAGGAGTTCCGCGACTTCGCCATTGCCAAACGGCTCTACACTCCGCCCACGGATTGCCGGGAGCCTCCGCAGCTGCGTGGCAAGTTGTGGAGCGAGGTGCCGTCCGAGAACTTTGCCTGCCGCCCTCGCATCCTCGGCTCTGTGCGCTCCTTCGTGGAGGCCAACCACGACAACATAACCTTGCCCTGTCGCATTGTCGGAACTCCCCGGCCGAATGTGACATGGATCTACAACAAGCGGCAGCTGAATCCGGGCCCCAGTGACCAGCACATTCGCATCCTGAACTCCGTGGAGCAGCAGCAGCAGCCGCTGGGCCAGGTGATGACCTCCGAGTTGCGCATCTACGGCGTAAGAACCTCCGACAAGGGCGCCTACATCTGCGTCGCGGACAACCGCGGCGGCAAGGCGGAGGCCGAGTTCCAGCTGCTGGTCAACGGGGATTACCTCGGTGCAGGCTCAGCCTCCGACGGACTGGGACTGGGACTGGGCATAAGCGGAGCCATCGGCGCCTCCACCAGCGATCCGCAGTCGAGCATCTTCCTGGTGATCTGCGTGATTGTGACCACGTTTCTGGTCCTGCTGATCTTCGTGGTGTTGGCGCTATTCTGGTACTGTCGGAGGGTGAAGACCTACCAGAAGGACAACACGATGATGAGCGGCGACGGGCTGATTTCCTGCAAGCTGGACAAGACCCACAACAGCTCCATGCTGGAGGGATCCGTCATCATGGAGATGCAGAAGAGCCTCCTAAACGAGGTGAATCCCGTCGAGAAGCCGCCTCGCCGCACCGACATCGAGAGCGTCGACGGAGGCGACGACGGCCACGAGATCAAGAAGACCCTACTGGACGAGACGGCATACGGTGAGTAGATGCTGGAGATTGGATAGGTTAATGGGTAGGGAAGCTGTTGTAAAGAAGGCCGGAGGAGCAGGGAAAAAGAGGTTAACCTTAGGGTTAGATGGAACTGATGGAGACTGAAAGAAAAGCTGGAGATTGGTAAAGCTCAGAGGAGAAGAAGACACACAAAAATTTAAGCCTTGGGATTAGATGAAGGAGAAAGGAAAGGAAAAGAAAAGCTGAAGACTGATTAAGTGAAGGACAAAGAAATACAAAAAAAAGGATAGGATGAGAAACAGAGATTGAGACCTCAATGGAAGAAGAGAAGTCTATTCTATAAGAGCTGTTTAAGGAGATAAGTAAATTATAGCGCTAGTTTAGATAAGTCGAAGAAAATAAGGAACAAGGAATTCGCGTGCCGTCAGAGGCTTCTCCTCCAAAAAAGTTAAGTTGTTTTCATTAAAGGTTACGAATCCCGATGCTTATTAAATTTTAGGTTCACGGATAAGTAAAAGAAACTTGAAATCGATTCAAGAGAAATACGAAATCGAGAGCACAACATAAAGTAAGATGTAAGCAACAGAGAGAGAAACTTGAGGTTAGGTAAGCTATGTTGTAAGGTAAATAAAGAAACAGGATGAGTGAATTTCTCTTTCTATCTCTCTCTCTCTGGTGGCTCTATGGAAGAGAAAAAATTGTCAGTAAAGCTTGGTAAAAAACATCACCTATGAAGCAGGAGCAGAAAGAAACTTGAGATAAGTTCAAAGAAATTTGCACTTGACTGGAGAGAAAAGAGAAGCTAACGATGGATTTCGATATGAAATAGGTTAAAACACGCAGATAAAGAGAAAGAGAGAGAGAGGGAGAGAGTGAGACGGTGAGTAAGAGAGAGACAGTGAAAAAGGAATGACTTTCGGTAAGAGAGAGAAAGAGAAGAAGGAATGACTTTCGGTATTCAACTTTTGCTTGTGACTTTGCAACGGACGCCGCGTTGTATGTTTAACTAAGTGTGTTTAGACGGCTCTCTCTCTCTTTCTCTCTCTAACCCTCTTTCTCTCTCTCTCCTTCTGCGCTGTGTGTGCAAATTGCACATTTGATCTATTTGTCGAATATTTCCACTTGAGTGCCGCCACAGCCGTTCGACAATTTAGCTTCCATTTTTTTCTGCACCCACATGCAATGCAAACAGCTCACACACTCACACACAGACACACACACACATACACACACACACACACACACACACGCACACGCAGTTATATGTGCTGGGCTGCATTTGAGATACATTTGTATCTATTACTTCCGCCGCATTTGGCAGCATTCGCCGGCAGCTCTGTTCGACACAAATGCAAACAAAAAAACAAACAAACAAACAAACAAACAAGCAAACAAATGCAACAACAACAACAAGAACTACAATAAACAAGAGCAATTTTTGGCGGATGTTTGCTTTAAAATTTGCAATTGGCAATTGGAAATTGGAAATTGAATTCCAATTGACAATCGAGAAGCCAAATTGAATGCAATTGATGCACTGCCCAAAAAACATCACATAGTTGTTTTTCCCCCTCTTCTTCTTCTCCTTCTTCTCCTTTTGCTTGTTGTTGATTGTTTGTTTGTTGTACAAATATGTGTAGAGCAACAAACAACAACAACAACAGAATCGAAGCCCCAATCGATTAAAGAAGCTGAAATGTTGCTGCCTGTGGCAAATGCAGTGAAAAAGTAAGGGAATAAATCAGCAGTGTTGCAAAACAGATCCAGGGCATGAATTACAAACAATATTCGATGGCAGATCTATTTAAGTAGCCGACTTCAGGTCTAATATTTGATGTTGAAAAAGTTAGAGAAATTATCAATTATATATACTCAGAGCTATAACCTAGCTGGATTATCAAATATTCATATAGATATGTTATATAAAGGTTATAGCTGAATGCCCGAAAGGATTTTTTATTGAGTTCCTCACCTCCTTAAATGAATTTAAGGAGAAAATCAAGTGAACAAGTGAACAAGTGAACAAGTAAGGGAATAAGTCAGGAACTTAACAAAAAGTAAACCCAACTAAAAAAATGTTCAGTAATTGAATTGAAATAAATATAAACATTGAAATATAATGAAAAAGTAAGGCAAGAGTTCAGTGAGTTTGGATAGCAGGAGTATTATTATATTGTATCAAAATTTTCTTAGCTTTTAGCTGCATCTAAGAACTGAGAATTTTGTATTTTCAGAGTTGAATCATATTTAGAGGCCCAGAACAAAATAGAGAACACAGCAATAAAAATCAAAGGTACATTTCGCATGAAAATTCAAATTCGATCATCGAAAATCGATTTTCGATAATCGAAAATTGCTTTAGTTTTGGGGCCAGCGAAGCACAAGTAGCCGACTGTGAAATACCCTGGATTTTAATTTGTTTTATGTTTACGATTTACTTTACAATTGATTTACAAGTAAAAATTCTGGATAGAAACTTGTTTACAAATTATATATATTTTGGTGGTGATCCTTCAGAGACATTTGTTTAAAGTGACGAAATACAGTGAGAACTCGCTAGAGACAACACTTGCATAGAAATTTATGGACAGATAAAACTGTATGTGGATTGATAATATACATATACATAGATACGAGACGGATAAGAGATGATTATAGGGGTTGATAGATTAAAACTGATATACAGAAGGTAAATTATATGCACTTAAAAAAGATGTATAGATAAATAGATTCGCGATTTATTTAGTAAAATTGTTCAATGAATAGATTATGGATGTGTATACAGAAAATATGTTAATAGATGGATAGACAGATAGATAGACAGATAGATAAATAGATAGACATACAGCATGGAATAGAATATGAATGGAATCGAAAAAGAATCAGAAATACCGACAATTGAAAGAAAGCTCCGAAGAGGGTACAAATAGGTGCAAAGCAAACAGAGAGAGGAATAGATGGACATACACAGAGAGCAGGACAGAGCAATAGATGGACAGATGTACGTAGAGTTTAGGAGCAGCTCCTTATGTGGGTTTTACTTTATTTCAATTTAATTTTTTAACTAATCTCTTTATTTCTCTCATCCTCTCTCTCCCTTTCTGTCTCCATCTCTCTCGCAGCCAACCACACACGCGACGACGAGACACACTCCGTGGCCCTCTCGGACACCACGACCACGCCCCGCTTGCGGCACGCCTACGTGGACGATACGTACGGAAATGGGCTGCCGCCGGATCTGCTGGCCTTCCCCGCTCGCGTGCCCCCCACCTCGCCCTCGATGCAGTCCTCGCAGTCGAACATACCCGATCAGGTGATCTACGGCATACGCTCGCCGCCCCCGTCGCTCACCTCGCCCGTCTACGCCCACATGACGCCCCACGGCATCTACGGAACCACCACGACGATCGCCGCGGCCACCCACAACGGGTTCATGACCCTCCAGCATCCAAAGTCCCGCAACCTGGCCCTCATCGCCACCGCCAACAGTCGCCACCAGCAGCAGCAGCAGCAGCAACAGCAGCAGCAACTGGCCGCCGCGCTGCACCATCAGCAATCCGGATCCGGGTCCTCGTCCGCCGCCTCGCCCTTTCTGCCCGCTCCCGTCGTCTACTCGCCCGCAGCCAGCGCCGTAGTCATGAAGCAGGGCTACATGACCATTCCCCGGAAGCCGCGCGTGCCCAGCTGGGCGCCGAGCACCTCGAATGCGGCCGCCGCTGTTGCCGCCGTCCACCAGCTCGGCGAATTCCAGTCGCCCACTTCGCCCAATCCCAGCGAATCCGGCACGGCGACCACCGTGGAGCTGCAGGCGGAACCCGTTTACGACAATTTGGGACTGCGAACAACGGCGGGCGGCAACTCCACATTGAATTTGCACAAGGCCCAGGCCGCACAGGGTGCACAAGGTGCACAAAGTGCACAGGGTGCTCAGCAGCAGCAGCAGCAGCAGTTGTACACAATGCGCGACCGCCCTCTGCCGGCCACGCCCAGTTTGACTTCCGTCGCCTCGGCGAATGCGAGCAAGATCTACGAGCCGATACACGAGCTTATCCAGCAGCAGGCACAGCAGCAGCAGCAACAACAGCAACAGCAACAGCAGCAGCAACAACAACAACTAATATACAACTCGGATACAGAACCGTTATACGGCGGCAGGCACTACGGGATTACGATATTGCCCGGTTCGAGCATAAGCGGCGTAGGCTTGAATTCGCCGTCGTCGAGCGCAACGCCAACGGCGACGCCGACGCCGGGCGGCGATTCGCCGAAGATGGCTAAAATCCCACCCAGGCCGCCGCCGAAGCCAAAAAAGAAAATGTCCGTCACGGCGACGCGCAGCGGCCAGGGCAGCACAAGTCAGCTGTTCGACGACGAGGGCGAGGACGGCACCGAGGTTTAAATAGGCAAGCATGATCCCTCTCACTCTCACTCTCATTCCCCCTCTCACTACCCCGCCCCCGCCCCCACCCCCCGCCTACCATCATCCGTCCTCCGAAGTCCCACTGAAATGGAATTACAAATTCATTTTGATTGCCTTTCATAGCAAACAGCAGCAACCGATGGCAAAGGGAATGAGCAAACAGCAAAGAACAGTCAACAACAACAACAACAACAGAGCACAGCTAAAAGCTAACGGAATTTAAATGGCGATCTCTTTTTACTAGTTGCAGCTGCAAGGGCAACGCAGATCTTATTAACAGAGTCAGAGTCAGAGTCTACTGCGCAGTCCGCACACTAACTAAGAGCTAACCAACTGCACTGCAGCAGCGCAGCAGCAATTAGGCAACAGTTTAGCCAACTCCTTTCAAGAGACGCTCTCTCCCATTTTATCAATGCTGTTAAATAACCGTTCTATAACAAAGCAGCAGCGCAGTTGCTGTTAACAGACGCAGAGATGCGTGTAGACTGCACAATAACTAAAAGTTTACCAACAGCAGCAGCTAGTTAACAGTTTAGCCAACTACTTTCAAGAGACGCTCTCTCCCATGCTCCCATCCCCCTTCCCACTTCCAATACACTCTTTCGCGCTGTCTCTGTCTTTCGCACGCGTAATGTGCGCGACTTGTGTGCCAAACCGACTGATGTAGAATTTAGTGATTAAAACGAGAAACGATACGCAACAAAAACAGAAACAGAAAGAGAAAGAAAAGTAAATGTAACAAGACGAACATGTGAAGCAGCAGCACCAACATTAGCATTAACAGCAACAGCGGTAGCTATTATGCCGAAACAGGGTGACCCAGGCGAAAAGGACAGTACGCAAGCAGCGGAACGCCGTTCTAACTGCTAACAAAACAGAAACAAGAAACAAAACAAAAATAAAACACAAATGAAAGATAAAAGAGAAATAAAAATAAAATACATATTTAAAGAAGAGTATGTAAAAATCCCATTTTAATATAAATCAACATTACTACGAATCCTTTCTAATACATCCAATTTTTTTGCCTAGGCTAGTCTACATATACATACATATATATAACTACATATATATATACGAAAGATGTATTTACAGCTAAGCGAAACTATATATAAAGAATATTTATAAAGCAAAAGTTTTAAATTAAAAACAAGTTTATGCAAAAGACGAGAGAAAAACATTTAAAAAGAAAAATTCAACTTAGAAATTTTATAAAATTGTAAATTATTACACATACATAAAATTATACAAATATATACTATATATATATATATATATTACATGGGAATTACTTCATTAAAAAAAAAAAAAGAAATCCCAATATTTAGAATAAATATTTTTTTTGAGATTTTTTTTTTAAATCAAAACAAAATGAAAATTCGATTAATTATAAAAAAGATAAGAATATTTAATAAGTGTATTTAGTGTTTAAAAAAGAACTATGTAATAAATGTAAATGTATTTTGCATTCGCAACTAAAAAACAAACAAAAGAAAGAAAAACGGTCAAAAATAAACCCCCCAAAAATGATTTACATATGGATCTAACCTATACAAATATATATATACGTATATATATAAATGTGTGTTAAGCAAACGAATATTCAAAACTAGCTATAAATCATATATTAAAAAAAATATATATACATATATACAAATTTATATATATATATATATATATATATAAAATATAACCTAAATGGAATTTAAATTAATCAAAGAAAAAAAAAACAATTTAAATGTTAATCCCGCAAGAAAAAAGAAGAAAATATATATATAAATGTTTAGGCACACGGCTAAAACGTTACGCAACACTTACTACTAGCGCTGTACAACACTGCAACAGTAATCGAAAACAAAACAAAACAAAACAAAATACATTTCAATATACGAGCAAAGAAAAAGAAAAACAATGTTTAAGCAAATTAATTAAATTGTCAAACGTAAAACAAAACAAAAGAAAATGCGAAAAGTAAGAAAAAGAATCTAAATAGTTACAAGAAAAAAAAAACAAAAAATATGCATAGCAAAACGTAGTTGCAGGCTGGCACAAAACACCCTGTGCTTCTTAACATAACCCCCACCCTCGTGTCCTTCCCCTTCTCTGTCTTTAAAACACACAGCCAGAGCTTAACACACATATTAACGTTGCTTTAACATTTACTTAACATTTCGCTGTTAACTTCTTTTTGATAACTTTTTAAGTTTAGAGGCAGAAATTTCAGCTCTGCAAAGCATTTCACGCACACACACCCACCCACACACACACACACACACACACACACACACACGCATACTTAATACTATATACATGTATTTTATTTGCAAGTTTTAGGTAACGGCACTAATTAGTCTAACTAATCCAGTTAAACCCGATTTTTAGTGCGTTTAGTTTTAACTATTTTTTATTGGTGGCCACATGCTTGCCACGCCCCCGCACTTCATTTAACAAGCGACGAAAAAAAGTATTAAATATTTTATAAACACACATTTTTTTAATATTAATTTACATTTTTTCACTAATTTTTACATTTAAATTTTAACTTTAATTCGTATTTTTTACACTTTTTTTTTTTGCATCGACAGAAAGGATCTCGACAAATGCTAAAAATACAAATATATGTATGTATATGCATATATATATATTATATATTTCCTGATTCCCGATTCCCGATTCTTTTGCCAGCATTCGAATCGAGAATAAAGAAAATTGTTGCTAAACTCCTTTATAAAAAAAAAATAAATAAATAAAATTAGCACAGAAATCTAAAAAAAACAAAAAACAAAAAACAAAGAACAAGAAAGTAAAAAAATATACAACACAATTTTAACTTAAAGTAAAAAATAAATAAATTTAATCTGTCATCGATTGGTTAGTCTATCGATAAAGAAAGGTTCTTAAATATAAGTTTCATATAATTTTGCATTGTTTTCCTAACACGTAAAATATTATAATTAAATATATAAATATAAATAAAAGACGAATTCAAAAAAAAAAACTAGAAATATTGTTTTTATTTTAAGGATTTGTATTGCAGTTCGAAGAGTGGAATAAAACATTTAAGCCATATTAAATATATTTTAAATCAAAATTTAAATGATAAATAGATATATGTATAACAGTTTTACTCTAGGGTTCTAACTCCATTTGAAATACACTCGCATATAACAGCTTTCGTATAACTGTCGGAGATAACAGTTTTCTATATAACAGTATCGTATTGCAATTGCTGAGCACACAGAAAACCCTAGGGTATACCAGTTGTAATATGAGTACCTAGTTGTATATAACAGCCGCGCTTTACAGTTTCTATTAGCACTTTTATATAACTCTTGCGTATATCTTGCTTCTAACAGTTTTTCTATGATTTTAAGGATATGCCAATAGCAAGCACAGTAAAAAAAACACAGCAATAGTCAATCAGTCAGTCAGTCAGTCAATCTGTCAATCAATCATTTGCACTAGAGTAAAAATATTAGATTTTTAAGTGGCGCTTGGGAAGGGAGAGGGAGGAGGGGAAAGAAGAAGAAGTCTACGATTGAGAAGAAGGATTACTTGATTGAGTGGCTGGTCAGTCGGGCTGACAGCGGCTCGTGCGTTGGCCTATCAACTCGTTAGCCACTGAACCGGACTAGTGGGCGTGGCTGCTGGCCATAACCCATTTGAATAAATAAATAGCCAACAAGCTTTAAAATGTAGGCGGAATCTGGGGCTGCAAGCCAAATGAAGCGAGTGCCCACCCAAAAGGGGGCGTGTCGGGGGGCGTGGCATACGAAACGAGTTGCTGCCAGCAACAGCAGCCACAGCAGCAACAACAACAATAACAGCAACAACAAATGCAATGCAAACGCGCATAAATTCATTTTGAAATCCATATTTTGCATGACGACAAATTTTATGACTGCCACGCCCACATCTACACACACACACATACACACTCACACCTTGAGTGAATGTGAGAGAGACAGAGAGAGAAAGAGATAGTGATAAGTTTAGTGCATTCAATATTGTTATAACTAAAAGATAAAGTTAAACTAAGCAAAGCTATCTGTTAAATAGGTGAATAGTTAACAGCTGCTAAGCTGAAACGTTCCAACAGAATCTTAACATAGCAGCTAAAAGCGAACCGGTTCAAGGTCTTTATTATTAATCTTTATATTTATTTTAGATTTTGGTAGTAAATCGAAATGTTTATCCCACTGTGCATGGTCCAAATACGAGCTGGAAATTCGAGTGTTGCCTACTTTTGCGGGCGCTGCGCAAATTATGAAACTTGTCCAAGACTAAGAACAACAAGACGAAAGAAGAAGAAGAAGAAGAAGAAGAAGCAGCAGCAGCAGCAGGAGCAGTAGCAAAAGTTTTGGCAAAAACCAAAAATTGTTGCTGCCAACTTATTGAAAATGTTTTCCAAAACTTATGCCAAGTCAGGAACTTTTTCTGAATGCTCTTGTCAAGGGTATTATGAGTCGTTATGACTCTGTCTCCCTCTCTCTCTCGCTTTCCGTCTTCTTTTTTGATTTCGCTTTAACACTAATAATATATAAATAGAAATTAGAAAGTTAAGGATATGCTAAGGGAATGTTAAGTGTATGTTAGGGCAATGTGAACAAGGATATTAACAGAAGCCATTAAATAACATTACATAACTGTCAAAGCAAAGTCGTGTATATGTTCAGACAATGTTAACGATATGTTAAAAAAATGTTATCAAGGAACTTAATCATAAGTTACTTTGCAGTTATGTAAAGTCGATGTTAATAAGAAAGTGCAACAAAGAAGAAGACTGTTAAAATTAATGTGAACTTAAAAATTAAATTATATATATATATATATATATATATAGATATATATTTTGATTTTGCCTGACATTCACACTGCAAACCAAGTTTATTCGGGGTTCGAACCCCGAACTTTTGTTCGACTAAACTAATCGAAGGCGAGTTTGGCCAACTTCCATTAGCTTAAACAATTGACAGAAGCTGAAGATTGATTTGTTAGTCAATTTGCAGAAGTGGCTGCAGGGTTTTACAGGGTATGGAGGGGCGGGGTGGGTGTGTGTTTGTACGACAGGGTATAACGCCCGCAATTTGAATCGGCGAGTAATCTCGACACTTGGAAAACTACTTGAATCGAGTCGGGGAAACTTTTAATAGCTGCTCTCGACGCGTTTAATCAACTTTGAGAGTTTAATGGCCAGAAGCTATTAGAGGCAGAGGCAGAGGCAGAGCCACGCCCACCGCCCACCGCCCATCGCGCCCTTTCGAGCTGCCTCATTAGATGCAACTTAAAGGACAAAATGTAAAACTTATATTGAAATCAACTTTTCGACAAGCCGAACCAGGGAACATGTTACCGTTAACCTATCTGTGCACGCGCGTGTGTGTGTGGGTGTGTGCAGAGGTCGCACGCCTAAAAGCAAGCTGCGTCTTTTTTGACAACATGTTGCCCCGACAAACTTTACTATATACATATATATATATATTCCCTTAAAGCCGTAAAACTTGAAGCCTCGCATACGAAGCGGCAAATAAAAAACGTTTAAAGTGCTTGCCAGAAGATACCCTGTATTAAATCTAGATCTGCTAAGCTGCTAAAACTTTTCAATGATATCGATAGTTATCGATAGTTGTAAGTAAGCTTGACTCCGCTTCGAGAGGAACAAAGGCAAGGCCTTAAGTGGATAACGGATAGTTGAAAGAACAAGTGGGCGGATAAACAGGCGTAAAGATGGGCTTAAAGCAACAGATTGCGGATAAGCGAAGGCACAAACAATAAGTTGGTCGGATAGACGACTGCTCAATAGATAGACAATCAGATCGATAAACGGATAACATCGTCAATGAACAATAAGATGATATAGTCGTTTAACGGATAAGTCGGCAGACGGGTAAACGACCGACAAAGATGGAATTGATGCAGATGGATAAACGAATAAAACAGGATAATTGATTAGCGGATAAACTGGTCGGCGGATAAATACACAAATCCGATAGACGAGTATCGGATAAAAGCATGGAGGGGCTAATAAATAAAGAGATAAATGGCAGGCGGATAAATATAAAAGGTTGTAGACGGGCAAACGGATATACGAGCAGATAGATAATACACGATAGACGGAAGTATGGATAGGCAGTCGAATAAATAAGTGGACGATTAAAGAGACGAACTAACGGTTCTATATAGAGAGATGAATCCTTTAGCTAAATAGACGGTCGACATTTCCGACTTTCGCCTGTCACACACATGTGCCTATAGCGGATATACCCGCTTGCCCTCTATAAGCGTGTGTAAAGCAGAATTGAAAAATAACAAGAAGAAGAAGAGCAAGAAGACGAAACAGAACAGCAGCAACAGCAGCAGATGATGAGCCACAAAGGCGAGCAGAAAGAGGGCTCCTGCTTTAAGGGGGCGTGGCTGATGGGAGCCAAGGAAGGGGTATGGGAAGGAGAGGCGGCAGGGGTAAGGTGCTTGTGAGAGGGAGAGGAGAAGGAGGAGGAGTAGGAGGAGGAGGAGGAGAGGGGGGAGTTTCGCTTGGCAACTTTATCTACAAATTGGACAGTTTGACAGCTCAAAGACTTTTTCATAAACTAGCGTAACTTTTCGTGTTGCGCTCCCAAAATGAAAACGAGCAACAACAACAACAACAACAACAAAAACAGCAACAGCAGCAGCAGCAAGCAGCAAGAGCTGCCAGCGTTGCCAGAGTTTTATAGTGCACATTTCATAGATTTACAACTTTATAGCGCAACAAACAGCAACAACAAAAAGAAGAAAGAAACAAAAACAAGCGCTGCAGCTGCCTCGCATCGATTTCCCGTGCAGCAAAGCTCAAACACGGATTTGAACCCCGATTTCGATTTGCTTGCCAACTAGCAAAAGGCCAAAAACGTTTGAGATTTAAATTCCTCATACATGTGTATATCATGTGTACATATACATAGATATATCATATGTTGATCAGCTGCGATCGAGTCTTGTTTGTCTCCCTCAACGCCTGTCGTCTTTCTTCATTCTTCATTCTTCTCGAAGTCCTTCCGTTCGTCCTTCAGCCTGTCTGCCTGTCTTCCTGTCCATCTCTGTCTGCTGGTCTCCTTATTCGTCCTTAATGTCTGTCTGTCTGTCTGTCAGTTTGTCTATTTTAATGTCCATCTGTCTGTCTGCCCACCCGTCCATCAATTCGTCTCGCCCCTGTGTCAGTCTGTCTGTCCATCTATCCGGCTGTTCGCTGTTCGCTGCAGTCTTTCTAATCGACCGTCTGCTCCTCTATCCCTATGTCTACCCCAATTCCTTTGCCTCCATCTGTCCATCCGTCTATTCCTATGTTTATCCGCCGACCGTTTGTATATTTGACCTTCCCTCTGCCTTAAGCACTCGCTGCGTCCGTCATTCTATGTATAGCTCCTTCCATCCCATCCCTCTGTCCAGTTATCCGTCCATCCAGACGCACGTCAGAGCCTTTGTCTGTCCGTCCACACACTCCCACGTCTGTCTCTTCCTCCACCTCTTAATCAGCTGTACTAAGCTTGAGATTGCTTTGACACCTTGCCTAATATCGATAATTATCGATTGTGGCACTCACTCGCACTTATGATTTGGGTCTAGCCCAACCAAAAAGAGCGGTGATTAGATATATGTATGGGTCCCATTTCACACTCCTCTTTATACTCTGAACACATTCAAAGTGGGTGCGCAGGGTATATCGATTTTCGAATATTTCAAATGTGGGTTCTCCTATAGCACGTGCAAATAGAATTTGTATCGAAAAATCGATAATTTGTTAATTTGTTAATTTGTTAATTTGTTTTCATCGATAATACACTTTAGTTTTTGGAGAATATCTCATACATCTTATGAGCTAGAGTCATCAGACTGACTATATACATATATATTCTTCTAGGAAAAACTCACATTTCGAATATGTTAGATTTACTAAGCAGCAGCACTGCAGAGTGTCCAGGGTATCTCCTAGCTGAGCACACTCGACTAGAGTCTTCTTACTTTTGTAGGCGATCCTCCACTCTTAGTCCGGCTCTCAATTGGGAGACTCTGAGCAGCTGACTGTAGTTCGATCTCTAGACTAGGTCTTCGAACTGCAGCCTTTAAGCTAAAAGGATTATGAACTCAAAACCAGGACAGGTAATAGCAAGTGACAGCGTTGTTGCACTTTACAGGGTATGCTGGGGAATCAGAAATTGAGATACTTATTTATAAATTCAAGCTGAAAGGGCTGGAAGCCGATTTAAGACATAAATGCAGTCAAATGGAGGCGTCAATTAAAGAGAATTATGAAAAGTGCCGGCAGAGTGAACGACGCGGGAGGAAGGAAGTGGGAGGGGAAGGAGAGGCAAAGGGTGGGTGCTGAAGGAGCTGAAGGAGCAGCTTCAACTTTGGTTCGGTTGGTCAGACGGGCACTCGTTGCACTTTATGCGTTAAAAATAAATTCTCAAGTGCTTTTGTGTGCCGGCAAACGCCGACGGCGAAGCAGACGCAGACGCAGACGCAGGCGTTGGCAGCGACGGCCCCTTTTGGGTATGCAACACTTTTTTATTTCGCAACTCCCCTCTCGCGCTTTCTCTCTCACTCACTGTGTGAGTGTGCGTGTGTGTTTTGTGTGTTGAGTGGCACTTGCATATATGCAGCTGCTCTTTGGCTTTTGACACACACTCTCTTGCACACACACACACACACACACACACGCACACACATTAACACATGTGTATGCAGACGCGCCACTTGAGCTGTTGTTTAAAAATGATTAAAAGCTCGACAGCAAGGAAAAAAAACAACAACCGCAAGCATTACAAAAAATAAGTGCCACAAGTTAGTGCTAGACGCACTGCATACCCTGCATAATTGAAATTTATGTGAGTTGCAACGAATCGACAAGCTTCGATTTGTTCGACTTGTTGCTCGCAGTATAGACACTTTTGTCCCCAAGATACTTCGCATAAGAGAAATGTATGTACCTCAAAGATACTTTTCAGGAACTACTTTTGGGTCTCACTGCTGCTTTGATATCCTGTACAGACTGGTCTACTTTCTAGATACTCTTAGATCTTGATATCCAATAGATATTTAGTATATTAAAGAGGTCCCAACTACCCATCGAGGATGCGAACAATAATCATGTGCTCAAAGCTGATTAAGCTCAGGCCGCAGACGGAACTGAAGCTGATACTGGAGTTGGAGCTGGAGCTGGAGCTGGAGCTGGAACTAAAGCTGGAGTTGGAGTTGGAGTTGGAGTTGGGAGAGTGGCGCGTACAGCCAGCAGCTGACTCCGCACTCACCGCAGAGGCAGCGGAGCAAAATGAGTGGCACTTGCCGCTTGTCGCGCAGGCAACCGACTATATAATTTACAAGCCAGCCAGGACACGACAGCGACCGCACAGTGGTTCGGGTACTATTTGCATTGGAATGCCGATTTACTCAGTGAATGCTTCAGACTTGCGATTGGGAAAAAATCAATATTTATATTTAAGACTGTCTGAATAACATTACTCATGGACAAACATACATATCGATTGGTGATTGGCCAAGTGGCAGGCTTTTCTGCAGACTAATCGATTGACTGGTAAAGAAAATAAATGCCCAACTGATTGATATCTTACTGACTTTTTGACGGACTAACAGACTGACGTACTTATTGACTGGCCAATTGATAGACTCATTTTCAGACTGCCTGATAATATGATGGGCTGTTTCTTTAACAGGCTAACTTACTGATTGCCCGACTGACTTGAAATGCTTGAAATTAATTACTACAGAATATTTTTAAAGTGTTCAAGTGCATTCATAGAACAACAAATGCAAATAAATTGCGCACCACTGTGCGAACGCCGCTCCCTTTAGAAAGCCTCGCATTTATATTTTGTATTTTTACGTTTTGCTTTATTTTATTTTTTTGGCACGTGTGCGAATCATTTAGTGTTTCATATGTTTTAAATGCTTTTGTGCAATGCTGCACCTGCTTCTCGTCCAACCCTTTGAAGCGCCTTACCCTCCCCCCTCCCCCTCCCCCTCCCCAACCTCTTATTGTGATACAATTGAAAGCAGGGCGCAGGCTTTTATATTTTCAATTTATTTCTTCTTTTAAATTTTTGTGGCAAATTCTCAAAATTAAAGCTTAAAAAAATACAAAAGTATTTTTTTTCTTAGATAGATTAAAATAAACGATCGTCTGATGATTGAATGACTGACAGACTGACTGACTGACGGCCTACTGATTGACTAGTTTAGAAACTGATTGCCTGCATTATAGACCGATTTACTTAATCTTGACTGGCTTATTGATTGATTGACTGAGAGACCGATCTACTGATCTACTGATTGACGTACTGACAACCTAATCGAGTTACTGATTAATCATTTGTATACCGATTCTCGACTTTCAGACTGATTGACTGTCTGATTGTTTCAGTGGCTGACTAGCTGACTGACTGATTGATTCCCTCGATAACCGATTGATTGAACCTATTGAATGACTCAGTCTGTTTGATTGAATAACTGCCTGGATTATCGACTTTATATTTGTTCTATCATAGAACGCGTAGTAGTTGTTGTTGTTGTAGTTGTATACCACATTGCTATTTAGTGACCTTATCAGACACTATCATCTGGCCCGATTTATCAAAAAAATAAATAAAAATATAAAATATTAACCTTGGCTTCAAACTTAAATGCAGTATTATTAGTGTAATCGCCCTGCGGTATTGATCATCTTCTAGTCTGGCATATCCAACTATTCTCTATACAGCTAAAATGTAAAATACAAACAAATTTGTTGTACAAAACTCTAATTATAAGACACGATCCGTACGTTATCGAATATATATATATATATATATATATATATATATATATAATATATATATATATATATATTATTATTATATTAACTTCAAGGGAAATACTGACTTATATATTTGTATATATAGTCAGCATAAGTCAATGCTATGTGCGATTTATGCTATAGAAATCGTTAAGAGTTAAGATTATCTACAGTTTGTCTACATATATATTGTCAGATATAGATTGTATGACTGTATATTTTAACAAAGTGAATGATAATTTAGTTATAGGCATAACAACTTATTGTAAGCCAGTAAATACTCCGCGCTGCCTTTCTCTATCGTTCTCTCGCTCTCTCCGTCTCTCTTTGTATAACGCTTCTTCCATACGATTTACTATTTAACATTTTGTTTGCATTCACTTTTGAATATATATAATTATAAATCGTTTTATGTATAAACAATGCGCTATAAAAGGAAAGGCAAAGGTGCAAAATATATTGTTTATAAAATATAAAAAGTTCTATAACAGTGTTTTTTGCTTTTTGTTTAGTTGGTTTTCGTTTTACTCATTTTTTTTTTTGTTTTTCTTGATTTTTATTTAAGCTTTTTAGGTTGACTTCTGTTTCTGAACTTCTTCATTAACTATACATATATAAGTATGTATGTATGTTTGTATATATGCATGTATGTATGTATGTGTGTTTGAGTCTGTATGTGTGTGTGTATTTGTTACCGTCTCTGTCATACAAGACACATTGCCTGCTTGCTTGCACAAAATATATTTAAGACGTGTTGCTTATCTGTGTGTGTCTGTTTATGTATATGTGTGTATATGTGTGTAAATGTGTGCGTGTGTGTGCGTGTGTGTGTGTGTGTGTGTGTGTGTGTGTGTGTGTGTGTTTGATGTTGTGTATAAAACCATTTAAATCATCTCATTAAAGAGAACCCCACAGTAGGAATCTGAACAATTGTTGCTGCATTTTCTTGCTTTTGCCGGTTTTTGTTCTTTGTTTGTTTGTTGTTAATAAAGTTTTCTTTTATTATTGTTGCAGTTGTTGTTGTTGTTCTTTATAGATTTAGGCTTATTGCTGTACTTCATTATGCTGTTGATGTTGTTGTTGTAAGGATTGTTGCAGTTGTTGCTGTTGTTATTGTTATTGTTGCTGTTGTTGTTGTTGTTGTTGTTGCTGTAGCAGTCTTTGCTTGCGTGCTTCTAAGATGCCGCTGCCACAACCGACGCGGACGTCGGCGCCGACGCAGACGTCTCATTTGAATCGAGATGGTTTAGCTGCTGCTGCTCCTGTTCGGCCCGCAGCTTGGCTGCCTCCTTCTCCTGCAGCTGTGCCTCCAGCTCCTCGACATTGCGAAAGATGCGCGCATATTGGAAACGCTCCTGACACAGCAATTTATAGTCATCCGCCTCCTGTTCGCAGTCGCCAAATACGTCGCCATCCCGCAACGCCGTATACACTTGGATTGCCTCCTATAAAAGAAGACACACATATGCATCATATTGTATATACAGACAAAAAGTTAGTTATGTGATTGTCGCACCTCTAATCGCATCTTGCTCAGATTGAAGCTGGTTATCAGCTTGACGGCGGCGTCCTTTTTGCTAGGGTCCAACTCGTAGAGACCGCGTGCGCCCTCATATAAATGCAATATGGAAGAAGCATGATGCTTGGCTATGAATTCGTCGTTCAGCTGTTGGGTCGTCTTGCTGCCTATCAGTTCTTTGGTGGCCTTGTCCAGCACCTTTTGCACATGCACATTAAATGGCTGTTGCTTTTGTGCAGTGGCCAATGCTTTCATAAATCGTATTATACAGCTATGTAGAACGGGATGTTCCGGATTTAAAGCACGCGCACGCAGTATCGATTGCAGCATTAACAATAGCTTATTTTTGCGATTGTAAACCTCAAAGGCCAATAAATGCGTTTCGATACGCTCTTTGGCTAATTGCTGCAGTGGCTTTAAGAATTCAATTGCCTTCTCCAGCGGCTCATCGGTGCGTTCCAATTTCTCCGGAATTAGTTCATCCAGTTGTGGTGCGTCCGGATCGGTTTCCTGATTTGCCAACTGTTTCGACTTCTGATGCTGTTCACGCTTCACCTGCGCCTGTGCCGCCTGTGCGCTTTCCAACTCGGCTTTCTTCTTGGCCTTGCGCTGTTTACTGCGCAGCTTTTTCAGCTCCGACGGCGGTAGATTCTCTGCAAAGACCAAGATTATCAATTATATTACAATTATATATGTGTATATAGTTGTATAAATTCATTTTACAACTGCCCCTACCGATATCAATTTCCTCAATGGTCGTTTCCGATTTGAGCGGCTTGTCGTACAATCTAATGTAGACCTCAATGGCGCATTTGGCAGCCTTAAAGTAAAACGGATGACGACGCAGCACATCCTCTAACCGCAGCAAGCCCACATAGGCGCGCAACGTCATCTTCCGCATGCAATAGGTATGAAAATCGAATTGATCCTCAATGATTTCAGCAAAATGACGATCCACCTCGAGGCACTTTTTCAGCGCCTCGCCCCAGCGGCCCATACGCTGGTAGGCCAAGGCGCATTCGGTTTGGAACCACATGCACTGCATCTCATTTAGATTATCCATGGCAGAGACGCCCTCGCGTGTAAACTTGGCGCATATCTCCTCCGCCTCTAAAACCATATTCGCACGGAGCATATACTTGGCGCACTTCGAGTTAATGTAGCTGCAAATATCATATCGAAAATATACTCTATTTATATATGTGGTTAGTCTGCTTACCGATCTGCCGTGTCCATGCTCTGCGCCTCCTCGAGCCAAACGTAGGCCTCCACTGCATCGCCGGCATGCTTGAAAATGCGTCCCTTCGTTATGAGGAGCTCAATAAGCGTTGGCGTGTGATCAATGGCGGCGTTAATATACTCAAGCGCGCGATTTGTATCGCGCATATGATCATAATGCTGAGCCAGAAATAAGGCGGTCCAAACCAGTGCGGACGCCGGCTCTACGGGTGTGCCCGCGTCCGCATCTTCCCGCGAAAAGTGACCGGAACGCGTCAAATTCTCGAAATATTGTAGCGTCAGAGACTCAATAATGTTGGCCTTTTCCGGCAGCTGATGCAGTGAACGCACGTTGACAAAGAGCGGCGGAATACCTTTTCGAAGACCACGTCGCAGATATTCATCGGCCACCAGGCGAAACTCTTCGCCGCTGGCAACGTCTAAAGGCAGGCGACGAGGACAGAGAGCACGCGGATACTGCTGCTGGAACTCCCGATAAACGGCAACAATCTCGCTAGGAGCGCTAACACATCTGGCGCTCATATATTGCTCATAGTAGAGAACATTTTCTGGATTGCGTCGTATGAGGCCCTCGAAGATGGGCACAGCTTTATCCTCCTGCTTTAGTTTAATATACAAATCGCCAAGAGTTTCGCGCACAGCCAACTTATCCACAATTTGAGGCTCAAACTTAAGCAGATGATCGAGCGCCTGCTGCAGATGCGACGATTCAATGAGTATCTGATTCTGATAGAGCAGCAGCTCCGACTGCCGATAATCGTGGGCCTCCTAAAGCAAAGTTAAGTGTGAGTGTTAAGAGGTATATTTTGCTGATTATTCACTTACAATGGATGTCTGGGACTGGCTAAACGTCTCGAGTATATTGTTAGCCATTTTATGATCGCCGAGCAGATGATAGCTCATGGCAAATCCGATCCAGGAAGCGTGTTGCGAGGGACGCAGAGTGAACAAATGATGGCGTGTCTCCTTGTAGCCCTCAAGATCGCGCATTTGTATTTGCAACAACGACAGATCCTTCAATATTTGCAAATTATCCTTCTCCCATTTTAGAGCATTGCGATAGCATTTAATTGCCTCGTCGTACTTTTTGTCGCTTCGCTGGAGTAACCCGTAAACATGCCAACAGACATGGGATCTCAGATCGTTGCGTAAACCCAACCGGACGTACTTGTAGGCCTCGTCACGGCGGCCAAGACCATTTAGCGTCAAGCCCTTCATCGCCAACGTTTCGCCGTGTTCCGTGAATTTTGGATTTGAGAGTATCTGCTTTGACAGCTTGAGGCCGTTTTTGTACTGCTTCATTTCGTAGCATTTCTACAGAAATATATATATAAATACATATATATATATATTATATATATATACACAGGTACACAGATAAATGTTGCATTTATCGAGTGATTAAGCGAAATAACTTATAGCAAGTAATCAGCATTAAAAGCCCGCTCGAAGCAGACAGAACCTAAATTTGAGGTTATGGGACAAATTCAGCCAAAACAATGCAAAACATTTAAAAATCGGACATTGGCAATTGTTTCCGGCGACAGCCGCAGCAGCCAGGTGATACTGATTCCAATTGGAATCATAACCAGTGCCACTCTTGTTGTTGTTCTTCTTACTCTGATTCTTGTTGTTGTTTCGTTTAATACCAAAAATAGGCGCAAGGAAAAAGCACATGATAACCTGTGTGTGTGCGTGCGTGCATACAAGCGAGTGCGAATGAGAGTGTGTCTGTATGTGTGACAGCAGTAGCTGTTGGAAATTTAGCCGGCGATTTGGCAGTGTACAATGTATTCTAATGCACACATATAGGTTTTCATACATATATATATATATGTATATATTGGCTTACCAGTAATTTTCGGAAGAGCGCAGCCTCCTTGGGCGGCAGTGGATCGCTGGAAGGCATCTTCGACAATTGCTGCTGCTTCTTCTTCAGCTGCTACTTTTGCACCGGATTATAAAATGCTTCCGTTTGCTGTGGAGGATCTATTATTATTGAATTGTAGTTGCTAAAGCGTGCGTATATAATTTTTTTTTTGGCCCAGGCACACGACAAAAAAAAAATAACACACACACACGGCGTTAAAAATATATGTAATTTCTATGGGTAAAATACACCGCGACCACGAGCAAAATTTTGTCTTGACGGTGAGACAGCAAACATCAACGCAATATACACATGCTGCATGTGCTTGCGCGTCGCTTTGAATGGCAAATAAGGTGAAACGATTTTTAATAAATATAATATTACACTGAAAATTTGTACTAACGCCGTGTGGGGTATGCACTTGATCCTGATATTCACAAATAATAGGCATACTTACATTTTATTTAGTCTTTAAGCCTGTATTTGGGTGTTGAATGGTTTGTGTCGGTCTGCATAGACACAAGAATCACAGCTGTGCCACCTTCCAGCGACAAGAAGAAGCAGCAACAGCGGGTTAATAGTTGTGTTATATAAATCGTTTGAATTATTACTTAAAATGAATGTAATGCATTCATATGGTAATGTCAGTTTATATATTTAAGCCATAAACTCTCTCGTAAGCATTATTTTGCTTCATTTAATTCGAAACTACACCAAAATTCATATTAATATGCTCTACCAACCTGACATTCACACAAAATATGTGAGCATCAGCTGTCAAAGCGAGAATATCGATATGTTTACAACAGAAAAAGAAGAAAAAAATTATCGATATAAGCTACCTGTGAGCCATTTGAAACAATTCTGGAGCACCTAATATGAATTCCTTGGCCAGGCTCGGAAGCTATGTTTGCCAAAGTGTGCAAATCGCTGGCTGTGGCGTAAGTCAAACTAATGATAGAAGTATTCTTTAAAATACGAAATAACAGCAATAC